>JAKOGI010000075.1:292500-785000 GCA_029747015.1 Carnegiea gigantea
TATAGCGACCGGTCCTAAGGCCGTGCTTGAGGACCCTTAACCCCCATTGGGAGCTAAAGGTATAGTGACCGACCTTTCAGCCGTGCTTGAGGACTCTCAGCCTCCATTAAGGCTAAAAGCATAGCGACCGGCTCTCCATGCTTGAGGACCCTTAGCCCCCATTAGGGCTAAACGTATAGCGACCGACTCTGAGACCGTGCTTAAGGACTCTTAGCCCCCATTGGGGTTAAAAATCATAGCGACGGGCTCTGGGGTCGTGCTTGAGGACCGTTAGTCCCTATTAGGGCTAATAAATGTGCATAAGGAGCGATTGGCGATAGGACACCCAACTCAAGAGGCGTTGGGCGATAAGATGCCCTGCTCAAAGAGTGCTAGGCGGGAAGATGCCCAACTCAAGGACGACCTAAGCCCCTTGGGGCTAAAGGCGCACCCGAAGCAATGGGCGAGAGGATGCCCAGCTCAAGGGTGGCCTAAGCCCCTTGGGGCTAAATGTGTATAAGGAGCGATGGGTGATATGGACACCCAGCTCAACGAGCGTTGGGCGACAGGATGCCCCGTTGAAAGAGCGCTGGGCGGGAAAATGCCCAACTCAACGACGGCCTAAGCCCCTTGGGGCTAAAGGCGCATAAGAAGCAATGGGCGACAGGACGCCGTTAAAGGCGCGGAAAGAGCGAGGGGTGATAGGACGCCTAGCTCCAGGAGCGTTGGGCGGGGGGACACCCAGCTGAAGTGTGAACTTATCCCGTTAGGCCATAGACGTAGTGCAATGACCAGCTCAGGGCCGTGCATCTTGATCCTTCACCCCATTGGGCGAGAGGCATAGCGGTCGTTTTAGGGCCATGCTTAGTAGCGAACGGCCTTGGGCCGTGCTTCTTAATCCTTCACCCTATTGGGCGAGAGGTGTAGCGACCGGCTCAGGGCCGTGCCTAGTAGCGACCGGCCTTGGGTCGTGCTTCTTGATCCTTCGCACTATTGGGCGAGAGGAGTAGCGACCAGCTTAGGGCCATGCTTAGTAGCGACCGGCCTTGGGTCGTGCTTCTTGATCTTTCGCCCCATTGGGCGAGAGGTGTAACGATCGGGTCAGGGCTGTGCTTGGTAACGACCGGCCTTGAGCCGTGCTTCTTGATCATTCGCCCTATTGGGCGAGAGGTGTAGCGAACGGTTCAGGGCGGTGCTTGGTAACGACCGGCCTTGGGTCGTGCTTCTTGATCCTTCACCCCATTGGACAAGAGGAGTAGCGACTGGCTCAGGGCCTTGCTTAGTAGCGACCGGCCTTGGGCCATGCTTCTTAATCCTTCGCCCCATTGGGCGAGAGGTGTAGCAACTGGCTCAGGGCCATTCTTGTGGACCGTTAGCCCCCATTGGGGCTAAAGGTATAGCAACCGACCCTGAGGCCGTGGTGTACTTTGCTGGTCGCCCTTGGCTCAAACGATGGCTCTGTAGGGCATCCGCTCCGGTGGATCGATCGCGGTTCTCTCCTCTTGATCGGTCGATCCCGTCTGCACGAGCGGCCTCTCGCGCTACTTCGCCATGGCCATGCGACGTCACGTGAACGTGCCTACGTGAGGGCTCGCATCTCGTGGTGGGTATGTAATCGAAGTGAGGAAGAGGCCTCGCGGGGCTCTTGGCCTCTATTGCTTTCTTCACTCGCTTAGATACCTGCTGCATAATGGTGTCAGTCATGGTGGACATGGAGTTCTTGAGTGCATGCACCGTGACGTAGGCCTCCCGCTTGGACGGGCGCTGGCCGACCGAACGAGGATCCGCCCGAGAGCTCTTCGAGGTGTCTAGTGTCTCGGGAGGTGCCGGGGCTTTTACTGCGGGCGCTTCATCTCTCCAGGCCCGCGCTCGTGTGGCTTCGCTGACTAACACCGTTCACCGGTCTCTTCCCTATAGACGGCACCAAATCTGTTTCTGCAAATTCTTGAGGTGTTGCTATGGATGATGTGGGATGAGAGAGCGGGCTTACGTGATGGCACGTGCGAAGCAGTTGACGTCCTCTTCCTCGTATGTTTTACTTGCAAAAAGGACACCTTCGGGTTGTGGTCCGGGGAGCGCCTCTCCGACGGTCAAGTCAATGAAGGGTCCTAATGAAAGATAAAAGTAGTAAAGAGAGAGAATGTAAGAAGTACGGAAAATTGTGCCAAAGAGTCAAGTCCCCCCTTTTTCCGAGGTAGGTAGGTGAATATTTATAACCCCTATAGCAAAGGGTAAAATGGTAATTTCGTGTTGGAAACTCTCAAAATGGACTATTAGACTGCTCGCTCCGCTTGGGCCCTTGGTTGGAGCCCCAAGGTTCCTGCTAGAGTCCATCATGTCGGATTGGGCCTAACCCATGATTGAGGCGTGCGGATCATCCCAGAAAAATCATATTTTCTAGATCAATATATATATATATATATATATATATATATATATATATATATATATATATGTACATATACATATATATATATATGTGTGTGTGTGTGTGTGTATATACATACATACATGTGTATGTATATATATATATATAGACACACACATAAATATATATATGTCTGTGTGTGTCTATATATATACATACACATATATGTATGTGTGTGTATATATATATATATACACACACACATTAGGCAAAGGGCTGTTTCTTTTTTTTTTTTTTGGTTTGGTGGGGTGACTAAAACTGCTTAACTGTGAGGTAGCCAATTGTAGAAGTTTGGTGAACAGAAAAAGAAAATCAACGGGATTCCAAACTGAAAGCCAGACGGCGAAATGGAATTCACCAGGCAGCAAGGGTGTGTATATCATCAGCTAGCACGTGACAAGCATGAGCTGACACAAGCGAATCATTCCCTAAAATTTAGAAGGTCCAACAATCTTTACTCCATCCAGCGATCCCTTGTGGGACCATCTACATTCATGTCTGAAATTGAAATGTTGGTTAATGGCATCGATACTTGGGTTGTCCATGTTAATTTATTAATTTCTTTTTAGAATTAAGATTTTACACATAAATTGTACAATGGAGGTTAAACTTATTGGTCAGGGAGAAAATCAGGAATCAAGATAGGCCCCATAAATATACATATGGTCTTAAGTTACAACGACCATTTCTAGCCACTTTTGGATCTTGAGCTGTCATTCCTGAGCCCAACACGGGAAACCGTCCAATGGTCCATTAAGGAAGCATCCCGTGTGAAGTTACGATTTTGCTCCTGGCAAAAAGGACTATTAATACCCACCTAGGAAAGGGGGAAAGAGACACATTTTTCGATACAAAAGGAACTTTTTTCCTCTCCGTTGTCTTTTCTTGAGACTCGGCACTGACTTGGCCGTCGGAGAGCAGTTCCCCGAATCTCAATCCGGGGCGTGCCCTTCTTTGCAGGCTCAACGCTTGCAGAACGGACCGTCAAGCGTACAGCCCATGCTATCACGTAAGCCTCCTCTCATTCCACATCATCCTTATAAAAAACCAAAAAGTTCCAAAACACTTATGAAATAAAATATTTGTTATGAAAACATCTATATATGTACTACAAAGGTTGTCAAGCTTAGAAATTATATAAAGACAAGCTTAACTTATCTTTATCAAAATATGGATAATTGAACAAGAGATTTAATGTACTTAAGATCTCAATTTTAACCATTAAATCAATACATCATTGGTTTGGCAAAATGCATTCACATACATACAAGAATAATAGAAAATCAAATACATAGCTTAATATATCCAAATTTTAAAATTTACCATAATATCAAGATCATTTACCACCATATCAAGATCTTATTAAGCAAGGTTATTGCTCGTCACAAAATGCATAATTAACCTCCCCTAGACATACAACAATAACAATACTTCTCAGTGTGGATCCTGCTTTCGCGGGGTAGAGAAAATCCAGATATAGATAGCCTTAGCTTTACAAATTTAATTGCTTGTAGAGAGACTGATTCTAACTAACACACATAAAAAATTTTAAGAAAAAATTTTAGAAGTTAAAGATCATTTGATAAATAAGGTAGCAAACACAAGATATAATTATTTTAAATAATATTAATTATAATGAAAAATAGATGAGGATAAGAGTAATACATACCTTAAGCGTCAAACAACAACATAATACTCATCCGGGCAAGAGCATTCTACAACTAAATAGCTGTGGGAGAGTAATAACGTAGTTGAGATGAGGATACTTCTAGTATACAAAATACAGCAAATGCAAAATCGCATCATAGCCAGTGCAACACGGCATAATTCCTACCACGCAGAAGCCAAAGAAGTGACATGAAGCTAGCTACCTATTGATCCAAAACCTTAATCCTAAATCTCTACGGATTCCTATCCTGAGTCGTGTCATCCGTTAGCCGTACAAACTTCAAATCATGTCTAATCACTGCATCCCAACTTTTCTTAAGCCATCATGATCTGCTTCTTCTACATTCTGGAGGGAAATCATCTCGCATCTTCTCACAGGTACTTCCAGACTCCTCCTCTTCACATGACCAAACTATCTAAGTCTGATTTTCCTTGTCTTCAATCTTTTTACCAAGTTCGCCCATAACAATATTTAAAAAAAATGAGATCAAAGCTGAACCCTTATTAAATCCAATATCAACTGGAAATAAAATTTTACGAATCTTGTCATCTTCTTATTGTTAAAAAAAAAAAACCCTTATAGGTTTAGATGAATATCAATAAGTTTAGGTATAAAGTTTTACAATTCAAATAGTTGTGGAGATTTGGTTTCCAGCTTTCAGTCTATTAATCTCTACATCACTTTTTAAAAAATCAAATTAAAAGTTTTTTTTTTTTTTTGGGTGTGTGGTTTGTGGTAATTAATAGTATACCATATTGTTTGTACGAAAAAAAAAAGGCAAAATTGAAGAAGTTGGGATAAAAAGCATAATTAGATATAATTTAGAGCGTGATCACCACGTTATTTAAAATTTAACATTAGTAATAAAAATGAAATTACACAAGTAATGGATTTCTTTATTGGTTCAATCAAGCGCGACTATCATCGTTGGATACAAATGAAAGTGAAGCTGAATCAAGCAAAATAACAAAGAATGTAAGAAAGCCTAACTACCAACGCCTAGTGTCCGCTGTGTGTGTGTTTTTTAATACTAAGGGGTGCGTTCGGCAACAGCGTCTTGGTTAGCATTTGGCGTTTTGACTAAGTCAATATACTCGTCACGTAATTTTTAATGTTTGGTAACATAGTGTTTTGACTAGCATTTTAAGTAGCGTTTAGCGTTTTAAGTAGCGGTTTTGAAAAGCTAATAGTATTAACGTTTTACATTCAAAAGTAGCGTTTCACATTTTTTTAAACCAAAAATTACCCTTTGTAAATTTTATCTTTGAAAATTATCTATATCCTTTTATGTCAATTTACATTAATCAGCTAATCTAACAGCTAAATTTACTGAACACATTTTATTCAACTGCTTTTCTAAACAGTTATCCGCTAACGGCTAAATTAGAAATGTTATCCGTCACCTGAACAGTTATCTGCTACCTAAATCGCTATCCGTTACTTGAACTGCTAATTTTGCTGAACAGGGCCTAAAATTGAAACCCCACTATTTGTAATAAATCAAACCTGGGCAGTCTAAAAATAAGAATAATTGTCCTACCAATAGAGCCAAACACTTTCCTCAATTTAGTAGATTCAAAATTATATTTAACTATTTCTGTTTCCTGAAAATTCAGCATATAAAATTATAAATAAAAAAATTCCAAAAAATTTAACTTAGATTCGCCTTTCGGTACGCATTCACTCAATAAAGCCAGCAATTTGAGATGGCTTATATTCACTTATGTGGGGATCTGGCTACTTTGATAAGAGAATGTTGAGAAGTCACGCTTCAATAATGTAGTAGCATATATATGGCGGTTTTTGCGAAGTTAAATTAGATCCTATAACAATATTCTAATTTATTTCATCATCGTTCCCGCTATGAATGGATGCCAAGTCATCGTAGGGCCTGTTTTTTTTTGTTAGTCTTTTTTAATTTAACAACTTCAACTTATTTCAATCAACTTTAACCCACTCTAATAAAAAATATCAACTTTAACTCACTTTAACTAACTTCAGCCCACTTCAACTCACTTCCTTCAAAATTTTATTCTTGCTATTTTTTAACCAACTATAAAAAATATACCAATTTCAACCCATTTTAACAAAAAATATCAACTTCAACTTACCTCAATCAACTGTAACATTTTACCAACTCTAATTTATCAACAAAAAAAAACAGGCCTTAATTAATACATTTATAAATTCAGACAATTGGCCATGCAAAGATTCTTTCTCTATCTTTCTTGCAACCTTCTCTTCCGCTGTGATCGCTTGATCTGCAAATATTCCCAAGTACAGCATAAGGCAAGGTCCACCCTTTTCCAGGCTGTCATGACTCTATGATATCACATACGTTGTAAGATAATTTTGAGCATGATGCCAAAAAATTTCCAGGTGCTCAGTCAGTCATGATTCCATGACATCACGACATCACATACGATATAAGAACAATAATAATAACTCCACTATGAGTTCTATTTCTATAAAGTATGGATATATTTATATGTAAACAGTCGTATTTTAATTTATGTTTTTGCAAGTAAAGATAAAAAAGGAATTAAAAAATTGAGCACGTTCCAGTAAGTAAAGATAAGAATAAATAAAATTGAGCACCTTTCGTACTCCTCTACGTGCATGTAGTTCGATTTAGACTTTAATTGTATAAACCAAGAAATTAATTAATTAATTTTGCCAGGTTTAATTTGTTCGCAGCACGTAGCCCATTTGCATGAAATCTGGTCACGGCCACGCCTTTCGGTGACTAGTTTAGGAAGAACATTATTGCAGCCCTATAATATATTGTCAGACCGTTGTATTATTATTGTAATAATCGGTACAAGGAATAACCTTAAAAATATATAGGACCATGGAATACCCAATAAGTTTTTAATGTTTTAGTATATATTTTCCTCAGTGTGGTTTCCATAGGTAAAAAGCAGTTGGAACAATTCATTAAATTAAGTTTGCTCGGAAATTATTTGGAACGTGGGTCTTAATCACATAGAACCTGCATTAGCATATGAAACACCTACTTTTGTTTTTTTGCTATTAGTTTATTGTAGTCATTTAATAGAGGTCTCACTGGACTAAATAATACAATAGAAGTCTTGGGTTCCAGCATCATATTTTTTTTTTGGGGAAAACATATGTGCTACCTGAAAGAATTCTACTTTTTATAGGCTAACAACAATAATTGAGGTGGATATTACAAGATCAAAGGTTAAAATTAAAAACTTGGAAATAATGACTAGCCATTTCGATCCCACCCCTGTTTGGGTGAGGCGGTGGGAGCTACAAAAAGGGTCACAATCAAGAAAACTCGGTAAAACTGTTTTCTACAACTAAAAGACCTTTGACGACAAAGCCTTTTATAAGGGTCAACAATGGAGGTCAAAATCATTATACCATATCTAAATATTTGTTTGCATGTTAATTATATCCCTTCTACTAATTAATTGATACCTTAATCTCAAAATATAATTCTACACCTCATTTACGTACACCATATGAAAAAGGGATGATAATTGGGTTGTTAAAGCTCTCAACACTTCACAAAAAAGTAAACTGATGGAAGATTGTCTCTGATGCCACCAACCCTGCAAGTAGGCAAAGTAGCACAATGCAATAAACAAAGTGGGAAGAGCGTGCACTACTCATGTTTCCCGCACTCTTACTCCACAAAATATGTAGTTAGGAAATAACATGAATATAATCCCACCAAAGAGTGGAAGAGCCACTAACATTTCTCTAAGTTAGATCCCTGTCAGATCATTGGCCTTTTATAGCCTGCAAGAACTGAAAGTTAATTGTCTCCTTGTGATTAATTAATTGTCTAGTCAGAATAATGTATGCCTTCTGTGTGTTTTGCGGTGGGGTGTTTTCTTGAAAGTTAAATCTCATATAATAAGATTTTAGAGAGATGTGCAATGCTGAGCTTCCTTTCACAACCTGACCAGAAAGAAGCACTGTAAATGAAATTACACAGCATTGTTTTGTGCTTCCCTTCAAATGAACAAGCCCTTCCTTTTATTATATTTTTTTATGATCAACACAATTAAGCTGCATCTACATTGCCTCTCTCTTTTCAAGCACCAGTAAATGTACCTAATCAACACACAGTAGAAGTTCCGGAGTTCGTTTTCTTTTTTATCTTTGAGATACAAGGAAAATAAGTTTAAATGATTTTCGCCAAAGGAAAAAACAACGAAAAAAAATATACTACAAACAACAAGCTAAGCGCAACCTCAACATTTGTTGATGACTAAAAAAGGAAGGCTATTTTTTTGGGTACAAACCAGGGCTTGGGCCCCAAAAAAGAAAGAGAAATAAAAGAGAGACATATAACAGATGATCTGTCATATTATAACTCCTACTCTTCCCTCTTCAAAAACTTGTCAAGTAGCATTAAAACTCGTGGTATGCATGGATTGTTTTAAAATTTTAGCTAAAATATTTTTAGAAATATAATAATTGATTTTATAATTTAAATTTTTAGAAATAATTATATTAACATGTCTATAATTTATTTCCTGTTTTCTCATTATAGTAATTGAAAAGACACTATTCATTATGATGAATTTAAATCACATATTATTTAAATTTTTATTTTTAAATAAAATCTTAATAAACGCTAACATGATGCGTGTCACGGCCATAACATTTGAACTCACTTATACACACACACATATACATATATACACACATCTACATATATATACAATGTTTATTATTAGTCATTTTTATATGCTCTTTAAAAAGCAAAGCCAGAAATCAAAGAGGGAGGGTTGGCTCAAACTCGGTGAGATTTATAGAGAGGAGGAGTTGGAGCAGGGCTAAGAGGAGGCAAATATACACATACTGATAAGGTACATGAAGACAACCAGGCCAAACAGCAAGCAAAAATGATAGCATGGATAACCACCTGATGAGCTGGACATTCTGTTATATGAGCTGGACATTCTGTTATAACTAACTCACTCAAAGGAACTATATAAATAGACATCTCTCATTCTTGTAACAAAGATTGGATATTGATTCCGAGTAATCAAGAAAAGGTTGTTATTCATTCTTGCTATTCTATTTTCCTTCTGCAATTCTTCTCTCTTTCTTCATATCATTCTTCTGTGAAATCTGGACAAATAACATGGTATCAGAGCCACCACATTATTGTTGATTCCTGAAGCCAATTACAACTTCTTGTTGCAAGTCTTGGTGCGAAACTCTTCCAGTTCAGGTGACTTTGTACTTCTGTTTTTTTTTCCCTCTCTCTTCTTTTACAACAATGGCTACTGAGAATCAGATTCCTTATAATCGAGCAATTCTAGATGTCAACAACCCCTCGCATGCTCTTTTCTTGCATCCATCAGATAATCCGAATAATGTACTTGTGAGTGAGTTGTTGAATGGAGAAAATTATGGTCACTGGAGGAAGGCCATGGAGATTGCTTTAATCTCTAAGAATAAACTGGGATTTGTAATGGGGACTTGCTCTAAACCTGGATCAGATTCCCCTTTGGCTTCTCTTGCTGAGCATTGGGATAGATGTGATAAAATGGTCATTTCTTGGTTGATAAATGCAGTGGTTAAGGACATAGGTCAAAGTATCCTATTTTCTGCCACTGCCAGGGAAGCATGGATTCAATTAGAACAAAGATTTGGAGTGGCTGATGGGACTAAAGTCTTTCGAGTCTTAAGGGATTTGTGTGTTGTTGCTCAGAATGGTCTTTCAGTAGCTGACTATTTTACCCAGATCAAGAGAATGTGGGATGAATACAATAGCATGGTCAGTATTCCCCATTGTAGTTGTGGCATAGCATGTGCAAGTCTGATTGCTACCAATAAATTGATCAAAGATCAACAGTTGATGCAATTTTTGGCTGGACTTAATGATGATTATAAAGCAATTAGAGGTAGTATCTTGATGATGAAACCATTGCCAAGCATTGATACAGTCTATCAGCTAATTGTTCAAGAGGAAAAACAGAGGTCACTCTCTGCCCTGTCACAAATCAACCATAATTCAGCAGCATTCAATGTCAGCAAGTTCAATGAACATTCAGTTTTGGCAGCTCAGCAAAGAGACTACAATAACATTGGTCAAACAAGATCTTACAACTTCAACTCTGGCCAACAAACTGGAAATAATCACACTAATGGTCAAAACCATTATAGTGGATTTAATCCCAAAGTGACTTCTAAGCTGTCTGGGCAAGAAAGAAGGCAACTCTTCTGTGATCATTGCAAAATGCCAGGACATACCATCCAGAGGTGCTACAAAATCAATGGATACCCTCCTGGTCACAAATTTTACAAGGGTAGAAAGGTAGCTGCTGCAGTTGTTCACAATTACTCAGCAGTGGATTTTACACAAGACTTACCTTCCACCCAAGCATCCACTACTGCTCCAGCATTAACTTCAGAACAGTATACTCAACTCATGCAACTACTTAGCAAGCATGCCTCAGACAAAAACTCTAGTACTGGAACTGGGGAAATGGGGGCAGCCGGTTTACTAGCAGGTAAGAAATATTGTTTGTTTACAACCCAAGCTCATAAGGCTTGGATTCTTGATAGTGGTGCTAGTGACCACATCACACCTGACCTGTCTCTACTCCATAATGTAAAACCAGTACGTACCCCTTGCTATATCACTATGCCAAATGGGAAGCAAGCACAAATCAAAAACATTGGTTCTATGCATCTAGCTTCTGATTTAATTCTAGAAAATGTTCTACATATTCCTGACTTTCAATTCAACCTCTTATCCACCAGCAAGCTAACAAATCAGTTTGCAGCTAATATTATTTTTACACCTACCTCTTGCTTGCTCCAGGGCCCCACTATGCAGAGGGCAGTAACCCTTGGTAACCAGGGAAGAGGCCTGTATTTCTTACAGCAAAATGACAGGTTGCAGGTAGTGGCTGGAGATGTGAAAACATCTGATACACACTTAAGCAGCAAGACAGATGGTTTTACTCTAGTTTGTCTCTCTGATGCTGAACTTTGGCACTTCAGATTAGGACATTTACCTTTTGGGCAACTGAAATATGTTGATGGGAACATTTGTAATAATAATAGACAGCATGATGTATGCCAAATCTGTCCTATGGCCAAGATGCATAGAATTGCTTTTCCTTTGAGTACTTCTAGAGCAAAAGACATCTTTGATTTACTGCATGTTGATATATGGGGACCCTATTCCCAGAGCACTTGTGCAGGAGCTAAGTTCTTTTTGACAATAGTGGATGATTGTTCCAAAGCTACATGGGTTCATTTAATGGCACATAAGAGCAATGCATTCCCTTTATTAAGAGCATTTCTTATTTCTGTTGAGACACAGTTTGATGCTACTGTCAAAGTGATTAGAAGTGACAATGGCCTTGAATTTAAAGACAAGACAGCTTTGGATTTTTACAAAGAGAAAGGTATCATCCATCAAACATCTTGTGTAGATACCCCTCAACAAAATGGGGTTGTTGAAAGAAAACACCAACATCTCCTACAAGTTTGTAGAGCTCTTATGTTTCAGTCACACCTACCTATCAAATTTTGGGGTGAAGCACTTCTTACAGCTACATATTTGATAAATAGAATGCCATCAGTCACATTGGACAATGCAACACCTTTTGAACTTCTCTATAAGGAGAAGCCATCTTATGAACATCTTAAGGCATTTGGTTGCCTATGCTGTGCTTCCACTTTAAAAAGGAATAGGGACAAGATGCAGCCAAGGGCAAAGCCTTGTGTGTTCCTTGGATATCCCTATGGACAGAAGGCTTATAAGCTTCTAGATCTTCAGACTAAGACAGTATTCACTTCCAGGGATGTCAAGTTCTATGAGAATATATTTCCATTTCATCATATGCCACAACAGTCAGATGTACCCCTTCCAGCAGTCACCAATTTTCTTCCAGATACTCCTTTATTTCATTCAGCTCAGGACCAAATCAATAACAACCCAAGCTTAGTTAGTCACAATACTGATGACTCACACCTTTCTGTTACTAATGATCCTTCATCATCCTCTTCTAACCAAAGCCAAACACCCACTTCCACTGTTATTCCTTCTATCTCTCTCCCTCTTGACCAAGGAACTCATGTTTCCCCAATCAGAAGAACTGCCAACTAACTCACTCAAAGAAACTATATAAATAGACATCTCTCATTCTTGTAACAAAGATTGGATATTGATTCCGAGTAATCAAGAAAAGGTTGTTATTCATTCTTGCTATTCTATCTTTCCTTCTGCAATTCTTCTCTCTTTCTTCATATCATTCTTCTGTGAAATCTGGACAAATAACACATACATAACACATACATCTACATCAATTTTTTTCTATAGTGATCATTATCCTAATACTAAGACGTCAAGCAAACAGGGTAAATTTCAAGTTGAATATACACATATATACGTAACACATACATATATACAAATTTTTTATTTCTTTCGTTGCTTTACAAATTGAGCTGCAAAAATACCCAAGCTGACTGGAGCTAGATTTGAATGAATGAGTGGATATGTGGACAATAACAAATGGCTTATGGGTCAGGGCCTGTGGACGGTTGCAAGTGATGAGTTGGCTGCTTCCTGCCACCTACCCAAGGGATGAAATCATTTTTATGCTTGAAATTGTCATTTTTTCCCCTTTGAAGAACTCATATCTACTACATGGAAGAAGAGCATAGAGATGGAGGTGGAATTGTGGAAGGAGGGGGGATGTTTGTTGCATTGAGTTGAAATTGTTTTTTTAAAAGAAGAACTCAAACTTGGGAAAAAAATGGAAGAGTACACAGTTGTTGGGGATGAAAAAAACAACAGAGGACATCATTGTTGGGGCTGAATAGAAAGGAATTAGAGAGAAATGGGATAGAGAGGAGGTATTTGCAGAGGAATGACAATCAAGGAATTTTTTCTTTGAAAAAGATTGTAAGGAGAGGGCGGGGTGGGGAGATGCTTTTAATTTTGTTATCATGAGTTATTTATTAAATTTTTTGGAAAAATATATAGATAATTTTTTATAGCTTATTAACACAAATAATAATACAAATAAAAGATTAAACGTAATTAAATCTATTTGGTGAGTGACTCCAACAAAATTATTTTATTTAGTGAGTTAAAGATGGAGGTTAAATAGCATGTGCACTATTAAATCTATTTTTTGGCTCACAAGTGGGGGCTTGCTTTTTCCATAATATCCTATAAGCTTATTTTTTGGCTATCAGTTTTCAGCTTTTATAGTATAAGACTCTCTATTTTGACTCATTAGACCTAATAATTCTTACAAAGATTCACTTCATAGCACACAATATTTTGTTTTTTTAAGATTAAAAAATAAAGCCAAAAAAGAAAAAAATCCCCAAAATAAGACAAGCCGTGTTGAGATCCATTGCTTGCCAGGAGCTAACTCGCGAGTGGAGAGAAGACAAGCCACTGTTGTATGAGAGGCGAATGATTCAAGACACAAGCGAAGCTGTGAGAACCTATATGGGAAATTTGCAGGAGGGTCAAACATTAACAACCTTCTAACTGACCCTTTTTTGGGCAACAAATGGGTATTGATTTTGGAGGGAAAGGCAAGTGGGTGAAAAAAAACAAAAGGAAGATGAATGAATAAAATACCCTTAATTAGTAATTTCTCTCTCTCTCTCTCTCTCTCTTTCTCTCTCTCTCTCTCTCTCTCTCTCTCTACCTGATGGTTGTCACTTTCTCTCCCCAACAAAACCTGGAGGCAAAATCAGGGCCATCATGCACCATGGTCCGAATGCGAAGTACATAAATGCTCTCTCTCTCTCTCTCTATCTCTCTCTCTCTCTTTCTCTTTCTCTCCATTGTTGAATGTACTCCTGAAAGTGTGTGGCAGTGAGCAATTGTGCTTCAAAATGGAAGGAAATCTTGCCCCAATTTCTTCAATGAAGCGTATTGTGGGAGAAGAAGTGGGTGAGGCAAGGTGCGTAGCTATAGGTCAGAGAAAGTGCAGAGGGAGGTTGGACTTGAGCTTGGAGTGTTTGGTTATGGTGGATACCTAACAATGGAGGTCAGTCATGAACTCAGAAAGGGAAGTGTTGGAACATCTGACTTTGGAAGCGAATCAATAAGTATATGAAACATTATTTTAACTTTAAGAGTCTGGTATGTAGAATGACGTTGTGATGAATGGTTTTGGCTGTAGGAAGGGTAAATGCCTAGGGTTTAATATCTATTATGCTGTTGATCACCATTCACCAAGCTATCATAAGAGTAGTTGTTGCGTGAACCTAATTGTGTGTGTGACCGAGGGATGTAAGAGGGTGGGATAGGAGGTTATTCTCCTCCAAAAAAGATGATGTTCTTAAAACCCACAATGACTAAAAAGAGAGCAGTGGTAAACCAGGAGAAATGTGGTGTTTACTATGGTAGACATAGTATACTGAATAGGTACACTGAGAGCAGTGGTGTTGGGGACTCGTATTATGTACTTCTGTATAGTAATTGATGCATTATTGTTTGTGATGATAAAAGACTATTATTGTATGATGTGCAGGGTAATTGGGAAGATAATTGACTAATTGACTGGTACGGTAGTCGTTGTTGTGACATCTGGTACAAACGGATGGGGATGGTGCTATTGTGAGAGGCAGTAGTGGCGGGAGAGAGGTAGTTGTTTATGTGTTATGGGGGGTGAGTTGGAGGAAGGTGGAGATGAAAAAGTAACATAAGCGGGGGGATTCAAGAAAATGTATTCTATTGAAAGAGGGACGGGGATGGAGGAGGTGCGAAGAATGGTGACAGAGATTATTGGGAATAATTTGTCTGAGTAGAAATTGTGGTACAATTTGAAGTACGACCGAAGAATGGTAATGGCAGTCGAGGGGGATGCTGATGTGAGGATGTTTTTCAAGGGGAATGAGAAGTGCGAGTATTTTTATATGGGTGAGAGCGATGAGCCGAAGAGGCAAGCACAGAAGGAAGGTGCATCATACGAAGGGAGAACGTGGAGCTGTGATCATGGTGTGGTTTACGTGAGAAGCGGGATGGGGATGCTGTGGTGCAAGAGGGTCGTAAGGGAGATGACAGACAACCAGGACTGAAAAGGTGGGTCGTGTGTAAAGCTTGATTTGATGAAGTAAATTACTGAATGTGGTTTATGAGAATGAGTAACTTATATGCTATTTTTATTTAACTTGTAGGGCGCTGACGACTTAAAGGGGCAGATGCGTTGGTGATCATCCACAAAGCAGGCTGAGACTCGGGGGACGAATAGTTGAACTGTCTGATGACGATGAGAACTCTGTGACATTAGATAATGTGGGTGATGAGGACACACCGACAAAAGGAGGTGATGAAGGGAGCAAAGGAAGCGGGGGTGATGAACGAAATAACGAGAATGAGAGTGTGTGGCCACGATCAGGTCTACAAGCGTAAAACTACTACCGCAAGTTGAGCGTATAGAAGAAGTTAATTAGAGGAGTGGGGTAGATCTTTCAATCAGCAGAAGCTTTTCGATAAGTGATCTACAAGTTTGCAATCGCAAACCACTTCGGCAATAGGTTTGAGTGGAACTGCAAGCAAAGAATTGTGGTGAGGTGCGATGCAACCGACTGTCCTTTCTACATATGTGTCAGAAGAAGCAAGAACATGCAGGTGATGTCCATAAAAGAGTTCAGAGGGCAGCGTAAACAAAGTGTTCGGGAACTATGTAAGAAGGGTGTTTTGGGCAGACGACGTGTCTTGATTATTCCCCAAGGGACATTATATAGGATCTGGAGTTGGAGTTGGAGTTGGAGATTCGGCCAACACAGATGCAGTCAGGAAGGGTAAGGGAGTTCCTGCGCATGATGGTGCTTGGAAGGCCAGTTGATAATTACAAATTGCTCCCGTGGATGTGTGCGGCTATCGTCACAGTGAACTCAGGGTCTATAGTGTTATGTGATGCGGAGAGTTCCAGGTTTAGGAGGATGTTCGTTGCATGCACTGCTAATGTGAACTGGTTCAAACTTGGGTGCAGAATGATACTGTTTGTGGACGACACCCATCTGAGCGGACCTTACAAAGGGACCCTGGTTGCTGCCTGTGCCTCGGATGCGGACAACCACCTCTTTAATTTTTCCCATGGTATAGTGTGTGGTGAGAAAAATGAGGAATGAGTTTGGTTCTTGGAAACGATTGCGGAGTGGCTGGGGGCACTACAAAAAATGTTGTTTCCCTCCACATTTAATTTTGCTATAACCACACTTATAAGTATAGAAATAGCAGTTGCCCACACTTAGGCTAAATGTAGGGAAGTTAAGTGTGTGGAAGTGTTCTCCACACTTAATGAAAATGCGAGTAGAGCTATATTTCCCGTGCATACAAATGCGGAAAAAGTACTAATTACTCACAATTTATGTGTGGTTATTTTACACTATGCCCACTCTGGAAGATGTAAGAAGTCATAATTTCCCCCATACTTAAAAGTGTTACTAGTATCGTTTTAGTTTTTTTTAAAATAATGCTGGTAGTTAATATCAAAACTTATTAAGTTAAAAATAGAACAATTTTATACAATTGTTCTTTTTTTAATTAACAAGTTTTATACTAATTACCAGACCGCATCACCCTACGTAAATGAATAAAATTAACAAACCAACAAATTAAAATAGATCAAACATCAATTAAATAAATTACACATTAGTGCCTGAAAAAAAAATTAATTGTAGACGTAGCAACAAAAACTAAGGTAATCAAAACTAAATATTCTTACATTGTTTTGAATCCATCATTCTAATTTTTTTTGTTGTAGCTAGCTGATTGAACATTTTATTACTCTATATACTACCTAAAACTATACTTTGAAAATATGCCTAACATTGAAGAATATATAAAAAAATCTCCGTCTTCATTTTCTTCACTGAGAGATGTTAGCTCCAAAAATGCAACCTGTTAGATAATTGAAACATAAAAAATTGAATTATTAGAAAAGATAATCACAAAGATTAACTAAGACGTAGAATCGGCAGAGTCAATTTAAAAACACACAGCAGAGTTCAGCCAACTATAAAACCACAACAGAGCTGAACCAAGAATAGAACCACAATCGAATTCAACTAACAATATATAGGACCTAGGTGAATTCAACTAACAATAGAACCATAATCAAGTTCAACCAATAATACAACCACAATCGAATTCAATCAATAATAGAACCCAAGTGAGTTAGACCAACAATAGAACCCTATTGAGTTCAACCAACAATAAAACCACTAGTTCAACCAACAATAGAATTCAATTGAATTCAACCAACAATACAATGCACTGAGTTCAACTGATAATAGAATCCAATCGAGTTCAACTAACAATAGAACCCAAGTGAGTTAAACCAACAATATAACCCAACCGAGTTCAATCAACAATAAAACCACTAGTTTGACCAACAATAGAACTCAATTCAATTCAACCAACAATAGAACCAAGTGAGTTCAACCGATAATAGAATCCAACTGAGTTCAACCAAGAATAGAACCACAACTGAGTTTAACGAACAATAAAACCCTAAATGAAAATGAATAGCATACTCTTACTAGATTGCTGAAGAGTAGCGAACGACTTTTCGTAAAGAATCTTACTCAGTAAGTCCTTATCTACCTTCTTTTTATCCTCAATATAGGCCTACAATACATCATGTTTTATTTTTAGACTTAGTTAACCCAAAGTAAACGACAAATCAAACCTCAAATATAAGAATATATGAGCATTTATATACCATGCCACCTAGAAAACTGTGAGCAAACTTTCTTCCTTTTGGATTTCTGAAACTTCTGACCGTGTCCGGATTTTCCCTGATCACCTTATCGACTAACTTTTCTGTCTCAGCACGACCACTCTTAAGATTCATTCAAATGAAATCACTTGGTGAGGATACTTAAAGTAAGAAAAATATAGAAAACCACATGCATACAAGAGTAAAAATACACTGGAAGTAGAGAATCCATAATATCTATCAACGATTATTTACTTAATTGTGTAGTATCTTATTTGCTTGCTTTTTAGGCAAATTGATACTTGGCTAAAAGTTATAAGTATCTACTCTCTTCCTCTTTTGTCCATTGATCGAATTTTGTACTTGTTGATTATATGCAGTTCCTCCAAGTCTCCGACAACCATCTCCAGAAATCTCATCAATCAGGGTGACACCATCATTACAAGTCCCAAATTCAACTCGAGTGTTCTTCGAATTTGTAAGGCTACAAGGCAAACCATTCATCTCCCAGATGATGAGTGATTGCGGTGGGTAAAGTTGTCCTTAAATCAATGAAAATAGCCAAATGAGTTGAATCATCTATTCCAATTTAACAAATATCATATTAGGAAAAAAACACGCACTTGCGTTGTTGCAGAGGGATTAATTACCCTAGAGCACATAAGTTCTCTTGAAAGTGGTGAAGGTGTAGAAGTTAAGCTAAGACCCTTACTAACTCCCTGGATACGTTTCAGTTGAATGAAAACAATAGTCAAATCATTACCAAATTATATAAATTGCTCAAATAATAGGCACTAGAAGTATTTCACGTTTATATTGTCACATTGGATTGAGGTATTTGTCTAGTAAAAATGAAAATTACTCAACGTCTTACCTGCTCTATTTGGTCAAAATTAAGCCTTCGAGCGATGTTCGGTTGCTTTGAGTAACCAGAAGTATTTGTATTTTCCCCCATAGATGTGTTTTGATCATCCGACTACATAAAAATTACAAATTGAAAAGAAACTTCAATAACGAAAAGTTAACTACACAAGCTTTTTACATTATACTATAATGTTATATTTACGTGCACAAAATAAGGACTTACTTGATTATCAAGATAATGGCTCGTGGCATGCCAATTGTGAAATTTTCCATCCTATTTGTCACACTGCTATGTTTCTTGCTGATTTGAGTTATATAGACTTGTTAATTCGTTGAAGTGAATTTGGCTAAATAAAACTAGTAGTCAGATAATGATATGATTGTGTAAGACAAAATATCTAATAAGAACATAATTGTAACTATCATGATTGTAAATACCATCTTTACCCAAATGGTACAACATGAATCTAAATGCAAGAAAATAAACAAGGAGTTGTTTTGTTTTATTTGCATCTGTATGTTCTCTTTGCCTCTGGCACTTAGTTTTTGCTGACTGACCTGCAAACAACCAAAATCAGGTACGATAGTGTTAAAAAAAATTTAGTCAAACCCAAGATTTTGTATGGGAAAACCACATTTATGCACATACAGAATATGAATTCATTTGGTTTAGAACATGAGGCAACCTAGATTTATGAGCAGCTCCACATTTATCGCTTAGTACAGTAGAATTTTCAATTTGACCTGCATCCTTGATATACGCCTCATTATTCTTAGCTAATGTAGGCATAATTGCATAGAATCTCTCATGTGTTCACCAGCTAAGGGTGTGTTATTCCTTTGATTCTCTTTGACATTATCGCCCTAATTACAAACCAAGTAAAGAAATTAACATCGGCCTTACCCAAAGTGTGCATGTATTCATTATCTATTTTTAATTATGGCAATGCAATAAGAAGTAATGAAACCATGGTTTAAAAATGACTTGAGATAGAACATGCACATCATCAGTTCATTGAGACTTCAAGTAAGTGACCTCTTGGCGCAAGGAACGAACCTCTTTTAGCAATAGACTCACTATGCTAGAATTCGAAGGTTCAGTCCCACTTTGACAATTATGTTTGGCATTAAGTTGATTAGAGGTTATTCCAGGCCCAATTCGTCTAACCCTCCCACTACTTTCAGGTCCCATCAACTTATGATAAGCAAAAGTCTCAAGCAGCACTGTGGCTTCAGAGAATACCACTTCTGAAGCACTCGTCTTTCTTTTGACAATATCAACAGCAATATCCTATATAAATTATTGGCCATACATACGAACATTTATCACTATGTTGTTTACGTATGTATTAATTAATGACATATTTTATGCAAATTATGAAAAAAATGTATAAATGCACATACCACAAATTTCTTAGTCGTTGGTTCATGGTAAGATCCTTCTTTATCTCGATGAGTCTCCATAAACCATTCCAAGGGACCATGTTCTCTTTGATGCTCCTTATCCCATAAATCAATCTATACGCATAAACAATAATTTTGTACATAGCAAATTATTGATGTGTAACACCCTACCCCTAAGGCTAGTGATATTAGTGATTTCTAGAATTTTGAAAATAAACGGACATAGTTTTTCCTAAAAACTGACCATAACTTAGGCTTATAGTCTTACAATAAGTACCTGTAACAATAGAAACATAAGGAATATGTTCACCAGGCTCGACGGCAACACGCCAGACATCACAACTCCATAGGCCACACGACTGGAGTACTAACAACATAAAGCTAAGTAAAAAAAGAAATAAAAAATACAGCTCAATAGATTACACGACCGGAGTGTACGCCTGTTTGATACCCACTAAGTGAATTGGTACTCCAATGGTGCAAACAAGTCAACTGAGTGACTTCAGATAACAACAAATATATTTCAAGCATATCATTTAGAACACACCAACGACATTCATTTTGTAAGCTCTTGAGGA
This sequence comes from Carnegiea gigantea, assembly GCA_029747015.1. Lineage (NCBI taxonomy): Eukaryota > Viridiplantae > Streptophyta > Magnoliopsida > Caryophyllales > Cactaceae > Carnegiea > Carnegiea gigantea. The sequence continues at coordinate 313,123 of JAKOGI010000075.1, forward strand.
CTGATATGCTGCCAAATACTCAACGACAAGCAAAATGTAATATTCAATTTTAAAATGAAGCCCTTGAGGGCTGAAATCACCATTCAATTAGTTAAGCAATCCAACAAGCAAAATGATTGACTATTCAAAAGGACGTCAGTAGTCAAATGCATGCAACATTACCCTGAATCACAAAAACATTGTTTCTATTGGACCCATTTTTTTTAAAAAAATAAATAAATACCAATGTACTATTTCATAACAAAACTCTGTATAATAAGAAGAGTCGTTTCCAATAAACAATGCTCTCAAATGTACTCGGTCTAAGATATAGTGATGGAAAGCAAAAGACCAGTTCCGACTTCCCAGCTCAGTCTATAAAATACAAACAATCCAGCTCAATACTCCCAGAAAAATATAATTTTCAAATCCTCATACAGTACAAAAATTAAGAGAATACAGGAACTATCACAAAATAACTTGACATCAAAAAGAGAAGCATCAAAAGGAACAAATACAAACTTTCAAACCCTCACACAGTACCAAAATTAAGAGAATACAGGAACTATCACAATATAACCTGATATCAAAAAGCGAAGCATCAAAAGGAACAAATATAGACTTTCATCATAACAGGCGAATCAAACATTAAACATTCATATTGTAAGCTCCTAAGGACTGGATGCCGCAAAATACTCAACCACAAGCTAAATGTAATATTCAACTTCAAAATGAAGCCCCTGAGGACTGAAATCACCCTTCAATTAGTTGAGCAATCCAACAAGCAAAATGATTAACTATCAAAAGGTTGGCCCACACGGCCATTCAGAGTCTAGACTTCCCACAAACTTACATCTTATGACAACCACACCTTACTTAATATAAACATAGTAAGCATACATGACTTATAAAATTATCCCTTTTGATTGCAAAACTTTGTGAGCCACTTGTATGTGCATGTAGTTGCTTCCCTATTGCTTTTTTTCCATTAGTAAACCATTTTTTCATGACAAAAAGTATTATATTGTTATAAGAGATATTGTTACAAGGGTGGAGTATGTTTCTAAGGGAAGCCAAACAGTCAGCAAAGCAATTGACAGAGCACCCAATGCACATCCTGAATTTGTGTGATGCCACAACATATCAAATATAGGAAAACCGCACCCAAAGCATCTCCAAACAACCCAGACACGATGAAAGCAACAGTTTTTTAACTTACCTGAAAGTTCTCCGAAAAGAAATAATCGACCAAACTAATCCACATCTAATCACCTACAGCAGACGTGAGCTTACTCTTTTCCAAATTATATAACCCCTATTTTGTGGTATCTTCTTTAACTGTAAAACCCCAGAAATTTAATTGCGAGTTGAATTACTATTAATATGGACCGACCTAAGACTCATGATCTAAGTCAAGCCAAAAAAATATACATATACATAATTTCATCAAGACACTCCTTACTTTTATTTTGCTAAGATTATTTGCATTTTCCTTCAACCCATATTTTTTTTGAAACTTCCTTACTCTTATTTTGTTAAAATTGTTTGCATTTTCCTCCAACCTTTATTTTGAAAATTTACATTGCCCCCCTCCAAATTTACCCTAACCCTAAGAGTTCCCCTCACCACCACTCTCTCTCCCCCTTCGGGCCAAGTCACGCACCCCCACCGAAAACCCTAGCCCACTGCTTCCTCCCCATCGAAAACCCTAGCAGCGAAATTCTGTTCCCTCCCCCTTAACCCTAGTACCAGCAAACCCTCACCCCCACACCCTCTCTCTCTCCTTGCACGCGCTCTATCTCTCTCTCTCCCTCTCTCTCTCTCTAGCGCGCCCTTTTTTCTCTCTCTCTGTCTTTGTGCCCTCTCTCCCTCTCACCGGTCAGCGCCTGCCGGCCAGCCGCCACCCTACTGACCGCGGACCACCAAGCATCCCTCCTCTCTCTCTCCCTTGCTTGTGATAGGTGGGATGCACCCCATGCATGCAATGCCAAAAAAAAATAGAGTTTTTTTTTTTTTTTATGTCTTCTTTATGGTTTTTGAGTTAAGAATTCAAGTGTGCAAATTTTAATATAAGTTTTATAATTTTATTTTTTTTTCCAGATTTTCACCATCAAAGATGTGACAACTCAATCGCTCTTCTCGCAAGATCGAATCAAGGTGAGCATAATAGTTGTATTTGAGAATCATTTTGGTTAAAATTAGAAAACTTGGCTTGACTTGGATTAGTAGGGGGCTTAGGATCGCTGAGATCAATGTGGGTAGCCATTGATTTGTCATCGTTAAAAACATAGCCTAAAAGGACACGCTTTAAGGTTAAGGAAGTTGGGCAGAATGACACTGGTTGGGGGTAGAATATGCATCGACTTTAAAAATTTGCCCATGAGGTTGTATTGATCCAAAAATCACGAAATTTTCATGGTAGTTAGGCCAAGGTGTCACATTACGGCTTTTGAATCACTGGAATCGGATTTAAATTGAGCAAGTTATGGGCAAATTACTGGAGGTTGTCTAGATCAGGACAGTCAGTGATAGAGATTTTGTTTTGAGATTTTTGACCTAATAGTTGGCCGATTTGAGTGAAACGTTACACAGAACTTGTAGGGGACAAGTTGGCCTTTTCATAATGAGTAAAACCTTTGAGTTTCAGCATCAGGAACTCTAGTTAGGGCTTCTGGAAGTCGGACCTAAATTCTGACCTGCACTGGACACTGGAATAACCACGTTTGGGAATTTCTAAGGCTGTCTAAAATTGTAGAAAAATTATTTATAAGGGAGGAATAGGCTGTAGATGTGGTTGGGGAGATTTAGACTAAGTGTGAACACTATTTTGGTCCAGGAGCTGATTATTAGATCAAATTAAGAAACCGAGCCCATAAGTTTACAGATTTTCAGGTAACAACCATGCCCTAACTCTTCCCCGAAGTCATTTGAAAAATGTGTTTGACAAAAATAGTAAGGGCTATCTTTGAATGTCTTGGAATACGTGAAACTATGGATTTTACTGGTTGAACGTGGCATGAAATGGTTGTGTGACTTGTGTTGAGTTATTTTTGCTAAATCAGTGAGCGTTTGGGCATTTGAACTGATTAGGTTGTAAAAGATATATATATATATATATATATATATATATATATATATATATATATATATATATATACATATAAGTGTGTGTGTGTGTATATTATAATATATATATATATATATATATATATGTATATATATACATATATATATGTGTGTGTGTGTGTGTGTGTGTGTTTTTATATATAGATGTATACATATATAAGTATATATATATATGTATATGTATACACACACACACACACATATACACACATATATATATATATATATATATATATATACACACACACCACACACACACACACACATACATATATATATGTTGTGGAATTGCTTTGGGATCGAACTGGGTCTGGTTGGATTGTGCATGTTAATGTGAAATTTTCGAACAAGTATGAATGTATAAATAAATGGCCTTGTGGGGGAGACTATGCACTATGTTTATGTTATTGAGGGCCATTAGCTTTCCCCAGAAAAAAGTGCATGTATGTGAGCGGCTCACATAACTTTTCCTGTTGGGACGTGAGCTAGGTTAGCGGTAACCATCCATATTGACGGTAGGTTAGGGTATGGTCAAGCAGTAACCATCCAAGTCGATGGTAGGCCATGTTAAGGTTAAGCAGCTGTGTTAAACCCAAGCACAGGCCATAAGATCCTGTGGGGTCGGCCCCTTTTAAGAACCTGAAAATTTATAAAAGAGACTAGTATGGTTGTATGTTTCTACTGAGAATGTTAAGTGTTGTCTGTTTATCTTCCCTACCCCTAAAATGTTTTTTGAAAAAAAAAAGAATTTCTGTGCATACCCTTACTATTAGGGGTGATTGTTATTAAGTTTATTTCATTTTTTGTAAAATATTTTGTTTTCAGGTGAAGTGCATGCACATGGGAATGTGGACTTAATGTTAGGGCAAGGCTCCATTGTTTAAGTTATAATTTTGGAAAAATTAGTTTATTTTAAGAAGGAACTTGAATGGATTTTGCTAGCTTAGTCATTGCTTTAATCGTAGTTGAAATCTTTAAACTGAAGCATTATTGAAGAATCGTTTGCGTTGAAACTTTAGTTGATACTCAGCCTGGTATTTCCACGAAGAAAATACGGTGGTAGCACCCTAGTTAGGTTTTCTACTGCCACGTAGGTTAATATTAGTTATAAAAAAAGGAATTAGAAATTTGGGGTGTTACACATACTTATATCTCAAGGAATACTTGAAACCTCGAACCCTTTCCCCAACTGACGTTAGAATTTTCTGATTGACCTATGCCCCATCTGGCAACAAAAACTTCCTCTACCAAAACAAAAGTTCAAGTAAGTATTTGAAGTAGTTACATTTAGATAACATGCATCACCCAGCTTAGGCATAAATAAATGCTTACCCTAATAAACACTACGATCCGACCTCTTAAGTGCAGTGGCACTAAGTGCCAATTCTTATAGTTAAGAGGACATATGCTAGGTCTGTTAGCAACATCAGTAAGGAATCTATTAGATAAACTCCCTGCTTTCTCTATTGGTATCAACAAGTTGTTTAAAGGTACCATAATCCTCTCTGGAGGAACTAATTTATATGCCATGTTCACATTTATTCTCCCTCTGAACTTTCTAGCATTGCCATGTTTATCTATATAAAAAAGAATGTGATAATCATATTAGTTAAAAAAAAAATGTAGCTACTAAAATCATTGTGCAAGTAAAATGACTAGAGGGGTATTAAATATTCGTTTACCAATGATTAACACTTCTTTGTCATCTTTAAAATCATTAGGTATGGTGATAAGAGGGGGAGTCATATTAATCAAAACTCTTAAAAATATTCTCTTCAATAGGGTCGACTTCTTCTTCTTCCAAATCATGAATCATGTCAACATCATCTAAAGACACATCTTCACCTGCTGCATCTTCATGTTGAACAAACTTAAGGCAATCTTCTAGGGTAACCGTGGATCGGAACATGATTATGATGCTGCAAAACTTATAAGGAAAACTCGTGTTAGTTTATGACGCAATTCAAGGAAAATGGTTAAAATTAAGAATCAACCAAGACAAGAGCTACTTGATCATGTCAAATTCTACAAGCCATATTACAAATATCAAACATAATGTACCAAGGGAAACTATGTAAACAAAATAGTCACATACCTGTGTAATGATATTTCTTTATTTTGTTTGCTTACTTGGCCTGTGAGGTAATTAATCAAAGCTTGAAAATAGTATAAATGCAAATTACAACATAATAATCTGATGTACTAACATTTACGCACAGGCTTGGCATATAAGGTTCGCATGGCTAAAGGGTGTGAAGTCTTGCAAGCTTGAACTATTATGTCAATTACAAGTAATATGATAGTTACTTTCAAAATGATAACAAAATACAAAGATCTGTAAATGCCTACATATGACAATGAAAAAACTAAAGTTGTTCCTATTCCTCACAATCACCATTATCCCAATTAATTGGATCTCTGAATGCATCCTCTTTTGATACATTAGGAGGCATGCATTGAGGATACAATTCATCCTCATCTGCCTTGGTTGCTCCTAATTGGTAACTATCTCTTGGCTTCACTCTCACAATATGAGCCCAGCCTTTGTCTTTCTCATCTTCAACGTAAAATACGTGATTGGCTTGCGATGAAAGAATATATGGATCATCCTTCACGCCATTTCTTTTATGTATCTTATGTGAGAAATTCAAGAGAGTGAATCCGCTTTTGTCCTCTTTTCTTCCCCGACTTGCGTTCACATCCACCCAATCACATCGAAACAGAACTACCTCATATTCAGAAAAGTAATCCAACTCAATGATGTCAGTGATCTTTCCATAGTAAGGTTTCCATCAGCTTCTACCATAACCCCATAGTTTTGAGTTTTCTTGGTCTCATCTCGGGCTTGAGTGTGGAATCTATACCCATTGATATTGAAAGTCTTCATTCTTTTGACTATGGAGTTCGGACCTTGAGCTATAGCTCTTAACACTTTTAACTCTGAGTTATTATCATCCCTATTAGAAGCTTAAACAATTAAGCACGCACATTAGTAATTGATATAGTTATGCTTCTAAAGCACTCATCATAAAGTTTTGAAGTTATCATTTGTTGCAACCAACTCGAAAGGTCTTCAAGTAACCATTTTTGCTTAAGCTTCTCACTAGGCTCGTATGAACAAAATAGAAGGCGTTCCTCCAGGAAAGATCTACAAGTCATGAATTTCATCATAAATGAATATTTGTAAATTTCAAACATCTACCACGAAAGTCTGTAAAGCTGATTTTACTAACCTGCGATAAAAGTCTATTCCGTGAACATGTAGGAGCAAATATCGATGTGCTTTCTTAAGGCTTAACTCGTCAATTTTTACCATTATAACCTGACCTTTAGGTTGTCCACCAGTGTCAAATAAATACATTTCTTCATTAAGAATAGAGTTATTGTCCTTTGTGGACGATTGAATACCGTTTCTACCCATTCGAAGTATCTTGAGCAAAATGTTATACACTCTTGTTCAATGTATCCTTCTACCATTGATCCCTTCGGTTCTACTTGATTACGGACATATCCTTTTAGCCGTGCCAAATACCTACAATTTGCCACTAATATATGATTCCTAGGGGGAAACATAAATAAAAAGCCATAAAATTTAAGGCCTCACCGCTCTATAGGGTACATCTATCTCTAAAATACAGGCCCTCCAAGCTTTGCTTCATCCGTTAAGTGAACAATCAGATGCATAATAATGGTGAAAAATCAGGTAAGAACATTTTCTCTGTGCGATATAACGTGAGAATCACATTGCTTTGTTGCTCATTCAATTTATCAATATTCAGCTCTTTCGCACATAATTCCTTAAAAAAATCAGACAACTCAAACACCAAATCTACAAGATTATTATCCTTAACCGCTCGCAATGCAATGGGAAGTAAATCTTGCATTAGAATATAGCAATCATGGCTTTTTAAATTAAACAACTTGCACTCCTTCAAATTAACACATCAAGAGTTATTGCTTGCGTATCCATCTGGCACCTTCAAGTGCTTCAAGACTTTTAGCAAGGAGGTTGTCTCATCAATAGCCAAATTATAAGGAGCTATGGGTAAATGATATTTGCTATTTGGTAACAAAACTGGGTGGAGGTAAGGCTTTATCTGCATTTGTTGAAGATCTTGACGGGCCTTCAAGTTATCCTTGCTCTTCCCTTCCAAATTCAAAAACGTTCCTAACAAATTATCACAAATATTCTTTTCGATATGCATTACATCCAAATTATGATGAAGACGATTAAACTGCCAACATTCAAGATAAAAGAAAATGCATTATTTTTTCCATATTTGCTCTTCATCCCTCTCATCAACATCGATATTGGTTTGGTCTTTCCCATATGTAAACATAGTTCCCTCTAATTCTGTAAGAACTTGACTCCCTGTTACTAAAGCTAGATCGTTACCAAACTAAATATTTTCATCAAATCCATCCTTATCATACCGAAAAGGACGGTCTTCTGCTAACCATCTTCGATGGCCCATATAGCAGAATTTATGTCCATTTTCCAGCCAAAGTGATTGAGTTGCTTTTCCACAAGATGGACATGCGAAACGACCCTTCATACTCCATCCAGATATATTAGCATATGCAGGAAAGACATTTATAGTAGAGAAAAGAGCACCCCACAATGTAAATCTTATGTCTGTGTATGCATCATATGCATTTACACTATGTCGTAACCGCACTAACTCTTTAATCTATGGTTGACGACATACATCGATGTCCACACCTAGGGGCCTTTTCACCAGGAATAATCATCGATAGCATAAATGAGGATTGTTTCATGCATAGCCAAGGAGGCAAATTATATGGAATTAATAAGATTGGCCAAGTACTATGCATGCTACTCATAACACAAAAGGGATTAAACCCATCACTAGCTAGCCAAAGCCGTATATTTCGAGGATCAGATGTAAAATCAGGATATTATTCATCAAGTTCCTTCCATGCCCTTTGCATCCGCAGGATGCCTTAAAATCCCATCCTTTGTAAGATACTCATCATGCCAAATCATATCTTTAGCTATCTTTGATGATTGTAAAGCCTAAGTAGTCTAGGAATGAGAGGGAAATAGCGTACTATCTTAGCTGACAATTTCTTTTCACTACTCTTCCATCGTGAAAAACCATACTTGTCACATGATTCTTGTCGTTCCTTTTCACCCCAATACAATATACAATCATTAGGACAAGTATGTATTTTGTCATATTCAAGGCCTAAGTCCTTAAGTAATACTTGCAATTACTCCATGATGATGGGATTGGGTCTATATGGGGAAAAACATAACTTAGAAGCTGGAGCAGCATATTAAATAATTTAATAGACCAACCATACAAGCATTTCAAGTGAAGTAAGTGCAACAGAAAAGAAAATTTTGAAAATTTTGAACCTTGGTATAGTGCCTGCTCAACTTGTTCTAGTAGCTTTTCATATCTAGCATCTTTGTCTTTCATGAAAGTATCACCCTCATGCCCCTCATTCCCTAACTCACCATTGTCTCCTTCATCCATATCATCCTCTTGATGAAACATGTCATTCCCACAATTTTTGCGGATCCCAAAAGTATCTTTACGTACTCATAGTATTAACGTCACAAAAACTACTTTTTGATTAGGTATTAGTAGTATTGTGGCCTTTGTCACAAAAAAATAAAGAAGGTTTAAAAATTTCCTCCATATGATGCACCCGCTCTTTATAGTATGGCCAAAAACCATTAAACATGAGATGGCGTGCCACTTCTTCTTTTGTGAAGCAATGATTGTGTCCAACTTTGCATTTATTACAAGGGCATACGATCAGTTTAATGCCCCCAACATTGCAAAAAGCAAATCCCAAGAATGACTCAACCCCATTCCTATATTCAAGAGAAGTTCTATGCATATGAATCCAACTTTTATCCATTATAATTTCTTGCAACCCACCTACAAGGTCATCACATAAGTCAATATAAGCATTATAACTAAGCATTGGCAACCATTAAAGGAAGAGGGGAGAAGAATCATAAGGATCACACCAACACATCAAAATCATGTGCTTAGAGCATACTTCGCCATAAGAACTAAGCAAATTTAAATCACTAGCTACAAATTCAATCATATTGACCTGCCAAAGATGAAAATAGTTATTCAACTTAAGGTTTGTGGTAGAGCAAGTAATGATAGATCATATGGGAAATAGGTTCATGCCAATGTTGTAAAGCTTGAAGTTGACACCCACTGTGTTGTGTAGTTTAGTTGACATGTATATCTAAGCGTATGTGGCCTTAATTAGTATGTTAACATCATAAATCTCTCTCTCTCTCTCTCTCTCTCTCTCTCTCTCTCTCTCTCTCTCTCTCTCTCTCTCTATATATATATATATATATATATGTATAAAATGAACCCATTTATCCATATTCACACCACGGAATATATTTTTATTTGATCACCCAAAAAATAGACAGGTTCATGTCACCTTATATATAATTTAATGTCATAATATAGTAGCTAATAAGTCAAATTTGGATAATGATGACCTTTTTGTGATAATAATATACAAACAGGTCTTTACTAACTTTTCACATCTTTTTGATCCATTAATGAAGTTAAGGGATAACGGTGGAGAGGAAAAGATAATATTTTAACATTCTTAACTGAATCCAAAGATTTTCACTCATCAACTAATAAAGTTATTTCTACTAAAAGATTGTGGTCAATAAGGCTTGAATTTTGATCTTAAGCATTCATGCACCTAACTAATGAGTTGGTTCCATCACAAGCTTGTGACTCACTATAGCTTTAAAAGCTATATATATACATATAAGATGAATCAAACACATATTCATCTCATTAAAGATTTAGGTTTAAATTTATGATATAGAATAGTGGCCTTACATACTCATACCTTACAATATTAACCATGGCTATATGTTAATCTTTATATTTACCAATCATCAAACTCTCCAAGAAGTACATATTAGACTTGAAAAATACAATTTCTCCATACATTTAAAACGTTCAATCCTAACACATTGAAGCCCTGAAAATTGTCCTCTAACAAAACCATAAAAAACAAACAATGGACATGTTAGGTAAGGAATTAGACCACATGAAAACGAAGGTAGAAAATTCTAGAAAGCTACGACACAAACACCTTTGGATGTACCTAGCAGTTCCTGAACTATGTCCAACAGGGAGCAGCAAATGCAATAGATGTCATAAAAGATTGTAAGTAAGAAGGCGGATGATTATGAATACCAGCACTACTCATATTTTTAGTCCCTCAAATGCTTTATTTAGAGCTTGTTAAAATATTTAAATAACAAGCCTGCAAAACATTGACATATCATAATAAGTGGACTTAGGCGATAACTATTCTGATTTATTCTAGTGTTTAATCTACGAACGGCTGCATCAGGCTTTAATAAACCTAAAACAAGTTGTGATTATCTAGTATTTAATTTCTAGTTTTATTGTCCACTTTACGTACTACTTAACTAATGACTAACATGAAAAAGAGGTCATTAGATCAGTTTGTTAATGAAAATTTATTCAAACATTTAACTTACAAATATGAACTACTAAAATCAATTAAATTGATTAGTTTGTTAATTAAATTGTGTGGTTATTCTTGTAAGCCTGCAACCAAGCAAAATAAGTTTTGCCAAGTATAACTCACACATTGAACAACAAGTGATGACAACGACCTTGATGCTGGTATTGAACAACGTGGTGAATAGGGCATGAAAGTGGAATCACGGGTCCAAAAAGCTGAGGAAAATAGAATGCTGATCCTAAAGTCCTATAGGCAAGAGAGAGCTTCAAGGAAAGAGCAGACAACTCAATCATTGATGTGGAGGATGATACAGGGAAACAAATACAAGGAGTGCATGCATGCTGCAATTCACCAGAAACGTGTTACCGCAGAGAGGAAAAGGTTGGGATTGCGGGAAGGCACATGCTAGCATGCTACGAGTGCAGAAAACAGCTAAACTTGTTTATACTTAGTGTGAGATGGAGAGAACAAAAAAGAAAGATCAGCTGGAAGATCGATTACAAAAGGGTAGTTAAATATGTAAAAGATATTTCTCTTTTTGTGGGCCACATAATTGATTGTTGATTGAGATTTTGCTTTTCTTGAGTTCCATTTTATTGGGTGGTGTGCAGGCTAGGAAACTGAGAGCTAAACTTTTAAGGGAAAAAAAGAGGGTTAACTGTTCTCCTCATGCCAGTGCTAAGGTAATACATGAGTAGGCTGAGAATCTTGCAAGAAAATTAGCAAGGTAAAGACATCTCTTACTTATTATGTATGGTTATGTAACAATACTAATATGGTGCCCCTAACAATATAGGGACTATTTTCAAGGTAGAAACTTTGCAAGTCATTTTATACTTATGAGCACAAGGGAAATGAATATAATGGTTAAGTTTGATAAGACCTTCTGTTAGACAGTGTATATTCCTACTCTGGACTCCTTCAGATAATCAATGAAGGAGAAAAATCTCCAATTGAAGTTGTCAGATGTGTTTGGCTAGATGTTATTATTAATTCCTGAACCTGAAGTGTAGTTATGCCACTTTCATTGAAATGTATTTATTTAGTGTCTACTGAGGTCTGTGCTATGATTTCAATTGTTTCTTATAGCTTCTGGCCCTGAAGTCTTCTAACTTTGGTGTGACATATTTCATCTCTCTTAGGTGTTGGAGATGGTTATCAAATTGAGAGGAACTACTTATTCTTTAGCGAAAGCTTTTGAGGGAGATCAGTTAAGTCAATGCCTTTTGAGCAGTGAGCAGTCCTGATTGGATCAGATGTGACTCTTGAGACTGCAAAATCATTGCTTTACCGGATTGAAGTCCATGTTAGAGTTCGGTCTTTTGCTGGGATGGAGAACAGAGACCACCTTCTTAAGTTTGTTGCTACTCCTAAGTGTAAGGGCAATGTTGGCCATGTAGGCAGAAGCAGAGGACAAAAGAGGTATGTCTCTATGGAAGGGAGTTCTCGCAGCTATCGCAAGCCGTTAAGACATCCTATGAGGGTTGTCCTCTGTGCATATATGATATTGGGACATCCAGAAGTCGTACTCAGTGGGAAAGGGGTTTATGAGACATCCCTTACTGAGGTTGCTATAAAGTTCATTCAGGAGTTTGAGTTGCTCGTCAAAATTATTCTAGACGATAGCTATATGAAATCCTTCTCACGCTATGGTCATGTGACCTTCAGGTCACAGTTCAGGTCACAGCTGGAGGCATTTGATAAAGCATGGCGCCTATATTTATATTGTTTTGTGGCATGGAAGGTTAAAGATGCTAATTATTAGAGGAGGATTTGGTGAGGGCTGCTTGCCAATTGGAGCTATCAATGATGCATACATGTAAGGTAACTCTTGATGGGGACAATGGTGATCTTACACATGACATAAAGGCTATCCAGAAATAGGTGAGAATCTGACATTTCTTCCGCACTTTTTTTTTGGTGTCGTGTCACTTGAATATTACCGATCTAATATCTCTTATTTAATAATGATGACAACAGTAATCGAAGATCAAACACTTTCAAAGGAGATAGTATAAAATTTGGATAGAGTTGATGCTGGTATAGAATGCATGGAGAATGCTCTGTCCGATGTGGTGAATTGGTTTTCTTAAGGCTAATACAATGACAATTGGACCACATCGGTTAAATCATCAGATAAATGATGCTGATAAACACTCCACGAGATAGGGATAAGAAATTTGGCATTCTTCGCAATCTGGGTTAATCTAGTAATTAATAGGGGGAAACCAAAATGAATTGATGTACTAACTGGCTCAGAACATCAACAATGTCATTGTCTTCCTTTGTATTCCATGTTCTATCAGCTCATAGAATAAATTGCTAAGAAACTAAAATTAATAAAATTTTCAATCCACTAGAGTCAAAGTATGTTCAAATTCTTGTGTCATACATATAATTGGGCATAGGTAAGCTGTTTACCAGATTTAGGCACCAAAAAAAAAAAAAAAAAGAAACCTTTGAACCCTTAATGCTCAGTAGATACTTATCAATCTTAAGTTTTACGAATTAAGCTTATAATTAAACTAATCAATTGAGATAGCGAGAGAAATTAATAATTGCAGAAATTCCATCATGCAAATTGTATAAAAAAAAACTCAATAATTTCATAAATGAAACAGAATGAATCAAATCATTTCTTTTCTTAAATTCGAATCTAAAACCCTAAAATTGAGAGAGTGGCATAAAGAAGGTGATTACCTCAATGAAGAATGATCACACAAACCCTTGGACGAATACAGTGGCCTGAGTCTTCGATTAGCCCCAACAGCAGACAGAGGAGAGGGTGGGCAGATGCACAGAGAGACGAGAGAGTAAGCAAGCCCTAATCACTGCTTAATGCAGAGATCAAGATCGAGCACCACTGCTGAGTAAGCCCAACACCTTCGACAATTACTACCTCAACATTTTTTTTTTTTTTTATGCTGATGACCGAATATTGGGGGGGCGGAGGGTAAGCTAAGGCGCGAAAGCAAATACTAGGCTAGTTTTTTTATTCCTTAATTGGCTAATATTTACATATAATCATTGAAATATTTTGTACAAATGATCTCATTAGCATAATCAAAAGTAATTATAAATGTTATTTTAAAGTTCCCACACTTAATAAGTATTGGAATAGGTTCATGACTTACCCACATTATTAAATACGGAATTGAGAAAACTACTAAATCTTATTATTTTTCTCTCCACACTTTAATTAGAGTTGGGGATTCGGCTAACATACATGCAGTCATGAAGGGCAAGAGAGTTCGTGCGCATGATGGTGTTTGGGAGGCCAGTTGATCATTACAAATTGCTCCCGTAGATGTGTGCGGCCATCGTCAGAGGCAAACTCGAGGTCTGTGGCGTTATGTGAGGTAGAGGATTCCAGGTTTAGGAGAATGTTTGTTGCATACGCTGCTAAAGTGAACGAGTTCGAACTTGGGTGCAGGACGATACTATTTGTGGACGGGATGCATCTGAGCAGACCTTACAAAGGGAACCTGGTTGCTACATGTGCCTTGGATACGGACAACCACCCCTCCAATTTTGCCTATGGCATAGTGTATGGTGAGAAAATTAAGAAGTGGGTTTGGTTCTTGGAAACAATTGTGGAATGCTTGGGGCGTCTGAAGCCGGTGATCATGTCGGATTGAACCCTGTCATAATCGCTGCCTTGGTACAAGTATTCTATAAGGAGTATCACAGCTACTGTCTACGTCACTTGGCAGGAATTTTTTTTGAAAGAGGCAACGAAGCATGGTATCTGTTAAGAAGCGACAAAGCAAATAGTAAATGAGATATTGTACAGGGTTGTGTATGCTCCAACAGTTTCGGAGTACAATGCTGCATTGGAAGAATTGAGGTGCTAAAAGTCAGAGCTTGTTGCTTAGGTGGAGGAGAATGAGCCAGAATAGTGGGTTGCTTTCAAGTTTGGGAAGGAGAGGTGGGGCAGAATGAACAATAATACAATAGAAAGCTTGAACAACTAGACAAGACGGCTACGCCCTATGCCCATGCCTTGGCTTATGAATGGCCACCTGGAGAAGCTTGGGAAGAAGATGAACAAGCACAAGCAGGACATTGTGAAGTGAAAGAATTAGGTGGGGGAGAGAATAGAGCATAAGTTGGCTGACACTTACAAGAAGATGAGTTGTATTGCAGTTATGGAGTGCTACAGTTTGATGTTAAGGGAGTATATTGTGGAGCTAACTAAAAGCCAAAAGTTAATGGTGAAGTTAGGTCAGCAGACTTGCACTTGTAGGCAGGGGCAAATGCAAGGTCTTTTGTACTGTCATACCTTGGATGTGATAGTTAAGGAGAACTTATGGGTATATCACTACGTGCATCCAATTTATAAGACTGCAACTTAACAACTCATATACAACTAGCTGGTGCACCCGATGAAAACACACGATATGGGAACAGTAGATGGGAAGATAGGCCGGGTGGTTAGTGGGGATGAGCTTGATAACGAGTATGGCCGCTGCATATTACCATCGAACAATGGGAGACAGCCCGGTAGGCGTCGGTCGAAGCGGAGGGAGTCACAAGCGCAGGCACAAATAGTCGGAGGTACTCAAAATGCAGGGAAGTTGGACATACGAGGCGCACCTACCGCAATCCCTGTGCTGATTTTGATGCAACCTATGAAGGCAGTCTTGTCCAGGTTGAAGATTTGTTGGATGGTTTGTACGTTTCAGGCTCAAACAAAACATGAGGTTGCATTGTACAGTCTTCGACAATACATGAACAACTTGGTCCCCGCAACATGTAACTGGTATAGTTATCATTGGTGCTTGTGGTGTACGCTTTGTATTGTGGTGACACTATGTGGTGAGATGTCACCACACCCCCAACCCCTTTTTGTTTCATATGAAAGTCAATTTTTGCATGGCGAATGGTTGCAGGTTACCTTCCATGTTAACTGACCACAAGACACATGTTCACTGTGGTAAACTTCGGGTAAAGTCATTGGTACTTGAGAAACATGCAGCCGCGATTGTTGCACAGTTTTTGAATAATTTGATGGACCACCACCCAATTGCGGTGGTGGTAAATTGGGTCGTCCGTGACTGTTGTTGTACCCCCAGCCCTCGGTTACCATTGTGCAGGCCACGTTAACCAATGTAAACAGTGCCCACCTGTTGGAATGCGGAAGGGTGGCACCATAATGTTTCCTATATTTGTGTGTCGGTGACTTACATATGGGCACCACTGTGGGGTCGACCCATAGATGGTTAGGCAGTAGGTGAATAATGTACGCTGTTTTTGTGGTGGGGGTGATTTCTTGAAAGTTAAATCTTATATAATAAGATTTCAGAGATATGTGCAATGCTGAGCTTCCTTTCACAACTGATTCCCTTTTAATTGGTAAAACCTGACCAGAAAGGAACGCTATGTATGAAATTATACAGCATTATTTTGTGCTACCTTTCAAATGAACAAGCCCTTCCTTTAATGTTTTTTTTTTTTTTAATGATCAACACAATTAAACAGCATCTACATTGCCCCTCTCTTTTCATGCACCAGTAAATGTACTGAATCAACACACATTAGGAGTTCTAGAGTTCGTTTTCTTTTTTATCTTTGCGATACGAGAAACATAAGTTTAAATGATTTTCTCCAAAAGAAAAAAAAAAAGAAAAAAATATAGGATAAATAACAAAGCGCAACCTCAACATTTGTTGATGATTCAAAAAGGGAGACTTTTTTTTTTGAGTGGGTACAGAAGAGGGGTTGGCCCCAAAAAAGAGAGAGAAATAAAAGGGAGACGTATAACAGATGATATGCTATATTATGACTCCTATTCTCTACCTCCTTAAAAACTTGTCAACTAGCCTTAAAATCCGTGTTACGGATGGATTGTTTAAAAGTTTAGCAAAACTATTTTTCGAAATATAATAATTAATCTTATAATTTAAATTTTAAGAAATAATTATATTAACATGTTTTTAATTTATTTCCTTTTTCATTGGAATAATTAAAAGATACTATTTATTATGATGTCTTTAAATCACATATTATTTAAATTTTTATCTTTAAGTAAAATCTTAATAAATGCTTAACAGAACAAGTATCACGATCGCAGCGTTTGAACTCACTTATATGTATGTATGTATGTATGTGTGTGTGTGTATGTGATTTACATGTACAATGTTTATTATTAGTCATTTTTATATGCTCTTTAAAAAGAGAAGCCAAAAATCAAAGAGGGAGGGTTGGCTCAAAGACGGTGAGATTTATAGAGGGGGGGAGTGGGAGCGTGGCTGCAAGGAGGCGAATATACACATAAATAACACATACATATATATATAAATTTTGTTCTATAGTAATCATTATCATAATACTAAGACGACAAGCAAACATGGTAAATTTCAAGTTGAATATACACATACGTAACACATACATATATAGAAATTTTTTATTTTTTTCGTTGCTTTACAAATTGAGCCGCAAATCCTATAAGAGCGCGTATAATGCTGGACATCCGAGTTGATTAGAGCTAGATTCGAATGAGCGAGTGGATATGTGGACAATAACAAATGGCTCATGGGTTAGGGCTCATGGGTAGTTGCGAGTGATGAGCTGGCTGCTTCCTGCCACCTACCCAAGGAACGACATCGTTTTTATGCATGAAATTGTCATTTTTTCCCCTTTGAAGAGTTCATATCTACTAGGGTAAAGAGGACAAAGACAGAAGTGGAATCGGGGATGATGTTTGTTGTATTTAGTTGAAATTATTTTTTTAAAAGAAGAATTCAGACCTAGGAAAACAACACCATTGTCGACGATGGAAAAATGGAAGAGGACATCACTATTGGGGGTGGATAGAAAGGGATGAGAGAAAAAGGATGAGAGAGAAATGGGATAGAGAGGAGGCATTTGGAGAGGAATGACAATTGAGAATTTTTTTTCTTTGAGAAAGATGGTAAGGAGAGGGTGGGGCCTTGCTGAAGAGATGTTTTAACTTTGTTATCATACAATAATTATTAAATTTTTTGAAAAATATATAAATAATTTTTTATTGCTTATTAACAAAAGTAATAATACAAATAAAAGAGTAAAACTAATTAAATCTATCTAGTGGTTGACTCTAGAGCTAGGTAATAGGTCGTGTTGGATTGAGTTCGTGTTCGCATCGAATTTAAACGCGTTGAGAATTCCTTCACCTGAACCTAACCCGTTTATTGAACGGGTTGAAAAATCTTGACCTATACCCATTTAATTTTTAAACGGGTTGAGCCGCTTAACCCGTTTAAGATAAGTAGGTCAAGTTTGGTCGCCTAATTACTATTTATGCATTTAATATTTTCGATTAATACATAATTACAGTGTTAAAAATTAAGTTTACATATCAGATTAAATAATTACTCTTTAAGATTTCTCTGATTCGTCATTATTCAAAATTTTTAAAAAAATTTATATTCATAATTATCTAATAAAAAGTAAATGGATAAATGATAAATGGAAAAAATGAGTTGACTTATTTAACTCATTTAATTAAATGGGTTAAATAGGTACTTTTTCATGTCGAGAATGTCGACTTGAACCTAACCCGTTTAATTAAACGGGTTGAACGTGTCGATTTCGCGTCGATAATCGTATCGGGTCAGTTTTTTCCAACTGTAGTTGACTCCAAGAAAATTATTTTATTTGGTGAATTAAAGATGAAGGTTCAAGAGCATGTGCAATATCAAATCTATTTTTTGGCTCACAAGTGGGAGCTTAATTTCTCCATCCTATGAGCTTATTTTTTGGCTCTCAATTTTCAGCTTTTATAATATAAGACTCTCTAATTTGACTCATCAAATCTAACAATTCTCACAAATATCTATTTTACAATACACAACTTTTTTTAAGATAAAAAATAAAGTAAAGAAAGAAGGAAAAAAGGCCACAAATCAAGACAAGCCATGTTGGGATCCATCGCTTGCCACGAGCCAGCTCGCGAGCGGAGAGAAAACAAGCCACTGTTGTATGAGAGGTAGAACCTATGTTGCATATGCTCGTTGAATGTCAGAAAATAGGCTAATGGGTGAGTCATGTATGAGCCAAAAACCGGTCTTGCTCCCTGCTCTACACTGGTCGCCGCACGTGCGTCCTACCTTTCGTCGTCCTCTCTGCTTTCACTCAACAGTCTCGAGGACTGAAGAGTGAAGCCTACTCCAAACGGCACATTTAAATCACCCGCTAGCTTGTGTGCCACCCCTATCTAAGTCCTTCTCACTTACAAGTTACTACTGCTCAACAACCTACTCCAAACGGCAGATTTAGAGTTTTAAACCAGCCACTAGCTTAGCT
The DNA here is from genome assembly GCA_029747015.1 of Carnegiea gigantea. Lineage (NCBI taxonomy): Eukaryota > Viridiplantae > Streptophyta > Magnoliopsida > Caryophyllales > Cactaceae > Carnegiea > Carnegiea gigantea. The sequence continues at coordinate 332,041 of JAKOGI010000075.1, forward strand.
GGCCCCCCTATCTAAGTCCTTCTTACTGACTACTGCTCAACTACAATTTCAACAGCTTGAATTTGCAATGTCAGCAACAATGGCGGTGCACAGGCTAGCGGTGATAATCACCAATCCTTCAAACGCTGACGAGTTTCTAGTAGTCAAGCAAATTCGGCCACCTAAATTCGGCATCGAAGAGTATGATTCTTACGTCGATTCCGATCTCTGGGACTTGCCTTTTGTGCAATTGGATTCCTGGCAAGGTGAATCCGAAATTCAAGTAGAAGGAGCTGAATTGTGTGCGGATAAGCTTGATTTGAGAAAATTTGACCTCGGTTCGGCTCTAAATCAGGTTGAATTCTTAGGTTTGAGATTTGTTTACTTCAATCGTTTCGATTTTGGATGTTATTAATGGCATAAAATGGCTTGTTAGGTGTCCGAGCAAGTAGGGATTGATAGATTGGTCGAAGGGCGTTGGAGATTCTGGAAGTATGCCGAAGAGGCTGACTTTGGACCAGGACATCCGGTTCATACAGTGTTCATCACCGGACAACATGCCTGTGCTGATCGAAGTCTCAATGGTTCGTCTTATCCTTTAATTTATTGTTTGCTAAATAGAGTTTCATGATGCATAATGTGACAGTGTGAGCCGACCGATTGCCTTGGGCAGGGATAGAGCCACTTATTTAGATAATTTTGGTGTTTCATGGCATGGTTGCTATTTTATGTGAAAAAGGATTAAAGCTTAAGCTTATCAAACGACAGCCTAGCACTAATTGTGCTGAAATTAGGTTTTGGGATAGCCAAATATAAGCAAACTTGCCCCTGCAAACGTGCAGTTTTTTCTGAAAGGGTCACAAAAACCGTTTGAAAGAAATGAAATTTAGGTTGACACATTTTTGACGAAAACCGGAGTCCGGAAAGGGGCCAGGAAACTGGAGACAGTGACAAGCAATAGAATATGTTCACTACTAGTGATGTTCCTAAACATTTTAAGGATGATGAAATACTGCTATAAAGGCAATCAAACCCTGCACTAAGGTCACTTCAAGAAAAGCGACATCATGAGGTGTGGCAACTGATGCCACACTCAAAATGTAAAAGAAAAATTGACAATAGAGCCAAATAAGCAAATGTGAAAGCGCTAAACTGGCAGCTAAAAATAAAGAATACTAGAGACGTACCTAGAATGCAAGAATGGGTAGAGGAGTGCTTACTTATGGTCGATGAACCTCATCCTTGACTGCCACAAAGCACCATCCATGGTCATGCCTTTTGTAAGTTGCCGGTGAGACTAATATGATAAAGCTCAACGAAATTCTTCATAGGTGTTCTTTTACCTCTCTTGTTGTGCAAAATATAAAGGATTTCCCTTCAATTGGCCTAAACCTTGTCAAATGTAAAAACTTATCCTGAGAACTAAAGCAACTTTATTTAAAATATTGTTTCACTGAGGAGCTTGCCTTCAAATGGCCGTCCCACACAATTTTAATAAATGCTGAATTCGTAACCGTTCGATATAAATGAGAATCACTGTCCAAAAGCAACAAAGCCTTGACCTGAAATTGTATACTTTTTTTTTTTTTTTTTGGATAAGGAAAAATTGCATACTTTTTTTAAATGGTTAATAAAAAATTGTATCAAAAAGGGATGTCACCAATGTACAAAAGGGGCAATTACGAAAGGAAATCATGCCCTCAAAACCTTCGTTCCTTACAAAAGGGGTCAATTATAAAAAAGGGCGCCAATTACGGGAATTGCTTCCTTATCCTCTGAAAGACTGTTCTGTTGCTTACACTTTTTTTCCCTTTCTCTTGCAGGGTTCTACTCTAGGTTATCTACATTAGAGAGTCCAGGACACTCTTTCACATTAATTTGCTACATGTATCCATCATCCACCTATTCTGATATACTTTTGCCTGTTCTTCCTTCTGTTTTAGACCCTAGATTCAATATTACTCCCTGCACTTGTGATTCCTTGCCTTTATGCTTTTTTATTGATTTAATTGCATTTCAATTATTGGTTTTTGGTTCTTTACTTTTTGTTCCTTCTCTTCCACATCGACATATATAAGACTATTTGCCGCTGCTGCTGCTATTTTTACTTCCTACTAAATTCCTTTTTTCTTCCATGGGTCTTTTAGGAACAACTTCTAGTTCCTTAAAGTGTTGTAAGCTTGCACATATTGTCTCCCCCTCTCAGCACCAACTGCTGCTATTGGGATTATTGCTTTGTCATCGGTGTATGATGTTGATAGGCGAAGTGTGCCATATAGAGAGCTATTCTGTCCTTTTCCATTTTTGGCTAATTAATCAGTTAGGTATGGCTCAATAAATTATTTTTTTAAGGAGTGTAAATACTTTGAAATGGGTCTTAATGCAATATGTTCTACTACTCTGGCGTTTAATGATATTCCCAGTTCGTTCGTCTACTGTATTTTAGGATACGCATGATTTGTTTATGGTCCTCATGCAATGCTGTTATAATGCCATTCAAATCTTTTCTGTTGTTTCTGCAACTCTTGTAGCCATCTCATAAAAATTGGTCCAAACTATGCTAATTGATATGCAGTGGCCTGCCAGTGGATGATGAGGTCTGAATGTCTCAAATGTCTTGCGGAGGTGAAGCAAGATAGTAATCGTGTTGGGCCTTTAGTGGTGACCAGCATTCTACATGAGATTGGACACTCTTTGAAGCGGAGTGTTCCATTGAACTTGCCTTCCCAGGTTTATCACTTTGGTATTTGGTACTCTATTGGAAATTGCATAAGCATGATGCTATATGATAGGTCAAGTTGTGAATTTAACCAAAGGATATGAGGAAGATGCTAATTGACTGTTCATTCTGTCCTAACATATTTGCATACTTTCCTTTTTGATTTGTCCCTTATACTAGCATTTTACTCATTCCTACTCAGTTTGGTTGATGGGTACGTCATGTGGGTCTGGTTGCTGTATTCAACCATATTAAGGATATCATGTGTGGTTATTCCCAAATAAAAAAGGTCAAGTGTCCATACCCATGTCTAAGCATTGAGTCCAAAATGGGTACTTGGGGTGAAAGAAAAGTCTTGATACAGGTGACTAGTCTAGTCTGTCGCTAATCAAAGTTTCATATAAAGGTTGATGACATTTGCCTCCAACTCAACAGTCTCAACTTGAATATTGGAATGAATATTTACATTCAATCATAATTTATACCCCTAGCACTTTCTTTCTTTTTCTGTTTTTTGGAGGCACATGTATATGGATTATTATGCTTGTGGAATAAATGATGTAACTACTTCATTGTGAATGGGAATACTATCTTTGTTTTATCACGCTATGGGTAAGCTGAGAATGCAGTTTATGATCATGTTGGTTCAAAGATGTCTTTGTCAATTTCTGAGAGGACACTACAAGCTCAAACTGCAACTTCAAATTGCTGTCATAGCGAAGTTACTCAACAAAATCTATAGGCACCAAACACAGTCTTCTGCTGCAATATTTTTGTTAAAGATGCATTGATCACAATATTATTGTGATTTTCTAATGCTTCATTCCTTAAACTCATGAATTCTCTTGAAGCAGTCCATGTCTTGTAGCTGATTTCAGTTGTTGTAAAACCTGGGGGATTCATTCCTCTCACTTACTATCGCCGATTATTATGTCTCATTTATAGGAATATCCTCCCGGCATTGTGCTTGTACCAATGAGCAGTAGGACTTCAAAGCCTTTCCGCACCACCAACTTGATTGTTGTTGCTCCAGAGACTGTAGCCAAAAGTGAGTGTGATAAAGGTGTTGTAGCTCATGGCGATGCACTAATAGTGGATCCAGGATGCAGTTCTCGATTCCATAAGGAGGTACTGCTTCTAACTCTTCAGCTTGAAGATGACATTGATTCTATCAGTGCATTCACTAACTTGAGCATATAGGTTTGTAATATAGTATATTTATGATGCATCTGTGGCAATATGAATGCCTGTGCTCCTGTGTATATAGTGGTTGATATTAGATCTATATTAAACAAAAACTTTCATATTTCATTGTTAATATGATTTAGTTGCTGTTTGAAAGTTCAAAATGACATTTAATTGCTCAGTTAGTTATCCTCTGGTATTATATTGTCCATTAATTGTCATTTTTGTTGAACTTGAAAGTAATCTTCTTATGTTGAGCTTAGTGGGTGCATGAAGTAGTTGCATAGGTTGTCAAGCATTTAGCTTATCTTAAGCTTTACAAATATAATTGGCGATAACTTTTCTTTCATTGGACCCTGCCTCTCTAGATGTTGTTCCATTACTGCCTGTGTGCAGTGCTTTTTTCTTTTAGTTTTTGCCCCAAATATATTACATGTATGTCTATAATGGATAGAATCCAGAATGAATTTATGCTAATCACGCATCCTGCAATGAAGCTAATCCCCCCTGCCCTGGGCAAAAGAAAAGGCTATCAACTGGCTGTGTGCAGTATACATTTTTTTAAGAATTCCCCTGGAGTGCAGGAATTTTGTGAAAAATGAGGAATTTGTGAAAAATGTGTTTGGTGTATTTCTTGAGTTGAATAGGCAACTTTGTTTTGCATTGAGGATGGTTGCCTCCAACTCTGATATTGGATTTTTTGTTTTCCCATCAAGGCCTCAGTTCATCCCCATCAAAACCACAAGAATTCATTGGACTGTAGGTAAAACTTTGATGGTGGAGGTTTGAGTACTTGATGGAATCTTAGTTTTCACTAAAAATGGTGCTGTACCGCCTATACGTTACCATTTTAATTATCGGTTAGTATGTCTTCGCACCATATAAGTGGTTCTGCATTCAGGATTCATTTAGCAAGTAGAGAAACTTTTCTGTACTGAAGAGAATTTCAAATGCTTCTATTTAATTAGGTTCCATTAATTGCATGGCGGTTCAAATACGTTTGCTAGAAATGTTGTTCACTGGGGAGTAGTACATGTGGTTGTGGGAAGTCCTCCATGAGAAAATGGCAGGCTTGTGCTTCATCATATTGAGGGCCTAGCATATATCCATACTTTGTCTTGTATTCTGTGTTTCAATCTTTCCATATTAACCTTTCCTAGGAAAGAATTGTATATCAGGATCTTTGCCACGTGAGGTGGCCATTGATCAAAGATAGAGCCGTATGTTTCAAGCAGTGAGAAGAGAACTGGCCAGGAAGAATTGCGAAGGGAAGAGTATAACTACCAGAAAGAATTGATGAAAATTATTGCCATCTTGGTGAACAATGACAGAGCTTTTAGTACATTTGTTAAAAATTATATGCTCGTGCATTAAGCCAAGGCATACTCCAAGAAAATAACTGACCCCTAGAATATTCTGGAAATTGATACCAAGGGGAGAGAAGAATCAACTGGTCGAGACAAATCAGAAGGTTCCTAAACTGCCTGTGAAGCATAAGCAACCGTAGGAACAATCTTTGGAGTGGATGCAAGTGAGCACATAGGCGACTATTGATTTTGGTTTCTAATCTCGCAGGAGCAAGAGAATCTGTCTGTTCTCTGTCGTATCTACTCCCTTCTTTATTGGAAAGGGTAACCAAGTGGTTCATGGTTGGGGGGTAGGCCTATCTGAAACTGGTTCGTGTTTTTTTTTTTTTTTTTTTTTTTTTTTTAACTGGTCGAGACAAATCAGAAGGTTCCTAAACTGCCTGTGAAGCATAAGCAACCGTAGGAACAATCTTTGGAGTGGATGCAAGTGAGCACATAGGCGACTATTGATTTTGGTTTCTAATCTCGCAGGAGCAAGAGAATCTGTCTGTTCTCTGTCGTATCTACTCCCTTCTTTATTGGAAAGGGTAACCAAGTGGTTCATGGTTGGGGGGTAGGCCTATCTGAAACTGGTTCGTGTTTTTTTTTTTTTTTTTTTTTTGGTTTTTTTGTTTTTGGGTTGCTTTGGAAAGTCGATTAACGGAAATCAAACTGTGATTCTTTTGGTCATGTGAGGAGGAGTATAGATGCTCCAATGAGGAAATGTGAAAGGATTACACTTTCAGAGTGTAGAAGGGGTCGAGGTAGACGTAGGAAGAGTTGAAATGGAAGTGATTTGGCATGATTTGAAGAATCTAGGATTGATGGAGGACATGCCCTAGGATAGGAGGTTATGGTGATATAGGATTGAGGTTATAGATCTTAGGTAACGTACTACTCGTTTGTCCTGTAGGTACCAAGGGCATAGGAAATATGGATATGTGGTTCTTGCTATTACTTATCATGCGTTTCTGGGTATGCTAGTAGTATTTATGGTCTTATTTATACTTGGCATTATATAACTTTGCGTTACTGATTTATTGTGACAGACTTATCTCTGTTATTTATATTGTTACTGGTTGTTAGTTTTGTTGGTTTTGCTCGCTTTTGTATTTAAAGGTTTTCAACTAACATTCTGTCAATTTTTTTTGCGAGTCTATTGGAATTGGCCTCTATACGGGCAATACCTACATGGATAAGACCGTTTATATCTGGATCTCCCCATACCCGCGCAAGTAGGACGAGTTGTTGTTGTTGTAAATTGTAATTCTTTTGATTTTCTAAACAAACCTGTATATATAATTGCTTTTAATTTGGTTTTTAATTTGTTTTCACCAGAAATTTAGAGCATGATTCGCTTGCCATTTAGAAGAAAAGGGAAATTTGAAATAAGCAATTTTCTAGTAAATAGATCACTGACTGGCTGAAACGAAAGCCAGTTGATTGTGTCGAAACTGTTTAATTGCCTTTTTTGGTTCTGTTACGTTTTGAGTTTTTTTTGAACCAAAAATTTAGTTAACCGACAATTACAGTTCGGTTTTAGTTCATGTTTTCTCAAACTAAAATTTCCTTAATCAAACCAAAACTCGATTTGGATTCTCTTAACTGGTTTTGCACACCATTGGTGGACGGGACTGAATTCCATTCGACGGAAGGCATGAAGTCTGGTGTTCAAGAAGTCTACACCGCCATTAAGAGATTGTGTGAAGAAGGATATTGGCTTCATTTCTTTGAAGAGGAAGCTTTTACAGTTCTCCATGAGTATTTCACTGTTTTGTAACGGGGTACCTGAACCGTATGGCATGACTTTAATAGTCATAGACTAGAGAGGACATGTCCAGTAAATAAATGTAAAATAGAGACACAGAAATACAACGATAGTGAGTTATAGAGGAAGGGACAAAAGAAATTATGCATGCAAATTCAGTAATAGGAAACACGTTATGAGGTTAAAGTTGGTCACTAAGTACGTCTTGGCACAAGTTCTCGCCTAAGTTTTGCAATCCTAATCATAAACAACCATAGACTTCTATGAAGGGCCTTGTCCTAGGTAATTTGTAGGTCCGTCTATGAACCCCCCCCCCCCCAAAAAAAAAATTTCTATAGTCTTGGACTTCCTCTTAAAATCCAAAAGGATAATTTTCTTGCACTTCCTCACCATAGTATGTGTCCAAATCGTCTCAGCCTAACTTCATGCACTTACCCTCGATTGGGGCCTCTCCAGCCTTATTTTGATGACTTCGTTTTTAGCTTATCCAACCTTTATGGTTACAAATCAAATGGATCATCCTCTTCTCTGGAACCGCTTTTTTCCACATATGTTAAGTAGCAACCTTAAGTTTTTAAGTTTCAATAAGTTTTGTGATATTATCCAATATATGCTTTATTTTTCCTTTTAAAGTTGGTGAAGCGATTAGTTCGATTCAACGTAGTCCATTGGTATTTATCAAGTGTGGCCTGAACTTGACTCATTTTACAAGTGACAAAAACAAACAGAAAGCTCCATGTCTTTTCATATTATGACAATATACTAAGAGATGTCATCTTGTTTTTGCAGTTTAAAGATGTTGTTACATCTTTACCAAGAAAGTTGATTGTGTTTGTCACACATCACCATCATGATCATGTGGATGGTAAGGGCTTGCTATTCTTAATAATTCTATAAGCATCTATTTATGTAATGTAGATCTTGTTGACCGATTCCTTACAGACCGCCTTATGCATCTTCACTCTTCAGTTACAAAGTTGCTTGCACATGCAGTCTACTTGCTATACCAGATGCAATATTTATGTAGGGATCCATTTGTTTATTCAGAATCTTCCTTGGCTTGGTTTTCTCCCACTATCCTAGTGTTCTGAATTCTTCACTGAGTTTCTAGATTGAGGTATCCAGATATTAGATGTTATTACCACTTGGCTGTGGAATTCTGTATACTAGAATGCGGTTAGGTTTTGGTTATGCGAACATGGTTTATTGCATGTGTTCACCATTGGTGATAAGAAGTTGAGACTACAAGTCCTTTCTGAAGCCTCTTTGCCAGCATTTATCAATCTGGTTCGTCTGATTGTGACTATATTTGTATTTTTATGTGTTTATGGACTCCCATTTCCGCTTGAAACATGTTTAAAGTGAATGCATGTATTTCGTTGTTTCCAAAGTCTGGTAGGTCGAATAATGCCATATTGTTGTAATCCAGAGGTCATGTCTTTGACCGTAATTAGCAACCTTCATTTGGTGCATTTACGTGTACATGACTCAGTCTTTAAGATTACCGAGGCCCAATTTGTTGTGGTTTATTTTCATCCAGAGGGAATCCTTTTACTTTCTAGCACTTCTGAATACTGTTGCTGTGTATGTCTGATGCTTATCTTTCTGTTCTGCATCTTTTATCATTTGGTCGGCAAAATGTTTTTAATTCTGCCTAGAATTGAAACAACCTTTCAACTCATCAGGAGTAAGCCTGCTCTCACTTGGATGTCTTTGGACCTGCCTAAATGGAACAGATAGTAGGCTGTTGTTACATTTTCAGCCTTCACTGTCGTGTTTGCATTTTTGTGGTTTATGATGAGGACTTAATGAACATAGAAGAAATTCGTCTAGAAGACCTTGTTAAAAAGAGTTTGAGGTGGCACCATACTGCTAATGCCTTAAAGTAGTTTTCAACCTAGCACGTCGATTGATGTTTGAAGCCGACGTATTCTCTCTCAAACATTGACGAGGGATTTTTCTTTCAAAGATTTTTGTTTGTACCGGTCGTAAATAATGGGTAGAAATGACAATTTTAGACTCATGTGCTCATTAACCTCAAAGAAAGAAAAATCGATTAGCTATTTAAGCTTTGATCACCTGCTGGGATTAACATTTAGCAAGGTATTTTCACAAGCGTTCCATTGCTGCATTTGCAACTGAAAACAAATGCAAAGTGGGGTATTTGGGTTAGTTATTTATTCACTTTTGTTAAACTTCTGTAAATCTATCCAATATTGGCTAGAGGCATAGATAAATGGTAAATAGTGGATTAACATGTAGAGTTTCAGGTTCACTCTAAAGATCCTAGATATATGTTGCTGCATTTACACACACTCTCCTGCCATTCTGTGTGCATGCTTGCATGTGTTATGTTTTGTGTTTGTGCTTGATTTTCCGGGTGTTCATATCTGCATCAATAAACTTGTGCTGGATATGATTTCTTGTTTGATGGATCTGTTCAGGTTTGTCGGTTATACAGAAATGCAACCCTGATGCAATTCTCTTGGCTCATGAACGCACAATGCACAGAATTGGGAAAGGTAGGAAAATTCAAGCTTTTGTTATAAATAAAGAATTAAAGAGTTGAAATTCTAAACTACAGTGTACAGTCTTAAATTTGCCTAACTATTATCGATCTAATTCTTCAGGCTTCTTTTTTGGTCACATTTGTTAACTTTTTGTTATGTCCCAGATGACCCAAAATTCTTGCTCAAATGTCACTAAATTGATGGGTTATGAAAGTTATCTCTAGTTTGTTACAGCAATTCGTAAGCATTCCTCTTCTACCATAACATTCATGTAACATTTAGTGCGTAGCGTTGTGGTAGGCTGAGTGCTGTATGAGTGATGAGTGCTTCCATGTTTTGGTGCTTGGGTTGGTACAGCATACACAGTATGTATCTGCTGGACCAGCTGATTAGAGTGTGTATGTTAATGGATGGCGACATATTAAAACCTTTCCTTCTGTCATTTGCTCGTGACCCTGCTGAGCCTTAATCTTACTGACTGAAAATGTAGCCCTCTTGAGAAATGATTTATTTTTGTCATATTGTAGGGTGCACCATATGTAAGATATACCTAAGGTACTATGTACATCTTTGCCAGTTTAACACCTTTTTGGTTTAAATATGGATACCAATCTAGTAGGATCATGAATACTATAGTGTTTCATGTATAACATAAATATTTAACTGGAAGCTAGGTGCTAACTTGGATATGATTGCAAAAAACAGTGAAATAGCCATTATGAATGGACAGATAAAGTTCTAGCTAAATACAGTCAAAATGGTGCCAGGAAATGACTTAATTTATTCCTTTTGTTTTTAATGTTTTTGGAAAGATGAACTAGGCCTTGCCAATTTACCTAGTTTGTATATTTTTATCTATGATGCATGCCACAAGTCAGTGGTCTCCACAAGTGTACTTGGTGAACTTACTTAGCTTTAAAGGTTTCCTATGCCTGTACACCCTAGTTCAAATTCACATGTTGAAGTTCTTTTGTCCGTTGTTTATCCCTTTCTTTTTTCCTATATATAAACCAAACCAAAGCAAACTAGTACCCCGGGTTCACCTCGACCGGTTGGAAGGGGGCGTTAAATGCAGATCCTTATGCATGAATTGATTTGGATTTAGAAAATCATTGACTTCCTACTAATTGACAACAAACATTTTTGTGACGCATTTGCTGTAATCCAATGTGATTTCAAGGTGAAAAAAATTGCATCCTTTTTTCTCGTTATCTTCCTATCCTTTTTTGTCAACCTTGTAATGAAAATGGTGTGGCATCTTCTAATTTGCAGTATATTTTTAACTTGTTTCTGCTGACTAGCAGGGCTTGAAAATATAACCAAGTAGGATTTAATGACCAATAGATTTTCTTTCCCCAATGAATATGAGATTTGGCTTGGCATGTAAGTGGATAATCCGTTTACCTAATAATGGTGACTAATTTTCTTATTACTGAGTTTTACCCTGGATGGAACTATTTCTGTTGTTACGGGAGCTATGTGAATGAAAGAGACACAATGTTATATGCAGAGACATAGTCACAATTATGTTCGTGAAGTCTGAAGCACATCATGATTCTATGTGATGCAGATGACTGGTCTCTTGGATATATCTCAGTAACTGGCAGTGAAGAAATCTGTGTTAGGGAACAGCAATTTCGAGTCATTTTTGCCCCGGTATCCAACATGTGCTTGCAAATAATCTCTCTTAGCTTTTCTCTACATCATTCCTAGCTGCTATTAAATATCTATATCTCATGGCTCACTAAAGTTAGGGTGTCATATGGAGAGGGAACCAGTAGGCTGGTCCAGGATGAGCTAGCCACTGCTCAGCAAGGCCTAGATCTTAAATCAGGTAGGCTGAGTTGGCCTGGCCATGAGTTGACTAGGACCTGCAACCATACTGTTGTTGGATAGTCTGAGTCATCTGGCTTGTATCTATTTTGTTTTATTTTCTTTTAAAATTCGAAGAAAATGAATTTGGGCAGGTTTTTGGGCTCGAAGGGGGAATGAATAAGTTATGGATCCCCACGCGTAGCTGGCTTGTTTGATTTAGTGGGTTACACCATGTCTAATTGAAATTATGCCATGTTTGGCCACCGCTAGTTGTGTTGAATGTGATTGATGGCTTGATCTCTGAACCTTTTTGTTTTTTCCTGATGTAACTGTGTGGCATGAGCGTCTGACAATTTAAGTGGGATGTGGTTATTAGATATGGTCTGTCTTGTTTACTACGAATGCATAGAGACTGCTAACGTTTCTTAGCACTTTTAACTAGTCCGAGAAACATGGAAACTGAGTAGAAAACTGCGGTTTTACCATCAGCCCTTGGTCTATCTTTGAATGAAAAGACAAACTAAGGAGATGATTCATTTCAATTATTTGTGGATACTTAACAGCTAATATGGGGCATAGAGCATGTTTTTGGTGTACCTTTAGTATAAAGAGAAGCAAAATGCCTGCACAAGAAACAATTGGTCATGCAAGATGCCCTTTGGAAAATTCGCAGCCCCTTGATGATTGCCATGGATTTAAGTTACTAACTTGTGATGTTCATCCGACAATGGTCAGAGGGATATCATGGCAAAGATGCACTTTTTCCATGCTTGTACTTTGCAGTTGTGATGATCATGCCGTGCTTTCCTTTCCTTTTCTCTCTTTCATTGAGCATGGGGCATATGACAAAATTATGGATGTGGTTACGATTTTAAAACAGTCCCAATATTGTGACAGTTGGCATGTTGTGGGCTTCATCCAATTTGATTGCTGCCTCGATGCAGATTTAGCATTCTGAAAATTTCAACCCATAAGTACTCTCTGTGAAGTCATTCTAAAAATGTTTTGTGGGTTATGGTGGCCAATCTATGTTCCAACTTCCTAGTTATTTGATGCAAAGATGAGATGTTTAAACACTTTACTTATGCCAAAGTATGGACCCATGATTTCCATCCCCATATATGAAATGCTATAGCATCTAAAGTTGTGACAATTTCGATAATATATTTTGACGATTGAGTGGCAATGTGATTTTAAAATCCATTACATAAACCCATCTCATAATGGGGTTGAAATGAGTGGGGGAAGATAGTGGGGTCTAGAAAGAAGAACAAATGGATATGAGCCCTTTTATTTTTATCTTGAGCTTCGGAATTTTGAAGAGTTGGATGTGGGTCGGATTTCGTAGACTTTGTATCCAATGACGTCAGGTTTGAATTCAGTTAATTTTCTATCAGATTCAGATGAGCTTCCCCCCATTCATCTGGCTATGACCCCCCGCCCTCGGGCTTAGGTTCAGTGGAGATTGTTAAGAGTTTGATTAACATCATCATCCTTGTCTGCCATCTTCTTTCATATTCTGATCCTGTTACTTCCCCCCCCTTACGAGTCAGCCCTGCCCTCCTTTTCCTTTTTTTTGGGGGGGGGGGGTTGGGGCTTGGCGGTGCTCTTATTGGCGTGAACTTCATTGGGGGTCTAAGTCTAACAATTATGAAGTAGAATTATCAATTCAGTTTAACAGGGACCGTTTTTATCACACAACTCCGAAAATGTTGTTTCATTTGTAGCACCTGTGTGATCGTTGACGCCATTATCAATCTCCCTACTATAGGCCCCAAATATCTGATCCCCTGTCCTGGGTAATCTGCGCAACGACAGCGACTTCTTCATCTCTTTCATGCTTTTCCTTGCTAAGCTTGCATTTTGAATGCTACATTTCAACAGACTTGGTTTAAAACCATCCGATTTTCAAGTATCTCTCCACTGTTCAAATTTGTTTTTTCCCCCCTTGTTAGTCTCATCAGCATGGCTATATCATCAGCATATAATAATTAATATGTACAAAAGCGTTTTGAGAGAAGACTATCTGGGTGGAAATCAAAGTATCTCTCCAAAGGGGGGAGACTGACACTTATTAAAAGTGTTTTGGCGAGCATTCCAGCGTACTTTCTCTCACTCTTCCCCTTACCAGTCTCAGTGGCTAATAAGTTGGAAGCTATTAAGAGAAAATTCCTTTGGGGGTCTTTTGGTAGTGACTTCAAATTTCATCTTGTTAGATGGAATATTATCAAGAATTCCATACCAGAAGGGGGATTAGGTGTTAGAGATCTTAGAATCTTCAATGAAGCATTGCTAGGCAAGTGGTTGTTGAGATACATGAATGAGAAGGATAGCCTGTGGAGAAGAGTGATTAGGAGCAAATATGGGGATAATGGTCTTGGATGGTATCCATCCAAACCAAGTGGTGCTTATGGGCATAGTTTATGGAGGTTCATCCACAAAGGATGGGGAAGATTTTTTCATTATTTTTCCTTCAAGGCTGGTGTCGGTTCTTCTATTTTGTCTTGGCACGACCGTTGGTGTAAGGAGGGCCCTCTGCGAGATAGCTTCCCCTAGATGCTACTATTGCAGTTTTTTGCCACCGTGAGCCTAGCACTATTGTGTGGTCTCCTGTTTTCATCCGTGATGCTTTGGTGGATGACTCTATCCTTGCCACCTTTCTCAGTAAGTTGAGTGAGATTTCATTTCATGACTCACCTGATGCGGTTACTTGGGATCTCAACCTTAAAGGTTTTTTCACTGTTAAATCTTATTATATAAAGCTCCTCTCTAATTCTGCCTCCACTATGGAGTCTAGATTTTTGGGGCGGTTTCCTTGGAAAATCATTTGGAAGAGGTTGGCTCCCTTGAAGGTGTCAGTTTTTGTGTGGGAAGCTTCGCATGGGAGTATTTTGACATATGATAATTTACAAAAGAAGGGAATTATTTTGGTGAACAGATGTTTTATGTGCAAAGTCGATTTGGAGTCTCCTGATCATCTACTACTACATTGTCAATTTGCAAGGGCTCTATGGGAGTTATCCTTTAGTTGCTTGGGAGTCTCCTGGGTTGTCTCGAATTCTGTGAGGAATCATCTTTTGGCTTGGGAAGGTGCTTTTGGTAAGAAAGTTAAAGAGAGAAGCGTCTTATTGATCCCACATGCGATTTTTTAGGCTATTTGGCGAGAGAGAAACAAAAGAGTCTTTGAAGGAGAGGAGACGCCCCTTCAACGAATCAAAGATATTCTTATCAAGACTCTTTTTTTCTGGGATAGTGGGAACTATTGTGACTCTTCTTTTGATGTAATTGATTTTGTAGATAGGTTCCATCTAGGGTGTACATAATCCTTTTGTAGGATGCTTGCTTGCAACCATCCCTTTGTACATTATTCTGTTTAATATATTTTACTCTTTTTCCCTATCCCCAAAAAAAAAAAAAAAATGTACCGAAGCACATTGTCCTGCATCTCTCTAGGGAGCTCAAACATAGCCTCGACAAAGAGAAAAAGCGTTAAAGCAGATTTCTGGTGCAACCCGATGTGACTATGTCTATAGGAATCTCAGCAAGTGCCTTGACACTAGTCATGCTTTTTGTGTTGATATATTTAGGAAGAGAATGTAAGCATTAGCCACCTCATTAATTTTCGAGCATCTCCAGTCTCCACAAGACCTATCTAGGCACTTTATCATGGGCCTTCTGTGAGTCTAGAAGAAGCATATGCAACTTTTTCTTCCAGTGTCTAATACTATTCCATTAATCTGTGATGAGACATATAGCTTCTGTTAGACCTTCCTAGTTGGACAATGTCCATCGGGATTTTGTTGTACTGGACTATATTTCAATTACTTCTGGGTTTATGGCTGCGTGTCTATGCTGGACAACCTGCGTTATTTTATTTGCCTTGGAGAATTTGCAAACGGTAGACAGTTGACTCTGCTGTCTGCTTTTCACTGCTGAAAAAGTCATTTTGTGGCAATTTTTTCAGCTTGGGATTAGTACAGTGCAGCAAAATGCCACATAAAACTATCCCTGATTTCTTTTCTGAGTATTAGGCGATCAAAAGGTTTAATGTAGGCTCTGAAAGGAAGCAGGCTATCTGTGGTTCAGGTGTAAGACTGGACATCTCCCCCCCCCCCAAAAAAACAAAAAAGAGGCAAAAATAGAAGCCCCTGCTTAGGTGGGACTTTTAGATGTGGATTTATACATATGATATTCCAAGATTTAGAAACGTTATTTTGTGAATAGAACAGAAGTTTCAGATTGCCTTCTACACAGTTAAGGAACCTTTTCATAGAATGATGCTAGTAATTAAAGATCCAAGTTCATACATAGGAGCACAGAAAATTTAAGCTGATCATCTCTTGCAGCATGAGTTAGGAGTGGTTATACTTAACTATACCTTGTGATAATTACTCCGCAAAGATTATTTTCTGAGTCTCATATGAAGATAGGCATTTTCCATGTTTGACAATGTAAATCTTGGCAATAACAGGGTCACACGGATGGTCATATGGCATTGCTTCATATTAATACTCATGCTTTGATTGTTGGTGACCATTGTGTTGGGTAAGATCCTTCTAAAACCAATGCATATTTGTTCTTGTTATGAAGTTTCTTTGGACTCTGATTCTGTGATTTATATAGTTTACTTGCAATTAGCCATCACATTCAATTTGATTGTGAGCTTCCCTTCCGTGGACGCCCAATGCTTTTCCCTGAGCATTGGGAGCAGACTTATTTCTCAAGGTTCCTTGTCTATAAGTTGTAGATCATGCAATGTGGCATGGACACGTGCATAGTTGAAAGTGTGAGATAACTTGTCCCAGGAAACTTGAAGTTCCAGTTGCTCACATGGGAAATGGAAGTATCACTTAAAAGTGCGTATCACATAATGTGAACTATAATTGAACATCCTGATAAAAGATGCGTGCTCATATAAGTGATGATTGCCTCCTGCATAATATCTGAGTACTGCTGAGGGCTCTTATGCCAGAAAATGCTGTGAAAGCTGAATTGACTGTATGTGATTGCAGGCAAGGTAGTGCACTCTTGGACAGCACTTCCGGTGGGAACATGGCAGTAAGTGAACTGTCATTTTCTAAGATTATATATTTTATTGCTAGCCTACTTATTTGTTTTGGGTGTGCTCGTTAGTTTGCTGCTGTATTCTAGGTGACTATATTTAAGTGATTCGATTTCTTTAATTTGGTTTTCAGTCTGCACGAATGTGTGCATCTTTATGTAGATCTGTGATTGCTTGATTGACCAGGAAGCTGATAACCTTTAAAAGATTGGGGACTTTTGGGCTGTTTACAAAGCTAAGTGAATCATTCAGCAATTGATGTGTGAGGGCTAAGCAGAAATTGAGGGTGGCTGGAGAAATGGAATAAGAAAAATACACTGGTAGTCTGGCGAAATGAGAGGTGATGCAAACTGCGGAGTAATAGCATTTCACAAGTTGAAAACGAATACACTCCTTGATGCAGGAAAAGGACAAAGAAGAAATAAAAAGATATGGGCATATCTTAAGATTGGCATATGAGAAGTATTTTGATATTTTATTATCTTCGTAGTTTATGTTTTAGGAATATATTATCTTTTAGTTATTTTCTTTGCTAGCAAAATAATATCTTCGCGATTTGGTTATCTATTTGTTTCCTTAATGTTTTAGGTTTTTTTCTCTATTTAAACTCATTTGCTATGTATTAACGAGATAGACTTGAATGAATTGAAATATTGAGTAATTGAAAGTTCTTGTTTGAATTTTTTCGGTGTGGGAATTGCTCTTAAAGCATCCTACATCAATTGTTCCCCTTTGTAGGAGTTGCTCTTGGAGTGTACTATATCAATTTGGTATCAGAGCTTGCGATCTTTGCCGCTGCCTATTGTTTTCATGTTTCCCAATTTTTTTTTCCACTTATGTTCAAAGAAAAAAAAAAAAAAATATCCAAACCCCCCCCCAAAACCCCCCTAACCTACGCCTGCTAACCTTAGAGTTTGCTGCCTAGGAGTAGCCGCCCACCAACACCGACAACCACTCATCAACCGGACCCTCTGGTCGACCACCACCATGTATCCAATGACCCCACCCGCTTGGCGGATCCCTAATTCCTAAATTTGAAAACCCTAATTCCCGATTTTCCCTAATTCTTGAAACCTAGCTCCTCAAATTCATCCTCCACTCCTCACAATCCACCAAAATTGTTCTTAACCCTTGATTTCCCATTGAATTTCGCCCCTAAGCCTCATCCCAATTGAAAGAAAGCACTTCAATTTGACCCTCAATTGATTGTTCCAATCTTCGTGAAATCCTAAATTGCGACCCTTGTTTTTGTTCGCAATTGGTAGGTCTCTGTGCCTTCGACCATCATCAGAGTGCGCCGAAATCCTTTTGGCTGTGCTGCCCCGCTACTACCGGCCCTCCTCTGGCCAGAATTCATCCTTACTAGCTCAAATCGCTGGTCGTGCTTGTTGTTCGCGGCTGTTCCTGTGAAAGCCTCTTGTTGCTACTGTTGCAACCACGGTTTGGCGTGAAAAGCATCATCGGGCCTTGTTTGTGATTATTCATGATGAAGCACTCCCAGTTACGACAAAAGTCCTGTACCAAGTTTTCTCTCCTTGTGCAGATGTAGAAAAAATTGCCAGATTTCGGACAAGGGGTGATTTTCTTGCTCGAGTGAGTTTCCACTTTCACAGGGATGTTGTCCATGCTTTTTGCAAACTTGAAGGTCGTTCGATTTACGACGGCTGTTGTGAGTTAGATCTTTATTTTGCTAGTGAGGTCATTTGTGGTTGTAAGCCTTATATTCCTCAGTATATGTGGGATTATGAATTTCCTAGAGCTCTTTTGATTCGTTCGAAGCTTCTCGTTGAAGATTGTACGGTTTCATCTTGGAGATCTTCTCGGCAACAATCGATTTCTTGTTTGCATGAGACATATCCAACCTATTATGATGCATATAATAGGGGGATTTATCATTGAAGACAAGAAAAAGGAGACTCTTGAAGATGAGAATATTGAAGCATATGTCCAAGTCATAGAGTGTCGTCAACTTCCAGATATCAAGGCAAATGATGTTAACAACAGCTTCCTTGATTCTATGAATCAAGAAGTTCAAGTTGGGGACTTTTAGTCATAAGCAAATAGAGTACACAATGAGGGAATGTTTATTGTAGATAGCAATGTGAATGGCACCTATTGAAGAGGATGTCTAACTACCAATACAAGTGAATGAAGAGTCAAAGATAGTAGAAAACAACTCTTCTACGATCCCTCATGAATATTCGTGGGACATTCAAAAATTTGACCACATGCAAAAAAATTCGAGATGGGCTAAACAGTCACCATACATGCTGATATCTAATCCCTGGTCATATTTTCATGGACAATACTCTACATCCGATGTTTGCATGGTTGTTAATGTTGGAGAAGATACTAAGGCTTGAGTTTCAGCACAAGTTCAAGGAAATTAAAACACTTCTAGCATCTTCATCCTTGCCTCCTTTCTGTTGCAAAACTCGAGGTTGAGTTTTTTCTAATTGGGGGAGAATGATGCATAGCAAGGAGAAGGAAGATCAAGAAATTCAAAATGACCATTATCTAATAGAATTTGTGGAAGGTGCTGTGTTTAACATGTTTCCATAGGTGAGGGATGCCAAAAGGCCACATCTGAATTCAAGCCATTGCCTAACTCTTGGGATTTTCGATTTTGGTATCCAGAACTTGAGTGTGTGGAGCTGTCAAGACTAGAAAGTGGGCACTTTGATTTGCTTATCCCTAATGAGCTTCTAGTTGGCAAGAAGCTACATTCGGTGATTGAATTTCTACTTTTCTAGGAGAAGTTGTGCAAATTACAATTTTCTTATATGTACGACGAAGTGAAGATGGTCTCTTGCTTGATTTTCTTTATTCGACCCCGGTACAAAACTCGAGGATGAGTTTTTTTCCAACCAGGGGAGAATGATATAGGAAATGGACAGAGAAGGAATAAAAATATATGGGTATATCTTAAGATTAGCATATGAGAAATATTTTGATATTTTATTGTCTTTGTAGTTTATGTTTTAGGAATATATTATCTTTTAGTCATCTTCTTCGCTAGCAAAATAATATCTTTGCGATTAGGTTATCTCTTTGTTTCCTTAATGATTTAGGGTTCTTTTCTATGTAAACTGATTTCCTATGTATTAGTGAGATAGACTTCAATGAATTGAAATATTGAGTAATTGAAAGTTCTTGTTTGAATTTTCTCAGTGTGGGAATTGCTCTTAGAGCGTCCTACATCAATTGTTTCCCTTTATAGGAACTACTGTTGGAGCGTCCTACATCACTTCCCATTTTGGTTGTCTATTCACCATGCTCAATCAAGTCTGGGTGCTAAAACACATATTAAGTTACTTATATTTTCAATAATGGGCTTGATGTCAAATGGAAATCTAGGAGCAAATTCAATAGCACGCACTTGTAGAGTTAGTGAACCCCACATGACACCTAAATCAGTCACTCCTTTGAAACTTAGTCCAAACTTTCGTTTACAATAAGTGTTCAAGATTGTTTCATGAGTGCTTCACTGGAAATCAACTTATTTTTGTTTGATTATAGTTTTAATTTTTTAAATAGATTATTATACTATATTTAATAATTATTTTAGGAAAATGGTTCTAATTTTTGGGACATTAGTATTATATATTAGAAAATGATATTATTTAATTTGTGCATTGCTTTGTTTTCGTATTTTTTGATATTTTTGAAAAAATTGTAATGACTAGATTCAAATGTTGTTTAATAAAAATTGGCTATTAAATAGGCAAACATAGTTGTAAGCAAGGAAAAAAGACAAAAGCAGGCTGTAAAAAGAAATTGAAACAAATTTAGTAAGACATACAGAAAAAGTTTAACCAAAAATTACTCTAAAATTGTAAAAGTTTTGATGAACTTCTGTAATATGCGTGCCCCAAAAAAAGAGGCAATAAGAAAGAGTAATAACAGGTTGATGAAACAAACAAAAGAAACCAGGAAATTCGATTTTCCAATGCAAGATGACATCATGATGCTGCTATGATCACCTATGGAAGTTATCTGACGTGGCATGCTTTAGTGAAGGAGTTGTATCAGCACCTCAGCAAAATGACGTGCTTAAGCAGGAAACGGCCCCCCCAAAAAATTAAGGCGAACATGTTGTCTATGGATGTTTGTTAGATATGGTGGGACGTTAGCATTACTATAGTGTCTCCCAACCGTCCCATGGGTGAGTTCATGACCCCATGGAACATTTATGCATCCTTGTTGCATTGCTATGGAGCATATCAGAATGTCCAAATGGCATGCACAGACAGAATCCAGCAGCGGGAAAGCTATAATAGTTAGTCTAAGTATCCTTGCCTAAACAGGAGTAAAAAGTCCAGATGTTCTGTGGATCTGGTGCATGAAGCACATTTATTGATGTGCTATCTTTTGTCAACACTAGCAAGAATGAGAAGTTCTGTTATGGCTGCTTCTGCATCAAAAAGTGTTTGGCTGCTTATCATTCTTATATCTTTGATGTTAAGTAACTTGGCTGACCTTATCTACTAATATCATGCCCACAAAATTTGAGATGAGATCCACCATTCAAAAGCTCTGAGCCTAAATAGAAATGCCAAACTCAGAAACCCTGCTTGTGAACGCCATCCTAAACAACCAGAATCCACAAGCCCTCCCATTTTATTTTGACTGGAACAACTATGACTCTGTGACCCTGCTAGTCTCCTTCATTGTTGAATCGTATGCATTTACAGAATGGACAATGTTGAAGATCTCTGCTGGGTGTTCATGTCCTTCAATCTCTTGAGGCCCTTGGGTCATAAAATATTGTCTTCTAAACATCGAGGGCCACATCAAGAATCCTTGAGTTGTCAACTGCACAGAGGCTTAAAATACCAAATATTCATTTTGGTAGCACTTGTCAGTAGCAGGTAGCTTTCGTAGAGCTCTGAATTAAATGACATTGTGTTGTGGAGCCATCGCCTCCCAACCAAGTATATGTGCCTGATCGCCAGTGTTATTGTAATACCCGCGTTCTTATTTTTACGCTAAGCTGACTGTCTTGTCTTTTTGACGTTATAAAATCGTATTCTGTAAACGATATGAGTTAAATTATTATCGATGTGCTTATGTGAACGATAATTTTATTAAAAAGGATATTATTGTCGCTATTAATATTATTATTATTATTAGCTTGAAAATTTTTTGATGATTTTAATAAGTGTTAATAAGGATTATTAACGAGTACTAAATCGAGTGGGAACCCGAATACGATTAGATTGTTGACCTCGGAATTTAAAAAAAAAAAATTGAACCTTGATATATTTGGGAACGATTAATGGACAAAAGACATCGATTCGGGTTTAGAATACGGGATACGAATTTAGACTCGCGGTGTTAAATATTGAGCAAACTTGGAACCCAAAAAAAAGAGAGAAGGGTGGGACATTTTTGTAAAATTGCGCGAGGCCCCCATTTTCTTTCTCCTTGCAGACACGAACCCTCGACTCCCCATTCATCTTTCTCTGCTCTCATCTTCTTCATCTCCTCCTCCACCAAACACGTGGCCCAAGCGCCGAATTTCACCGAGATTTCGCCTCACCTAGCACCAAATTCCTTAGATTTCACCTCCCTAACATCAAACAAACCTTTGCTGCGAATTATGGGCAGAAATTCGAACGAATTCGCCACGTTTTTGGGTTGAATCAGGCGTCGAATCGAAGCTCCAAACACCTGTTAAAGCTTGGCCATGCAATCTTGTTTGGAGCTACCTCAAATCCTCTATAAACTAGGAGTAAATTCGCAACTTCAAGCATCCACCACAATTTCAAGTCAGTAAGTGAGCATTACGGGTGAATTTGGGGTTCGAATTGCGTGAGATTGGGCGTGTTCTAGGTCTGTTCGTGCGTCAGTGAGCAAGGGTCAAGGAATTGGGATTTCCAGCGCTCAAAGTCAAGCCAGCAGCCTTGGAATCAGCCTTGGAATCGAACCTCTAGCTTGGAATTGAGGTAGGGGTTCCTTACTTCCTAATTACTATTATTTTCAATGAATTTTACTGTTTTTAGTTAATGCATGTTGAATCTGAGTTGGAGAGTTGGAGGCATACGCTGGAAGTTAGGGGTTTTCGGTTAAGTAGATCAAAAACGGAATACCTCCATTGCTGTTTCAGTGGTAGGATAGAAGAGGGGGGAGAAATCACTCTGGATGGGAGGGTGATACCAAAGGTTGCTAAATTTAAATATCTGGGCTCGATCATCCAGCAAAATGGAGATATTGACGAGGATATTAGCCGGCGGATAAGAGTGGGTTGGCAAAAGTGGAAGTCAGCGTCAGGGGTACTGTGTGACAAGAGAGTGCCCCTAGGATTGAAAGGCAAAGTCTATCGGATGGTAGTTAGACCGGCTGTTCTCTATGGATCGGAGTGTTGGCCTCTAAAGAAGACGTAGGCCCAAAGATTGATGGTAGCTGAGATGAGAATGATCAGGTGGATGTGTGGTTTTACGAGATTGGACAGAATTAGGAATGGAGTAATTAGGAGCTTAGTTGAAGTGGCCCCCATAGAGGAGAAGATGAGGGAATCGAGGCTCAGATGGTTCGGCCACGTAAAGAGGAGAAGTGTGGCCGCTCCAGTGCGGAGGTGCGAGATGATCGTCCCCCCCGCTGGAAAGAGAGGGAGGGGTAGACCGAAGAAGAGCCTAGAGGAAGTGGTTAGAGAGGACCTGAGAGTTGTCGGTCTGACGGAGGACATGGCTCAGGATAGGAGGTTGTGGCGGGATAGAATTAAGGTCTTTGATTATAGGGGACCAGCCGCGTAGGTGGTAGTAGCTTCGGTGGGGTGGGGCGGGGCGGGGCGGGTAGGATTGGGTTTTGGTGTGCTTGTCTGCAGGTCGTGCTGTTCTGGGATGTGACGGCATCTAGCGCCCCTGGTCGGTTGAGGTATGTCTCTGCTCCTTGTTTATTTGCTCTCCGGCACATTTTCTCCTCCTTGGTTTTTGATTTGCAATCGTTTTCTCTATAAACCTTTTTCCCCAAAAAAAAACTGTTTTGTGGGTCTTAAGGAATCAACCTCTCTATGGGTAGGAATACCGGTAGGGGTAAGGTTGCTTACAGTTGGATCTCCCCAGACCCTGCGAAAACGGGACCTACACTGGGAGTAGTTGTTGTTGTTGTTGTTGCATGTTGAATCTGAGTTAGTAAGCAAAATTTGGAGAATTTAGAGCTACACTGAGTAATCATGGTGATAACACTGATTTTGGGATATTTGCATGTTGAGTTGATGCATGGTTCTGACTAACCGGTCTGTTGGAGATTAGTGGAAAACATAATGTTGCTTTAAAATTGTTGTTGAATCAGCTTATTATGCCTAAAATCTGTTTTGGAGGCTGCATGTGAGCGTTATGCCCTGAGAGTGCTAACCGGATGATTTGAGATATTATAGAGCAAGCTGAATTATATCTAAATGTCATTATTATTAGATAAGATTGGATACGTTTAAATTCTGTTTTTGGCTATTAGCACGAATGTTACGCTTATGTATGATGGTTTCATGTACTATTAGTTTGTTTATGACAATATTGAACTGAGCTTGGTAGTTGGATGGTTTGAGGTGAAACTATTAGTTGAGGTTCTTGTGGTCGTTGCTGTGTGAGGAGGGAGCCTAGGTTTGATATTGGCCGCAATCGTGTGGATTGCAAGGTATATGGAACATTAGATTGATTCTGCTGAAACTGTTACTGCGAAGTATTACGAATGTGCTACTTGTGAATCCCTTCTCTCTTGATGTTGTGAAGTGATGCTATTTGATTGATTTTGAACTTAGACATCTTTAAAAAGGGTCGTTAAAGGCTTGTTTTCATAATTGCAAATGTTTTGAATATTAACCAGTTGCCTATTAGTTTGTTAAGATGTTTGAAGCGTAAAAAGGTCCTAAATTGTCGAACTACTCAGTGAATGACCCAATTAAATAGTCGATAGGTCTAGGAAATTAAAAAGCGAGCTGGTAGTAAGTTCGAAAATGTTTTAAGGCTTTGGTTTGATTATGCCCCCTTCTTTGAGTTTAAAAAGGATTTAAACCAACCGAAAATGGGCAACTGAAGGTGTTAATTACGAAACTTGGCTGAATTACATACTAGCCAATTTCTTTGAGTTTTGAATTGCGAATTAGTAACTCATTATGATTTTAAGAAGCTTTTTATGTTGAAAATGAAAAGAACCATAAACCATTAGTAGGGTTATGGGCTATTTTGCTAGACAAACATGATTTTAGTAAAGTAAGCAACTATTAAAGAGAAATGATTCGTGATTCACTTGAAGGTGAAACTTACTGCGTGACAGTGACTTCTTTTGATAACCTGTGAGGGTTTAATATGATTTTAATGGCTAAGATTAGTGCTTGAGTGGACAAATGATTAGGGAGTAGACCCGGTTTGCGGGAACCCTAATGCCTAGGGAGATAGACCCAGAAGTGGGAACCCTAGAAGACTCTGACGAGAGTAATAGTCCAAAATATGTTATACCCTGGGGATAATTGATGCATGGTTGACGGCCTCACATAGGGCGAGTGACGATCTCCCCTAATTAGCACATTATGAGATCTTAAGCCTAAAAAGAGAGGATATTTTCCTGATAAATGAGAAAAATGATTTGAATTATTATTACCAATGTGGGTATTTCAGAAACTTTTAGAAAGAATATGAGGCTTGAAAAGGCCAGTGTGATTTATGAACTATTCTTTGAATATATCATGAGTCACCGCGTTTTCAAATGCGTATTTGAAAGCATTTTACTTTATCCTCGTTGCTTACTTGCTTATGTGCCTAAATGCCTGTTTATTAAAGAAGTTTGGTTATTAAGGGCTTAGAAATGAGCTTGAGTGGCTAGTATGGAGTTTATGGGTGATGATTCTTCTTTGGGGACGATGATTGCCTAATATGATAGTAATTATACAAATATGATGTGACTGCTGCTTATCACTATTGCCGGCAAATGGTTTTGGTTTTAAAGGAGTTGAGGAATACTCACTGAGCGTGTGATAGTTCATCCCTTCCTTATTTCCCTTTCCAGGTCTAGATTAAGCAGGTATAAAAGATATTTTTCTGTTATTTTGATGCCGACCGTTAGCAGTCTTTTGCCTGTCTCAAGTGTATAGTAGCTAGGAATTACTCGATGCTTTACCATGTTGTAAGTATTTAAGCTCGTCATTGAATGTGTAAGCATATAGTCGGCTCTGTGCCTTTGTATATAATGTTGTAACCCTTGTTCTTAGTTGGTTTGACTGTTAGTGAGACGAGCGGGTGGCTCGAGGCGGTGAATCTAGTCACCCTTTTGCCTTATTTTTGCCTTATTAGTTGAGTAAGGTCATTAGCATTTAGATAGACGTTCTAGAATAAAATTGCAAGAGTTTCCCCCTGTTTTTTGCAACATTTCATGGTCTTAGCGGAGCTAAGGGTACCTGTAAACTGATAAAAAGGTAAAATAAGGCAAAAGGGTGACTAGATTCACCGCCTCGGGCCACCCGCTCGTCTCACTAACAGTCAAACCAACTAAGAACAAGGGTTACAACATTATATACAAAGGCACAGAGCCAACTGTATGCTTACACATTCAATGATGAGCTTAAATAATTGCAACATGGTAAAGCATCGAGTAATTCCTAGCTACTATACACTTAAGACAGGCAAAAGACTGCTAACGGCCGGCATCAAAATAACATAAAAATATCTTTTATACCTGCTTAATCTAGACCTGGAAAGAGAAATAAGGAAGGGATGAACTATCATACGCTCAGTGAGTATTCCTCAACTCCTTAAAAACCAAAACCATTTGCCGGCAATAGTGATAAGCAGCAGTCACATCACATTTGTATAATTACTATCATATTAGGCAATCATTGTCCCCAAAGAAGAATCATCTCCCATAAACTCCATACTAGCCACTCAAGCTCATTTCTAAGCCCTTAATAACCAAACTTCTTTACTAAACAGGCATTTAGGCACATAAGCAAGTAAGCAACGAGGATAAAGTAAAATGCTTTCAAATACGCATTTGAAAACGCGGTGACTCATGATATATTCAAAGAATAGTTCATAAATCACACTGGCCTTTTCAAGCCTCATATTCTTTCTAAAAGTTTCTGAAATACCCACATTGGTAATAATAATTCAAATCATTTTTCTCATTTATCAGGAAAATATCCTCTTTTTTTAGGCGTAAGATCTCATAATGTGCTAATTAGGGGAGATCGTCACTCGCCCAATGTGAGGCCGTCAACCATGTATCAATTATCCCCAGGGTATAACGTATTTTGGACTATTACTCTCGTCAGAGTCTTCTAGGGTTCCCACTTCTGGGTCTATCTGCCTAGGCATTAGGGTTCCCGCAAACCGGGTCTATTCCCTAATCATTTGTCCACTCAAGCACTAATCTTAGCCATTAAAATCATATTAAACCCTCATAGGTTATCAAAAGAAGTCACTGTCACGCAGTAAGTTTCACCTTCAAGTGAATCACGAATCATTTCTCTTTAATAGTTGCTTACTTTACTAAAATCATGTTTGTCTAGCAAAATAGCCCATAACCCTACTAATGGTTTATGGTTCTTTTCATTTTCAACATAAAAAGCTTCTTAAAATCATAATGAGTTACTAATTCGCAATTCAAAACTCAAAGAAATTGGCTAGTATGTAATTCAGCCAAGTTTCGTAATTAACACCTTCAGTTGCCCATTTTCGGTTGGTTTAAATCCTTTTTAAACTCAAAGAAGGGGGCATAATCAAACCAAAGCCTTAAAACATTTTCGAACTTACTACCAGCTCGTTTTTTAATTTTCTAGACCTATCGACTATTTAGTTGGGTCATTCCCTGAGTAGTTCGACAATTTAGGACCTTTTTACGCTTCAAACATCTTAACAAACTAATAGGCAACTGGTTAATATTCAAAACATTTGCAATTATGAAAACAAGCCTTTAACGACCCTTTTTAAAGATGTCTAAGTTCAAAATCAATCAAATAGCATCACTTCACAACATCAAGAGAGAAGGGATTCACAAGTAGCACATTCGTAATACTTCGCAGTAACAGTTTCAGCAGAATCAATCTAATGTTCCATATACCTTGCAATCCACACGATTGCGGCCAATATCAAACCTAGGCTCCCTCCTCACACAGCAACGACCACAAGAACCTCAACTAATAGTTTCACCTCAAACCATCCAACTACCAAGCTCAGTTCAATATTGTCATAAACAAACTAATAGTACATGAAACCATCATACATAAGCGTAACATTCGTGCTAATAGCCAAAAACAGAATTTAAACGTATCCAATCTTATCTAATAATAATGACATTTAGATATAATTCAGCTTGCTCTATAATATCTCAAATCATCCGGTTAGCACTCTCAGGGCATAACGCTCACATGCAGCCTCCAAAACAGATTTTAGGCATAATAAGCTGATTCAACAACAATTTTAAAGCAACATTATGTTTTCCACTAATCTCCAACAGACCGGTTAGTCAGAACCATGCATCAACTCAACATGCAAATATCCCAAAATCAGTGTTATCACCATGATTACTCAGTGTAGCTCTAAATTCTCCAAATTTTGCTTACTAACTCAGATTCAACATGCATTAACTAAAAACAGTAAAATTCATTGAAAATAATAGTAATTAGGAAGAAAGGAACCCCCACCTCAATTCCAAGCTAGAGGTTCGATTCCAAGGCTGATTCCAAGGCTGCTGGCTTGACTTTGAGCGCTGGAAATCCCAATTCCTTGACCCTTGCTCACTGACGCACGAACAGACCTAGAACACGCCCAATCTCACGCAATTCGAACCCCAAATTCACCCGTAATGCTCACTTACTGACTTGAAATTGTGGTGGATGCTTGAAGTTGCGAATTTACTCCTAGTTTATAGAGGATTTGAGGTAGCTCCAAACAAGATTGCATGGCCAAGCTTTAACAGGTGTTTGGAGCTTCGATTCGACGCCTGATTCAACCCAAAAACGTGGCGAATTCGTTCGAATTTCTGCCCATAATTCGCAGCAAAGGTTTGTTTGATGTTAGGGAGGTGAAATCTAAGGAATTTGGTGCTAGGTGAGGCGAAATCTCGGTGAAATTCGGCGCTTGGGCCACGTGTTTGGTGGAGGAGGAGATGAAGAAGATGAGAGCAGAGAAAGATGAATGGGGGGTCGGCGGTTCGTGTCTGCGAGGTGAAAGAAAATGTTGGCCTCGCGCAATTTTACAAGAATGCCCCTCCCTTCTGGTTTTTTTTGGTTCCAAGTTTGCTCAATACTTAACACCGCTATTCTAAATTTGTGCCCCGTATTCTAAACCCGAATCAATGACACAATCTTTCGTCCATTAATCGTTCCCAAATATATCAAGGTTCGATTTTTTTTTAATAAACAACGAAATCAATTCCAAGGTCAACAATCTAATCGTATTCGGGTTCCTACTCGATTTAGTACTCGTTAATAATTCTTATTAACGCTTATTAAAATCATCGAAAAATTTTCAAACTAATAATAATAATAATATCAATGGCGACAATAATATCCTTTTAAATAAAATTATCGTTTACATAAGCACATCAATAATAACTTAATTCATATCATTTACAAAATACGATTTTAGAACGTCCAAAAGACAAGACAGTCAGCTTAACGTAAAAATAAGAACGCAGGTATTACAGTTATCGTTTGGGTCCTTTCTGTGTCGTAATCGCCTAGGGCTTTAGATCGATTTCATTTCCTAGATACTCTCAATCTCCATTTCCTAAATGAAGGATGGGAATCTTGGTGCCCCCCCCCCCTTCTTTTTGGGGGTGGGAGTAAGGCATAAAAACAATAGAACAGTGAAAATGAGATTGTGCGAGTGCATATCGGTATAATGTGAGCAAAGAATTAAAGCCTACTAAGATAGAGCTGAATAAAACATGTGATAAATCAAGAAGTCATCATATATCCTATCTTCAAGAGGTGGCATGGTCCTCAGCGCCCCCCCCCGGGCCAAAAAAAAAGAAAAAGGAAAAAAAAAAGAAGGATGTGGCATATGGTCATGCATTTGCAATCATGTACCAAAACCATCCTCTCCATAATTGTAGAGTGTGGGAAGCAGTTAATGCCTCCTTTCCTCATTCTCCCTTAGAAGATTCAGTCCATGGGATACACTATATAGGAAGATCCTTGATAGCAAAGAACATCTCAACCAAAGGGTTTCTGTCAGAATGGCTTAAGGGTGCTTAATATATGAAGCCACTTTGCCAATGCTTTTCACCTAAAATATTTTCTCATGTATTTCTTCTTGTGGAAATTTTGCTTCTCATGGATTATTATTTTGAAATTCCTCCACTTTTGCTATCATCATTGTTATTAAGAGGGATCTCTTAATGGAGTACTGTTTTTAGAAGCTTGAACTTGAAACATCTATGTATAATTGTGGCTTTAGAATCACCTTAAATTTCCATGCAGGATTACTTCCAAACAACATACAAGTTTTTGGAGCTTTCCCCACATGTGCTGATTCCCATGCATGGTCGAGTCAACTTGTGGCCAAAGCACATGCTCTGTGGCTATCTCAAGTAAGAATTGCTGCTTGTGATTTTTTTTACAGATTGCAGTATTCTGTGAGTCAATGTGCTCTTTGGTAACCAATTGTAGATGTTTGGCATTCTCACGCTTTGTTTTCAGTTCCTGCTATTGTGCAATGCCACCATGGGAGTCGATGTGATTTCTTTCAACAATTATTTAGACTTCTCTTATATTAACTTTAATTTCAGGAACCGAAGAGACAGAGAGTCTTCAGTCTTAAATGCAATAGAAGAAGGCAAAACCACATTGTTTGACATAGTTGCCACAGTATATAAAAATGTTGATCGGGGGCTTTGGTTTGCAGCTGCATCAAATGTGAGGCTTCACGTTGAGCATCTTGCTCAACAGAATAGATTACCCAAGGTAACTTCAGCGAAATTAATTGCAGTTTTCCATCCATGTTATTATAGTGCACACTCATATGTACTGTGATTCTGCTCGCCATTTTGGTCGGACTCCTTCCAGCTTGGCAATTTGTAGGTGGGCTTAGATCATTTTATACAAACAATAACCACCACTTGCAACACCCCCCCCCCCCAACCCCAAAAAAAGGGAAAAGGGGGTTTTGGGGGTGTTTGCAGGTTTAACCTTGCAATGACATTGAACTGGGGCTGCTTCCAGTATAACCAAAATTCAAGTACAACACAAGAATAGCAGAATTTTATTGCTATGATTCAACAATGAATTTTGGTACAATTCTAGATGTTCTAGTTCTTTGGTTCAATATTATTAAGTGCTGTCTCAGGGGCAGCCATGATCCCAAATGATACCGTTACAAGTTACAAGCATAATAATGTTTGCCTCAGCCCCTCAGATTCTACTGAAAGCAGAGATGAGAGATCCTTCTATCCAGTCAAATAAAACTTACCATTGGCTATCAGGAAGGTGTTCACTTTTCAAAGAGCTGAAAGAGCCCTTTTGTAAGGAAATTTTTTTCAGCTTGGATTATAGTTGACTGGAAAAATGCTTTTCCAAACTGTCCTCTACTTTTCTCGTGAGTGGCAGGGTCAAAAGGTTTTTAATCTAGGTAACTGGCCTCTCTGTAATTTAGGGATGATCCACATCCTCCCTTAACACTCTGTCTAGGCAGGACCCAACAGTGAGAATTTTGACGTAGACATATCCGCTCCTTTCTTTGCACTTTTTTTGGGGTGGGGGGGGGGGGGGGGAGGAAGGTGGAGGTGGAGGAGGTCTTATGCTATGACTTCGACTTAGGACAGATAAGACAGATTATCTCACTCTGCGCAACTTGGACACTCGTCATGGGAAATCCACATGTTAGCTCAGTTGATACTTTGCCTTCTAACAAACATGACAAGATGATTAGGAGTAGCCTACAGTTTTCTTTCGCTGACTTACACGGCCAGTGGAGTGCATTTTGCTTGCTAATTAGTCCTCGAGTGAGTTCCTTCTCTTTTAAACTGATATTTATATTGAAATGTCAGTCGATACTGTGCCACCTTCCACTGCTTTTGGACTTGGAAGTTTAATGCCTGCGCTGAACTTGTTTCCTAGTGAGTCTGATTGTCTTGCCTATTCAAAGCATTTGAGTATCTAAGTAGGAAAAAATATCTCACCGCTTGCCTGCCTTCCCTAGTGTACTGTCCAAGGATTCATTTTGGAGAATGTGATATTCAATATGGCATTGGCTTTGGCATCATAGTTCCTGTTCATATCATTTGGTGCAGAGGATTGGGATTGGTATTCTGTATTGGATTTGACGTCTTCTGCTCCATTAGACCTGGCAAGTGGTTGTTCTCTTAGGTTTGGGTTTATTTCTGGTCTACCTATGAATGAATATATGGAATTTCAAGTGTTGCCTGGTTCAGTTAAGGCCATTAGAGTTTGGTTTTGTTGTTAGTTGGTGCAAGATTCCCCCAAGTATACATTTGGCTTAAGTTTTGGGAAATTGCTTCTATTTCGTAAAAGATGTTTCTCTATGTAGTGTTTGGTGTAATATTGGATAGTGAGTCATCTAGAAAATCAAGTTGCTTAGCCTTGTTCATATGAGAATTTTATTTATTTTTTTTTGGCGTGCTGCTTGTGTTTAAAAAAGCGCACCCCAGGCGTGCCTAGGCTCACAAAAGCCCAAAGCCTAACGTGTTGCGCCTTGCAAGGGGTCAAACATAGCTCATGCTTTAAGCCCACAGAAGCCCACACTTCTCTGCGCTTCAAACTGAGGCTCAAAACGACCCAAACACGCGCTATATGGAAAAAGGTAATGGGAGAGAGAGAAAAGGGAACACACATCATGGAAAAATCCAATTACCTTTAGATTGGCGATTACCTTTGCTATATTATTCAATTTTGGGTAGAAACCCTTATGTAATTGCATGTAATTGCTGCGCGTATAAGCTAAATTGAAGAACCCTAGTTTAGGAACCTTATTTTTTTGGATGGAGGTTGGTTGTAGTTGAAGGCTTATACAATGTTCTCATAAATATATAATTGACCAATCTTTTCCCATATTTTTTCAGCAGCTGATCTGTGCGGGTCTCTTCCTCTCTCTAGATGGGAAATATTGTGCCGCCAACGCCAATAATATGGAAAGAATGATTAAAGAATGAACTTTCTTCCGTCCTAATATGCTATCAAATATTGTTTCCTTCCTTTTTTTCCCTCTACTTCCTAAAACGTCTTCAGAATTGATGAACCCAATATAAGATACTATAATATGGTCAGCTGTGATGTCTAATAACTTGTTTAATGCTATCATCTAACATATTTGTCATGGTTTGAAAATGGATTTTAAGCATTTTTAAGTGAATATACCTCGTTTCCGAAAAGCTCGTGTCTTCGCCTTGAAGCCCACGTCTTAGGCCCGAGGACCCTTTGCGCTTTTGTGCGCCTCGATGTGCTGGGTGAGCTAGACTGGGCTGCACTCTAATAGCAAACGAAACTCAAACTTAGCTCTCCCCTTGTTTCTCCATCCTCTATGCCATCCTAAAATCTTTCTTGTCATCAAAATCAATTTTCTATGCAGAAGTCCATGTTAATCACAAAATAATCACTATTATCAGACTATATTAAAACACTCTTGCACTTGCTTGTTCCATCAATTGTAATCAGCCTTTGTCATATCATCAAGAACCATCAAATTAAACTTCCACCTCACTTGCTTCCAATTCCAATCAAAGGAGTGTTGGTATCAATTCACACTCTCTCGTTTCATCTCTCCATCTATCCCGTTTAGGAAAGATTTCAGTGGCTTCTTGCAAACAGTCTAGATTCCAGATGAAATAATTTTAATCTCTGTCTTGCTTCTATTTCTTTCTCAACTTGCATCTACAATCCCTTGCCCACAAAGCGTGCCAGTAGCAATTGGTACTTATTATTGTCACCACATCAACATTACTGGCCCTCCCTACCTAGCATGGCAACTGCTTCTATCCTTGTACCTTTCCGTTGTCCCCCTCACTCTGCCACTGCTACACCAAATGGCAATCAGAAAGCCATTGACAAACTGCTGACCAACTGCCTTGGAGGCTTCAACCACCCTACTCAATTTGACCCCTGGGAGAAGAGGGAACGAGGGAGAGAGCTAGAAAGCCCAAAGGGAGGGGGGATTGTGGAGAGGAGTGGGAAAGAGTGTGATTGGGCTAGAGTAATGTTTATGACTAGCATGTAATTACCTTAATTGGCGGTGACAAAATGGTCTGCGCAAAAATTATCAGACTATACCCAAACAAGCAACTTGTGCGTGCACTTGCTTGTTCCATGAATTATGATTAGCCTTTGTCATATCCGTGGATTCAAAATGTGGCCAAACCGCGACGAAATGGCTGCATTGGAAAGGCTTTAGAGTTGGACGAACCGCATTTTCATGCCGCGATAGCTGCGATATGGAGCACGATCCGTATTAGAGCGATTTTGCTGTACCGCTACCGAAAACGAAATCGCGAACGAAACCGCATTTTGAATCCTTGGTCATATCATCATCAAATTAAACTACCACAGTACCACCTGACCTTTCTCCAATTCCAATCAAAGGGGTATTAATATTGATGCACATTCTCTCTCTTTTCATCTCACCATCTAGCAAGTAAGATTTCAAAGTGACGTCTTGCAAACAGTCTATATAGCAGATGTAGTTTTTATCTCTTTATATTCCTTCTATTTGTTTCTCAACTTGTGTCTACAATCCCTAATCCACAAAGCCTAGAAGTAGCAACTGGTATGTGGCATTGTCACCATATCAACATTACTGGCCCTTCCTACCTAGCATGGCAACTATTTCTGTCCTTATACCTTTCCCTTGCCCCTCTCACTCTGCCACTACTACAAATGGATATCAGAAAACCAATGACAAAACTGCAAACCAACTACCTCCGAGGTTTCGACCAGCCTGCTCATTTAGGCGCCTTGGAGGAGAGGGAGAGAGGGATAGAGATAGAAAGCCCTAAGGGTGGGCGAATTGCGGAGAGGAGCTGGAAAGAGTGTGATTGGGCTAGAGTAATGTATTTGACTAGCATGTAATTACCTTAACTGGCTTCGATAAAATGGTCCGTGCAAAAAAACTCATTATGCTTTTTGCACAATAAGTCTCAGAGAGAAACATCTTTAAAAAAAAAAAAGAAATAAGTGTTTGTCCTTTTTTCTGATTTTGAACTCTAAAAACCTTTCAGAATTCACGCTGAAACACACTCTAAGTTTGTCTTCAACTAACCCAAAAAAAAAAAGAAAAAAGAAAAAAGGGGGGAAATAAAACCAACATTGTTCAGGACAAGCTTGAACCAGTTTGTCTTGGTCTGGATGGGTCAATTGAAGTTCTGCTTATATCAGGATGCACTGTCTTCTCTGTTTTACCAGAGCAGGTCTCTGTCAGGTTTTTTAGGTTGAGTAAATTGGATACAAGTTTTGCAAGATCTATGCTAAACTATCTTTCCTGTTGAATATGACTTTTTTGTTCTCATTTTAATTTCCCAGGGCTTCTCTTTAGAAACTTACAAGCAGAGCATTGCCACATTTGCTGATGGGATGAGAAACTAAAAAGACGCCATCATTTATGCGATAGGGACTCATTAGGTTAGAATGACTGGCATCATTCTTGAATATTTTCAAAAGAAATGGGCCCTGGGTATCATTTACTTTCATCATACGAGCATGTATATGAGTTTAATCCTCAATATAGTGCAGTCATTGCCTCATTGGATTTTCCCATTTCCAAAAGAGGTGGATATTTTCTTTTTAACAAATATTATCTGCTGCTACTTTCTGATTGGATGTTCTTCCTAGGGCTTTTCTTTGGAAAAATTTCAGCAGACTTGTGGTATAAACTTTGCAATCAAGTGGGCTTGGGCATACACTGAGAGGTGGATATCATCAAAGACTATGCAGATTCGGAATCGTAAAATTGTTCCACCATTACTTGTGGCTAGCTGTGGCATTATACTGTACAAGAAATTTGCCTAAACTAAGGTAAATGGTAGCTGTCCCATAATTTGGCATCCGTGGTGATTTAAGATCGCACAGGGGAAGGTCTAAGAAGAAATATCGTAAATAGGTGATATTTTTAAATATGGTAAAGCCCCATCTTTATGTTTGCAATTGCAATCTTGCCACTTCTGTCCCTCGTCATGGTGGTTGCATGCAAGGAATGTGCTATGTAAGGCTTGGAAACTTGGGTTCTTATGGGGCTAGTCTTAGTTTGCCTGAGATGAAAGTTCGCACAGGGCGTTCATTTGCGGAATCAACTCAGATTTGGGTGAAAATTGGTTTGCATTGTTTTGGCGTCCCATGGTGAGTCTCGTTTATAGTCGAGGGGGCTGTGTGAATTGTTGAGTCAAGTTGTTTTTAAGTACATAGCCAAGACATAAGTCCTTGAGGACTGCCAAAGGGGTTTAGATTGTACTAATTTCAGCTGATCTTGTTCATGCCTTTTGATTTCCAGCTCGGTTCAGGTGTAGGTTGGGCTAATTCATGGTTTAGCCAGATTGCCCCTGTACTGGATCCGATGTCGGCCCTACATCCGTGACACTAAGACTACATAATCAGTATGAATCAACTTTGTCAAAATGACAAACTGCTGCAATGTCGCGTGGTGACTTTTCTGGGATATTCTAGCAGAAATTCACTTTTATTTGGTTGAAGTTTCCACTTTGGATGATGTTGTCATCTTGATTTTTGGAAGCCCAGAAAAACAGTGGCCTATATTATGTTTTCGTATCGTTTATGCATGAGCATAGTTATTAAGCTACCGGTTTGGATCTTACGATCTTACAATTCTACGATCTAAAAATCCTCCACCGATTCAACTCATGCTAGAGTCATAAAGTAATTAGGATTTTACGATCCTAATTTAGTTCAAAAAATGTATGGTATGATCATAATACGATTCTACGATCATGCGATTTGATTCACGATTTCAAATAAATTTCACCAAGTGTTCATACCTAATTATAATCTTTGTGAATGTTTAATTAAAATTATTGTTCTTGGAAAAATGATTTTTACTATTTCAAACAAATATTAGAATCTTACAATCCCCGATCCAATCCTGTGATTATGAGTTTAAAAATCCCACATTGATTCTAACAGAATCACGATTCTAACAACCTTGTGTATAATTTGCTCCGTAGCGTTTCCCCTTACCTGGTCGGAAATACCGAGAGTTGGCCTGTGGAATATGGATGCATGTCGATGGTGCTTCGACCTCTTGGACCGCTCTTCTGGGCCCAAACTGTATTGCTATTGTTTCTCTTTTTTGCTTTAAACTCGTCTTGCGTGTCATATTTTGTTACCATGCAGGTCTTGCATATGTAGCCCATACGATGTATGCCCAATACCTGAATCTAAAACTGGAATCGTATTCAAATTTGAAGCTTAAAAAGCATGGTCCAATTCTAATATGAACTTGAATTTTGTCAGTATGTTGTTCATAATAAAACACTATCTGAAAATAATTGTGCACATAGTGATTGTGTCTTCACAAAGACATATCGAACTGACAACAAACTCCAAGTTTATATATTGACAATTAGATTTGATCAATGCGATGGTCGAGATAGGTTGATAGTTAGGTCATGAGGGGCGACAGGTAATGTTTTCTTGACACCCTAGCCTTGACCCTCATGCGGGTCGATGTAACCTTGATCCTCACTTTGATCCTGCAGAAACCTTCAGGTCGTTGGATTGTACTTGATCCTCATACCCTCCCTATGTAGAAAATAAGATATTTCAGTATTTCACTAAGTTTTACTGATCTTGTAAAATTCAACAATAAAATACTAATAAATGAAAGACCAAGTGACAACAGGAAATAATTGTAACTGTGAAAACATTTTTAATGCTTAATTTAAAAGTGACAACGATCAACATGTGAGAGGATGCATGAGAGGGAGGGGCAAAGTCAGTGAGATCTTCGGAAGGGGAGAGAAAAGGGGGGGGGGGGGCCTGACAAGATGTGAGACGGCAAAAGGTCAGCAGGCCCAAAATAAATGAAACTGTGAGTCCTTTGTTTTGATTTCGAAAGGTTTTTTTTTCTTTGTTTTTTTTTTGGGGGGGGGTCAAAGTAAAGGTCAGTAGGTTGGATCAAAATGTTTGCTCAATCTTGATCCTCATCACTATTGAATACCTTAAATTAAAGTGTTGGAACTGTCTGACGCAAAACAAGCGAATCATAATCCTCATTTTTGCAGGTAGATTAGTCAGATGAGTAAGTTCTCCAACTAATTGATCAGGTTTATTGACAATGAAACGATCCAGTTACCTCAAAATAGAACATAATCCATGAAAAATTGTACATGATATGAAATCAGTGTATTCCTAGATAAAACAAACACTTTTCTAGTTAGTTCAGGTATGTAAAATAATAAGATAACATTGTGTTCAAAAGTAGTAAGCCGAAGGTTAAAGTAGTTTGATGAAGACTGTCATAGTAAACTGAGTAGTTTCATCAAGGGTAATTATTTTGTGTTGTAACTCGTATGGGACTCACATGAGACACGCAGAAGAAACAAACCATCCTCAGATATTGGCTTTTCGGCTCTGATTCATCTTCTAATCAATCAGCTTTGGTTTGCATTATGTAAGGAATCAACTTATCCAAATACCCAAGTTTGCGCATACTATACACGAGAATAACAACACCAGCAGATGACCTCTCTCGTGTGTAGTCACACAACCATTTAGATCAAGCAAACTTAGTGGTTCATCATTACCAATATTACAAGTATAATATAAAGGTGAAACTAATTGCTTTTCGAACCGGTTTTTGGCACATATCAAGAAGCCTATGTCCCTCACTAAACGTCCCTATTCTATAATTTACCTTAAATTTATCTCCCCAAAAGGTACACTTCTATAGAGGGCAATGAACCAACATAAGATGCCTGTATGCGTTAAGGGTCCATTGATAAGAAGGATGGTAAGGGAAAGCACCCCTCAGATTGCTACAATTCAAGTCACAACAACTATAATTTTCACATTTACCATTGCATTTTTTGTCGTAGTTCTTGGCATGTTCATCAATGTCCGTGTCAGGAAATTCTTGGCCTCAGATAAGGACTACTTCCTCCCCATACAAAGTATGTCGTCCTACTCGTTTCCCAAGTTTGATGATTGGGTGGCTCCGAAGGAGCTGTGGCACTCAATGTCAGATGAAGAGCTCATGTGGCGCGCTTCAATGGTGCCTCAGATTAAGGAGTATCCATACAATAGGACACCTAAAGTGGCATTTATATTCTTGACCAGGACAATGTTGCCACTCGCACCTTTGTGGGAGTTGTTCTTGAAGGGACATGAAGGCCTCTACTCAATTTACCTCCATACTTCACCAGATTTGGTTGATGAGTACCCTGAAACCTCGGTGTTCTACAAGCGTAGAATACCCAGCAAGGTCTATATAGTTAAAGCATTTGATTTCTCTCAAAATTTCATTTTGCTAGATAGGAGAGTGGTAAGGAGCAGACTAGTTCAAGGGTTCTACAAACCCTTTCTCAAAACTGATTGTGTTTCCATTTCGGCTGTTTTGTCGAGATTTGATGAACTTGACCACAAAACCAAAAATTTCCTTATGTTTGTTGTTTTGATCCATCTTAAAATTACTTCACAGGTTTCCTTAATGTCAATGTAACCCTATTGTTTATTTATGCTGGCAGCCAGTGGAATGGGGAAGGGCAACAATGGCAGATGCAGAGAAGAGATTGCTAGCCAATGCCCTACTTGACTTTTCCAATGAAAGATTTGTACTACTCTCCGAATCTTGCATTCCTCTCTTCAACTTCACCACAGTTTACCACTACCTAATAAGATCGAATCAAAGCTTCGTTGGTTCATTTGATGATCCACGAAAAATAGGTCGAGGGAGATACAACAAGCGAATGGCACCTACCATACTATTATCAGACTGGAGAAAAGGGTCCCAATGGTTCGAAGTAAGAAGAGAGCATGCCATTTTGATAGTCTCAGACGTGAAATTCTACCCTATAATTAGAGATCATTGCAAGCCACCATGTTACATGGATGAGCACTATTTGGCTACCCTAATGGCCAAATTTGGCGAAGAGTTGAACTCTAATAGGAGCATCACTTGGGTTGATTGGTCCAAGCCTGGCTCACACCCAACTACCTTTGCGAGAAGGGATGTTTCACTAAGGTTTTTAGAAAGAATTAGGGGTCAATCTGACTGTAGTTACAACAATATGCCCGGCTCAATTTGCTTTCTTTTTGCAAGGAAGTTCCATCCCAATACCCTAGAGCCATTGCTTAGGTTAGCTCCCAATTTCCTTGGGTATAACCCCATTAAATAGTGTTTAAGCTCGAGTGACTCCAAATTCTGCCAGCTGTATTTAACAACTAAAATCTAATAAAATTTTTTATTAGCTTGGCATGATAATCTACTCTTATTTTCGTCAAAAGAATGTCTATCATTTTTTTGTAGACATCCAAATTAATCTTCATTTTCATGAGTAAAATCTATTAAATTGTAAAAAAAATTATTGACTGACCATTTATGTGTTGCTTTTAGAAACATCCAAGAGAATAAGGTTGAAAAGAACTTGATCAATCAATTCGTAAAAAAGAAATTCTGTTTGGGAAACTAACGGTTATTATTGATGTTTAGATCAAAAAATTGTGGTGTAACTGGCAAAATTGACCCGAGATTTGAAATCTGAACCGAATGACCCGAACCCATACCTGAACCGATATCCGAAATGGGATGAACCAATCTGGACCTGAACACCTGAAATAATCTGATTTATAATTGAACGAAGCCCGAATTCTAGCATGAATTGAAATGACCTACACCTGAAATGACCCGATCTAATTCAAACCCAATCCACAGTGACCCTATCCAAAGTGAGCCGGAAATGGATAACCCGAACCCGAACCAAACCGTACCCGATTTAAGACGGATCCAATTCTTACTTGACTCAATTTAACCTAAATAAAACCCGACTCCCTG
This sequence comes from Carnegiea gigantea, assembly GCA_029747015.1. NCBI lineage: Eukaryota > Viridiplantae > Streptophyta > Magnoliopsida > Caryophyllales > Cactaceae > Carnegiea > Carnegiea gigantea. The sequence goes on from JAKOGI010000075.1 coordinate 372,367, forward strand.
ACCCGAATATAACCTGAACTGAAGCATACTCATAACCTATCAACCCAAAACTATTCCTAATTCCCTACATTGCATTGCTAAAGTTTAGAAAAAAAAGCTCCTATAGCAATTTATTGCAAGTTTTAATAAAAAAGCAAGTTATGTCTAACTATTAACCATAGTGCATAATGTTATTAAAGTCTTTAACCAGTAGGTAAAATGTAATATTATTAACATGTTTCAATTAGATCTAGCAGCGAGTAGGAGACTGAAGGAGGGTTAGGCGACGACCAACGAGTAGGAGACTGAGGGATGGTTAAGCGGAGGTCGGTGAGTAGGAGACTGACTGACTAGGGGGTTAGGGCTTTAGGCCATGAGTGACGAGGGACTTAAGTAAAGCAACTATCATGGTCTCAACTGTTCAGTCTATCGTCAAGGATTTTTAGTTTTCAATTTCACTTAGGTTTTGCTTCTTAAAATAATAAAATTCTAAAATTATCAGTAGCAGCTTTTTTTTGGTTTTTTTTTGGGTTTTAGAATTTTGGGGCGAATTTTGAATTTTTTAAACTCAATTAATTGAGTTTAGGTGGGAAAAGAAAAATAACTTAAGAGGGAATTTTACAAATGAAATCAATTAAAAACTTAAAGAGGAAAAATGAAATAGTTAATAGTCTTAAAATTTTAATTTGATAGATATGTGGTAAAAATATAAGAGAAAAAAATATTTGGTCAAAATAGAAATTAAGAAAAGACAAGCACAATTAACAAATTATTAAACTTATTAGGATATAGCAATCCTATTTTACTATTCGATTCACTTAATGACTTAATGCAATGCATGCTATGATTATAATATCATTCTGTGGCTACTGTTAAAAATACTGCACTACTGATCTACGATTGTAAATCATCTCCATAGCAAATGTGTGTTTGCATATGATCTCATAATAATGTGACTCATTTGAATTTTAGAAAATTAAATTCCAAGCCTTGAGTTTCGATAACGGACATTTACAATCACATAAATACTCATATAGTGCCATTGGTTTTGAGTTTTGACTGATTAAGCACATGCAGATCAAGTTGTTAATCTCATAAAGACAAATCTTTGAATTTTGATGTATGATCACTTAACGAGCTATCAAAAAACATTGATTCGATTATTGAAAATGTTGACTTGAACCAATCTATTTCTATTTACCAACTCTAAATGTGGCAAACGTGAAGTTATGAGCCAACACCGAGGTCAAAATAAAAATTTTATTATTTTCATTCTTTTCCTTGGGTCATTTTTCATGGTATGTTATGGTATTGGATCTTACAAATGAGACAATCGACTCATGATTTATGTAAGGTTGGTTCACTAATTTTATCATCGCATGACTTTAATTGAGAGATACTTGAAACTTGACTTAAAGATGCATAATCCATTAGATAATTGCACGACGTATTTGATATAGGTTCATGGATGGGTAGTATACTTGTATTTGTAGGTTACTAACTTTCTTAGTAAATTTATAACTATGCCCGTTAGATTTTTCATAACAATAGCCCTTTTAATTATATATATATATATATATATAAAATACAAGTAAAAAGAAGTCTTTTAAATAAAACACAAATGTATAATCGTTAACGTATGAATTAAAAGAGGAATATAGAATAAATTGACATGTCTAATTAAACAGTTTTCATCTTTTAAATACAATTTAAGAGTAAAAATGATTGCATTGAAACTATACAATGATTCAAAATGTTCTCTGATGCTCTCTGATACTTCTTCTCATCTTGAATCAACAAGCTACAACAGACACAAATAATACAATGGCCAAACCTCTCGCTTGAACCAAAGAAGCTCAAACAGATCCCCATAACCGATGGGATAATGACTGACCAAATACAATTAATGTACTAATAATCACAACTAAATACAGGAATTTCTAACAAAGTCAAATATGAAATCGTTAGAGCATTGCTCGTGATATCTTTTGAATTGTTTATGCGAAGATTAATATGAGAGTTTTTTTTATTGTGTTAGAACCCCCTTTGAATGCATCACAAACAATTGCTCCAGACATTTTACTTTGAAGTGATGATTTTTTGTTCAGTGGTGGTTGATGGTAATTGATTTTTGTTGATATCATCTTTAGAATTGCAATCAACTTTATTGTAGGATGTTTGGCAATATCCACTCTTTCTGGATGATATGTGATATATAAACATTTATTACTTTTCCTTATTTTGTTTTAATTTTAAAAAAGCAAAAAAAGAAGAAAAACATACCGAGCAACATATGAACACCTTCCTAAAACTTGTACTCCAGATTTTTTTTAATATACCTTACATCTCAAAAAAGAGCGGGTGCATATGACACTACAAGTCTCAACGAAAATTATCTGAAGCAAAATGATAGCTGTCTTGCTACAAAAAACTTCTTAACTGTAGTGTTTAGGTTTAAAAGTTATATTAATATGTTTTAAATTTTTTAAAAATGGTGTGATTGAATGGTGGAAGGGTCTTACAAATAAATTTTATAAAATCATATTTTTATCCATATTTTTTATAACCTTGTCATTCATAATTAATTCTGATTGTTAAAAATTTGATGAGTTTAAATCATTTAACATGTTAATTTTAATCAAAATAGGATACTTAAAAAATATGATGCTACAAACATATATCATCACCTCTTAATTAACGATATATGTGCATAATTTTAGGGTAAACACATTTTTATTTTAAACATCCACGACTTCTAGAAATTTACTGTCGATTTTTTAAGTAAAACAAACCCCAAAATTTCCACATCATAACTGTATGTACTCGAATCTGACTTAGCCTCACAACTGTGACCGCGTAGGCAACGTGGCCAACAGGTCATATATGAAGAGGAAATGGAGACCGAATTTTCAGTGTAATTATTTCCCCAAAAAAATTTAAAAAACTATTGTACCAGTCTTTGATTAACAAAACCGCATTCAACACGTAAACAAGAGAACAGGAATTAGGGAAGGGCAAATGAATCATTGTTCACATTCTCATTTGCATTTATATAATTCTTTTTCTTCTCTTTTAGTACAACTCTTTTCCCTTTAATTTTTGTCTGTTTAGGTTGGTGACATTTTTGAGAATGCTGTCAACCTGTATAATCATCCTTATTATTAAGGCGCTGTTCTTTTTATTGATAAATTTAAATTTATTAATCTCAATCAACTTCAACTCATATGAATCTACTTCAATTTACTTTACGAATTTCAATAAAAAATATCAATTTTAACAAACTTTAACTCAGTTCAACCAACTTTAACCTACTTCAATCTATTTCAACCAATTTCAACTTACTTCAATCCAATTCAATCTACTTTAACCAATTTCAACCAATTTCAACTCACTTCACCAAAAAAAATCACTTCAACCTATTTCAACCCATTTCTATAAATTTTAATCAACTTTACCCATTTACCAACTTATATTTTTCAATGAAAAGAACGAACTCTAAAGATTTGTTTGATTCTTAGAAATTTGGTGCAAAGAAAAACAATGTGAAGAAAAAAAAAGTAGGGAGAAAATGAGTTTTTTTCTCTTGTTTCGATCAAGGAAAAAAATACAAGAATTTAGAGGAGAAATTTGAGTGTTGGTCAACTATTTGAATTATGTTGATATCATCTAAGCAATGCGAGGTTTGAGGAGGTTGAAAATTTTTCTCAAACTAACATTCCTCAATTTTATCACTTATTTCTAATAATTTTTTCATTTAATTTTATTCCATATTTTTTCTTTGTAATTTTCTCTAAATCAAAAAAAAAAAATTTATTTTTTTCTTTCCATCAAATTTTCTAAAATCCAAACAGAACCTAAGTGTATGGAAATAAAATTTCAACGCTCTACACTGGTGTTCTCTAGGATCTCAAGCCCGCTGGCTGCTGGACAATTTTTAATCATGCGAAAATCTCCATGATTCTTGCGTCATCACTTCCCCTAATCATGCACATATATTATCGAGCTTTAATTGCAAGTTCATTCATATATAATTCTTTAATGTCAGTCACAATAACCTTTCATTAATATTATTCTATGTTGGTCCGCTTGAGAACCTACCCAGAATGTCAACAAAAGTATACATACATTCGGCACATTTACACCTCCTCTCCATCATGCTTCTTATGGTACCCAAAATTATTTTATTAGACCAATTATTATATGCAACCTTCCATTTTCCTTTTAACACAGCGAAGATACACCCAATTACAACACATCTCTCTCTCTGTGTTTCCTCTGTTTTCATTTGAAAGATGAGCAAAGTGGATCAAAAACCAATCTCGATGAAGATCCCACAAAGCCACTTAAACCCTATCAAAATATTCTCATACTTGTTCATCATCATAGGCTTAGCACTCACTTTTGGCATCACACTTGGTCTATACTCAGAGAGATTCTCACTCAACCCACTTCAAACTCTGAAAACCCTCTCCAGCGCCGTCGCCACCTCCGCCGTCACCGTTGCCGATGCACCGCCAACGCAGGTGGCGGAGCCTGAGCTGCACCCGATGGTGCTGGCGCAGATCAGGGCTGACAAAGAGACCCAGCAGATACTGAAGAAGGCGGCGACAGTGGCGGCGAAAATGAAGAAGTTGCCTGCGAAGAAGAAGATTGCGTTCATGTTCTTGGTGAAAGGGTGGCTGCCATTTGCGCCACTTTGGGAAGAGTTTTTCAAAGGGCATCAAGGGTTGTACTCCATTTACGTTCATGCTGATCCTTCTTTCAATTCTTCATCGGAGCTTGACACCGGAGTTTTTCGTGGCCGGAGAATTCCTAACCAGGTGCGTCTTTTGCAGTTTCTGAAATTGATAGACTGCTAATTTGATCATGAGCTCAAGAAAAATAGACCAACGGCTCTATCGTTGACTATTACAGTAGCTTTGAAATGAAAAGTTGCCTCACATGAAGAGGAAACTTCCCTTTTTTTGGGGGGGGGGGGGGGGGGGACAAAAACATTGGCAATTTGTCAATTTGCCAATCTGGTTACTCAACACAATATTGCCCACCAATAATTAATTGAGTAATGATATATGTCTTGTCCGCAAAACACCTTTAAAATGTCTTATCTCATTCTTAATTAATATATTTTATAATTTAAAATAATCAAATTTTCAATGATGACACTTAATTGGTTATAAATTAGCAAGCTTAAATTTTTGTCGGCTATGTCGACAAGGTATGAAATGACATTATAATCGTATTAACTCTATTTATACGAGCATATGATACGCGTATTTAGAAATGTGGTAAATTTTAGATAAGAAGGTGGTTTCACACAATTTAATAAATTTATAAATTATAATATGTTGCTGCAATTCGATTATCCATTTTTTAATATAAAAGTATTATAACTTATTTTTTAAATTCAAATAAGATACTTAAAAGTATCTTGTAATAAGACATTTATAACTTTACCAATTATAAACTAGGGTTAGATTAGATTGAAAGCATTTTCAGAAGCACATATAAGCTAAAAAATTGCTCCTTCAATTTCTTTTGTCGGGTTGTCACTGACAAAGTTAATTGCTTTAGTGCCTTATTCATCGAATCAGCATAGACAAAATTTCAAAGTGATGTCTAACAATTGGTTGGGGTTAAATGTTTTATAAGTTTTAGATTATCTCTCATATTGATTTAAAGTGAATTTTATGTGGACTTTTCTTAATCACCGGTAAACATCTTCAGCCTTACTTATGACTCGAAATATAGCTAAATAAATGCTGCTTTTGGAGTAAATTTGGTGAAATTGAATACAAAAAAAAATCCATAAATTTCATTAAGAACAAGTCTCTTATTTAAGCTTGTATTTATGAACGTAGACAAAATACAAAGATAAAAGGTCAATAATAAAAATAAAGTCAGTATAATAATATTTATGTCCATCACATGAAAAACACAACTTTACCTCTACTTTTTGTTAAAAAAATATTCTTCCGGTTTGTTTTTTAAATTTTTTTAAAAAGAAAATGAGAAAGTAAAAGTTATAAGTTCTTGAAAACAATTTTTTAATTTATGCATTCAAATGGTCAAACCACATGTTTATAAAATGTGAAATTTGTTTCTTAATTACACATATTTACATTTCAAAAATATTAACCTTCAGTCTCATATTTATGTTTCACTATATATCCTTGTAGGTACATTATAATCGGCCTCATCTAAAACTCCATTTTATTTCAAAATTGAAAAATATATGTTCTCAATGATGTGAAAGGTCTAATTGTTTTCGGTGTCCCATTTCATAAACATCTTCTTTCTAAGTGTTGTTCGCTTTTTTTCAAATAACATAATTTAAGGGAGGTACAATTAAATTCATGAACTTAGATAGAAGTCAACAACTTTACTGATTTCATAATGTACCCCTAGATTCTCTGCAAGAAGGAAGTAAATTAATTAGACCTATCTTTCCCGAAAATGAAAGATCAACTTGCGGCAAAAACGAAGATGAGGTGACCAGATTTGTAGGGGCTCTGGCAGCCGTTTACTTTGAAGTGTGCATAGATAAAATTGGAATACTTTACAATTTTTCCCCTTTAAGTGTCGGCCTACTTTTGTTGACTATAATGTTGGGCTACCAAAGCTCACAAGTTGCTTGCTTCGTTGGGCTGATAAGCATCTTTTAGTGGACCGTCCATGTTTGCGTCGAAAGTCTCCTTGTACAGCCTGTGGCCTGTGGGTGTGTAGCCAAAATTTTTTTTTGTCCTAGCCAGGTTTTAAAGTAACTTTCATTATCGTGAACCTAACGTAATTTTATTAGATTATTAGATATGATGTAGTTTGGACCTGGTATATAGGTCATCTAGTTCTGGTATATGGGTCGAGTTAAATTTAGGTCAGATTATGTTTTGGGTTAAGTGATATTTCGGGTCGGCTTGTTTGGGTCAGGTGAACTTCGGTTTAGGTCAACTTTGGATCAACTGATTTTTGGTCCAATACACTTGTCATGTAAAACTAAGCAACTTCGTAGAAAATTTCGGGTCGAGTATGGTTCAGTTCGGATCAAATCGGGTTTTGGATCTACTTTCGGGTAAGTCTATTTCGGATGTTGGGTCGGGTACGAGTCCAGATCGTTCAGATCAGGTTTCGAGTCTCGGGTCAATTTTACCTGGTCTATGTAGTTAAGTGTCATATGAAATATTTGGTTAAATATAATGTAATACAATTAACCTTGTAATGTAATTATAATCATATAGTTTGTGATAATTATAATTATAAATTAGCTATTATTTGCAATAATATATTATAATTATATACATAATGAAAAGGCAATTGCAATTATGTTTGTGTTAAACTGTTATTTACATCTAATCAAATATAATCTAAGAGTGATATAACCCTACTTTAGGTGACATAACTTATCCAACTCAAAAATTAAAAAAAATCTATACTCAGAGAACATTGAGCATCAGTGTGTTAAATTTTTTGCGTAAATATCACAAATTTTAACCCCCAAAAAAAAAATCATATCACCATTTTTTACATTTAAAAACTTAATTTTTCGGGCAATTTTTATATTAAATAATAATATATTACAGTGATACATGTTAATGACGTGTACTAACATTTTTTGTAACTCTTTTCTAGTGTGTTAGCAAATAATAAATGACGTGTGCTGATTCTCTTCTTCTTTTATTGTGTTAGTATTTAGGGCGGTCTAAACTAGGATTTATTTATTTTTATAAAGTCTCGATAGTTTAAGGCATTGTGTAGATCGGATACTTTACGCTCTATTTAAGCAAAATTTAGGGTTAGGTTACGTTTGACAGTTTGTATGCATAATAATTAATAAGATTTACGTACTATTATTTTATGGAATTTTTCACTTAGATTGGTAGGTATAGTCCTAGAATAAAAAAAATAACTGATTATTCAATTTTAACCACCTAAAATAAATTTTTGTACTTCAGAAGGACAAGGCCTAGCTAGTAATTTCCATCTAACTTACGAATTCGCCTTCTGTGAGTAAATTATAAATTATTATATCAGCTAGTCATACCATTACCGAGGTAAGTTACCGATTTCCAATGCCGAAATTCCACCAGCAAAATAATAAATATTTTATTACTCGATACTTTTTTTTAAGTATCTTATTTTATCTTTAAAATTATAATATTATGATATATTAAGTTTAAAAGTTAATATGATTAATTGAATAGTGGAAGGTATTTTTAACCCATAATTTACCATGTTATAAAATTACACATATGATTGTCGTCGCTTATGGGGCAGATCTGATTAAGATGTCATTTTGTACCTAACAGTGTAACCAATGAATATATAAACTTCACAATTGAAAATTAACCGCAAATATTGAAGATTTATTAATTTTAGTTCACAAAATATATTAATTTATATTAAGGCAAGGTATTTAAGGAATGTCTTAGTGCAAAACATATGTAATTAGCCTTCACACAATAAAAATGATAAAATGATATATATCCTGCTACAAAACACTTTTGAAATCTGTTCCACGGTGTATTCATTTCAACGTTTTTCCTTGATCTAATGCTTGACATATGAATACAATGCAGCAAGCGCACTGGGGAAAGTTCTCACTGGTAGAAGCAGAGCTCCGACTCCTAGCAACCGCCCTCCTCGACCCCTCCAACCAACGCTTCGTCCTCCTCTCGGAGTCCTGCATTCCTCTCTTCAACTTCTCCACTGTCTACTCGTACCTCCTCAACTCCACCCAAACCTTCGTCGAAGTCTACGATCTCGAGGGTCCAGCAGGGAGGGACCGCTACAAACGCCGCCTGTGGCCGGCCATAACCATCGAGCAATGGCGAAAGGGGTCCCAGTGGTTCGAGATGAACCGAGACTTAGCCAGCCGTATAGTGTCAGACCGTGCCTACTTCACTGTCTTCAAGAAGTCGTGTTGGTGGTACTCGTGCTACGCGGATGAGCACTACTTGCCTTCATGGGTTAACATCAACTACGGAGCCAAGAACTCGAATCGAAGTGTGACGTACGTTGATTGGACTCGAGGGGGGAGCCACCCGGTTCGATATGGAAGAAACTTAATTACGGTTGGGTTTTTGGAGTTCTTGAGGCATGGGAAGACGTGTGAGTATAATGGGAAGAGTACTAATGTTTGTTTCTTGTTTGCTAGGAAGTTCTCCTTTGATACTTTGGATAGGTTGCTCCGGTTGGCTCCTAAAGTCATGCAGTTTTGAATAGGGAAGGTTTTTGGGTTGGGGTGGTTTATGAGGTTATACTATATACATACATGTTTTATAGCAGCGAAAAGTATACGTATTTGGGTTCATTTAATTCATTCATTTTTTTAATTGTAATTAATAAGATGATATGGGGGGAAAAAGTTTTGCACATCATCTATGTCATCCTAATTAATCAATGGTTCATTATTTCAATACTTAAGCCCTCGTCACTTTATCTGTCTCCCCGTCACCTTTTTCTAGTCTATCGATATCGCTGTCAAAGATATGATGAGAGTAATATTTGATGTCCCAAGCTGTGACAGACATGTATATGCGTAAGTATATACGTAGCTCAATGGATCCTGATTAGATACGGAAATTGAGTTGAGCATTACTAATCAATGTAAAGACGGTTCACTCTCGAGTTAAGGGCTTATTGAGTTTGAAATTTAGGCTCAAGGATCGACTCAGTTTCACTTTCATGCTTGTTCATTACTAAGCCTTTTGGATACTGCATGCAACCTGAAGATTCAAATCACCCTAGGGGGTGCATAGGGTGTTCACAAAAATTTAAAAACAAAATTGAAAGCAAGAACTGAAATTAAAATGAGATAATATTCAAGGATATTTTAATGAGGTTGGACCTGAATCAGACTTAGGTCCCTGCTTAGAGTTATCCAACTCTAGGATTTAACTCTCTACTTCTTTTATTAAGATGAACTCTCACAATCTCTCAAATCTACCTCACTCTAGAGATCTCGAGTACTTAAATTAACCTCTTGATTTAAGTATGGGAGAGTTGTGACCTAACACCAACTCCTAAGTTCACTCCTTAATAAAGAATTCCTCAATACACTTACAATGTAATGTCAGAGTAAATTCACAAATGCATAGCTCAATATTCTTGAAACTTGTTTGAATGCTTGCTCTTCCTCATTTGGCCTCTATTTACAGGCTTCAGTGGTCGTGCACCAATTCTGCCAAGAAAAGAAATCTTGCCTAGAATATCTTAAAATTGCATTTTCTTACAATCTTTGCCACGATTTGTATTGATATGTAGTCGCATAATATCTTTTCCTTGCTATTGCAAAATATTACAAATATTCATTTTAGAACCAAGGGATAGTGTTATTTAATTTGACTCAAATCATATCATATCATTTTTATATGGTAAGGATCATGAATTAGAATCATATTTATCATGTGGGGGTAAAATCATGACAAGTCAATTAGTTTGATTCTTCAAAATTTGAAATTCAAATTTTAAATTAGCTAAATAATTTCCTTGATTAACTTCCAATTAATCAATCAAATAAAATCACACATATCTTTTCCACAAACATCGCCTTTTTTTTGGGTATAAATGGGCTGCTTTATCATGCTCATTTCAAATTTGCCAACCATTTAAACGTCATTACTTGGATTCATTTGGTTCATAATTAATTCAATTCTTTTTGTCTTTAATCAAAATATCATCAAACTTATTCTAAATTTAGGAGTAACTCAACAATCTCCCCATTTTTGCTAAAAAACAAAATCTAACTTGAAGAATTAAAATGCTCACCATGATCTTACTATTTGGACTTACCAATTCATCTTTCTTCCCCTTTTTGTATTTCATCAAAAAGGTATCAGAAGAAGAAGGTCAAAATAATTAATGCTAGTATGGAAGAACATGGAGATGCATACCTTGATCCTTGTACAGTACTTCTTCCCTTCGGCATCAATATTAAAAGGGTTGTAGCATACCATTATAGATTAATAGCATGGCTTCCCATTAATATAACACTCATAAATACGAAAATGGAGTTATATGCCAATAATTCTTTGGAGAAATATATTAGAATGTCAATATTTCAAAACTCTTTACATCTCCCCCTTTCAAAAATGATTAAACCATGTGATAATTTATCATATGTAATCAAACTATTTTTCTCCGCCTGTCGATGCAATAACTAGAACATACAAATCAAGGATAGAAGCAAGGGATAAGTACCGTTGACGATTATATCTCGCCTTTAATTCATGCTAATATCATTATGACATATAAAAGTGCAATAATCCAAGATAAATTACATTTTCCCTTCATGAAAATAGTAATTCAGGAAGACACCAAGAGCATATGAATTCTCATAGACAAAGAATCATATCAGTTTGTCCAAGCATGCATAATCGAGTCAAGGTCTAGTGTATGAAAAAATATACTGTACATATACAAACGTTAGAACTTCATTTTTTTGTTGAAAATGGATCATATCAAATAAACATACTTTGAGCCAAAATCTATTTCAAAAAAAAAAAAATGATGTTCATATCATATCCACAAACATATCAATCGTATCAATGACAAACATTGAAAATTATTGGGCAAAATATATGGCTATATCTTTAAGACCATGTTCAAAGAGTAATCACTTTTGAATTATTATTATATATTTTTCCCCTTAATAGGCAGTCAAAGATTTAAATCCGATATGTTAAATTGGTAAAATATCTACATGTAAAACTGATTCCACATAATACATGAATGTATTAATATAGAAACCTTGCCAAGAAAACTTTGGGGACGTCCATCTTATCTAGTAGATGATTAGTATACTTTTTAGTCATATTTTGCTACTTATTGGTAACATAACATTCTTTGATTTCAATGTCCCTGATGGGATTCTTAAATTGCAAAGGTTGTTAGTTTTATGTGCACTAGCTTTTTTGTTTTAAAAAAATATTTATCTTCCAAATTTTCAATTTCACATTATATAAAACATATAAGGATTATCACATAGGCCTGTAAACAAGACTTAATTTAGTATATTCCCTTTTCAGAATGATTAATCAAATATAATTTATAAAGGTGAAGCACAACAAATGAAGATACAACATAATCCATGCCAAGATGAAATCTCGTAACATATCAATGTCAAAACATTAAAAATCCATTACAAGATATATTGTAGCCCTCGTATATAAATGAAGATTTTAAATTGATCCTATAGGCAGATAATAAAATAAAAATTGCGAACTACATAGCTATGTATAGAGATAGTATGAAAAGATCAAATATCAATACGTACTCCATATTAAGTCAAGTCCCTATTTACATAATTGGGATACAATTCTCTAGACATGGAATCTAATTCAATGAGATAGGCATGCATACATCAACAATCAAATTTTAAATGCAAGTTTCATGTAGTAAAATGCCATGTGATGCAAAAGTTGAATGATACGTTGCAAACATGATTTTAACTTTGAAAGGCATACTTATATTAAACTTCTATGCATATGATCAATCTTTATGAGAAGACATATAATTTTTCCTTCTACTAAATAATCAAAACAACATGCAACTGATAAGAAGGTATAATTTTTCTCCCCTCAACATGAGACATGTAAAAAAATATGAAAGGGGAAAAATTAAATGTAAAAAACAGGATTTTCCTTATTTTTACCTTAGGCAGCTCAACACTCACTATTTTTTGATTCACCTTTTGACGAACATCATGTTTTATTCGTCCTCTGAAATTTCTTATAAATTCAAATTCTAGTAAGGATGTTTTAATTTTTGCAGAAAGGCGTCCAAGTAATTTTCCAAAAATTTCTCCATTCTTCATAGAGTTAAGTAAAAAGAAATATTTAGGACAAGATTTTAGTACCCATGTCTTTTTGGGTCCATAATGGTTAGAAGTAAGAGAGAATACAGAGGCTAAAAATTGCTTCCGCTTTTTCTTGACATATTAACTTATTGCTATAACTAGGAAATTTTAACACATATTTATCAATTGTAGTTTTCAAATTAGCAGATTCAAGATCGGATTAAGAAAAATAATTAATCAAAGAATTTACCTCATTGTCCTCATTTTGTAGAGCAAGTAATTCTTGAAAGTCACACTCTTATCCTTGTTGATCTTGCATCTTATCTATTCGTTCTCCATAGGAGTAGCCATCATCCTTAACATCTTGAATTTCTTTATTGATATTAATCATTTCACCATGTTCTCTATACGAATCATTGCCATCACCAATGTCAGAAACTTCGGACTCATTGATCTCAGTTGTCTCCTCCTGTTTAACCAAATCAAGATCTAACATTTTTTTTATTAGCACTATATAATTTACAAAGAGTATCCCAAATCTCATTGACATTTTTATAATGAAAAATTGATTCACAAATCTTAATAGAAAGGCCATAGCATAGCATATTAATGGCTTTAGAATTTTTGGACATCATCTTGTAATCATCGTTGGTAAACTGATCTTTCGATTTTTCAATGATAATGAGACCTTTCTTGATGATCTCCCAAAGATCTAAATCTTTGTGCTTAACATAGAGTTACTATGATTTCCTACCACCAAAAATAATTAGTACCCATAAAAAGAGGTGGACAATCAAAATCAAGATTATAACTAGCCACGGGATCAAAGCTATTAGATAGTTAAGTCTTAAGATAATAGCACTTGTTCTAATACCAATTAAAGATTCAGATCGCTCTAGAGGGGTGAATAGGGTGATCACAGAAATTCTAAAAACAAAATTAAAAGAAAGAACAGAAATTAAAATGAGACAATACTCAAGGATATTTTAATGAGGTTGGGCCTCAATCAGGTTTAAGTTCTCACCTAGAGTTATCCAACTCTAGAATTCAACTCTCTACTTCTTTTATTGAGATAAACTCTCACAATCTCTCATAACTACCTCACTCTAGAGATCTCGAGTACTTAAATCAATCTCTTGATTTAAGTATGGGGGATGTGGCCTCACATCAACTTCTATGTTCACTCATTAATAAAGAATTCCTCAATGCACTCACAACTTTTGATCACAATGTAATGCTTAGAGTAAATTCACAAATGTATAGCTCAATGTTCTTGCAACTTGCTTGAATGCTTGCTCTTCCTCATTTGGCCTCTATTTATAGGCTTGAGTGGTTGTACACCAATTCTGCCAAGAAAAGAAATTCTGTCCACAATATCTTAAAATTGCATTTCAAGCCCTTGAAATCTGGTCAGCAAATTCTAATATGATTTTCTTGCAATCTTTGCCACGATTTGTGTTGATATAGAGTTGCATAATATCTTTTTCTTGCTATTGCAAAATATTACAGATATTCATTCTAGAATCAAAGGATAATGTTCCTTAATTTGACTCAAATCATATCATATCATTTTTACATGGTAAGTGTCATGGGTTAGATTCATATTTATCATGTGAGGATAAAATCATGACAAATCTATTAATTTGATTCCTCAAAATTTGAAATTCAAATTTTAGATTAGCTAAATAATTTTCTTGATTAACTTTCCAATTAATTAATCAAATAAAATCACACATATCTTCTCCATAAACATCGACACATTTTTTTTGGTATAAATGGGCTACTTTATAATGCTCATTTCACGTTTGCCAACCATTTAAACGTCATTACTTGGATTCATTTGGTTCATAATTAATTCAATCATTTTTGTCTTTCATCAAAATATCATCCAACTTATTCTAAGTTTAGGAGTAACTCAACTCACCCAAACGAAAACATCAATTGCAATAGGAACAAACTTACTTCTAATAATCTTTTCCTTTTTTTCCGGATTGGAAATAGCTTTAGTAATCTTGAGAAGGAAAGCCATATATGACCTCATAAAATTAAGCAAATAAAGAACCAGAGACAACAGCCGTGAGATAGAGAAGGGGATTGTTTTGAATTTATGATATTAGATGAATCCTCAATTTGCTTCTACGGAACTATCGAACTTGAGATTCATGAAGAGGAAGGCAGGACATTAAGACTCTAAGTATTAAGGATGAGTAACAGATCAGGTACCTATTAGATTAAGCTGTCAGTCCGTTTAAAGTAGGGCTAGTAAAGACTGATTCAATAATAGACTGGGCCATTAATGGGCCAGCCCATTAAGGCATATTAACGGGTTGGATTGGGCAGGCCTATTAACGGCCCGTTTAATGACCCATTATTTTGCTAACCTAATTGACATACTAGTATACATGTTCCAATTAGTAAACCTCATTACCAACACTTTGTACATAACAATAATTATTATACACCGTTGTTTTACGCAAGTTTATTCCATTTTTAAATGGGCCCAAATCGGGCTATCCATGGGCCGACTTCACCTGACTCTTTTATTAGATGGATTATGTATTTTCTAACTTTAAATTTGGACTCGTTTAATTTGGTTGGAAAATTATAAATACATTAGTTGGAAAATTAACTAATTAAAAACATTCCTTAGATGGTAATGAGCGGGTCATGAGTGGGTCGGGTGCATTTGACCCATGATTCAGCCCAATCCATTAACAAACGTACTGAACTCAGCCCAGTAATTCATGGGTTGGCCTAGTACAGCCCAACCAATCCGTTACCCACTCCTACTAAGCATTGATTAATTGCAATTGTCCCATATAACATTGAGGCTGTGACCGAGCACATATATAGCGCCCTCACAATGGGATTTGATTAATTCAACTAAGACTTAAATTCTCAATGGAATTTGAAAACAAGGGCTCCGTATCATAGACCGCTCTTCTTGTCATATTTTCTTGTTTTCTGAAGTGAACTACTGAATTAGACCGAGTTGTCGGCAGCAAATGCCACCATGTTTTCCAAATTTTTCGACTCTGCCACTAAGCTATTTTCCCCCCTAAAATGCCATCAAGTAATGATTTTGGGTCCAAGATGCCATGTGGTTCACTAGAAGCCTATTATAGTCGGTTAAACATGGTTATGATTAATTTATATTAGTTAACTAGTTATATTAGTGAGAGGAGGGGAAAAAAAGAAAAATTAGAAGCAAAATATTATCTTTTATAGCGCTCATTTCCCAGTTTTTCTAAGGTACATACCTGTGTACCATACTTAAGTGCATACCTATATAAGAGATATCATATAATTGGGCTAAGCCCCTATTTCATTTCCCCAACCCAACAAGCATTTTCGTAATTCTTCTAACCCAACCGACTAGAGAAAGATACATTGTAGGGAATAAAAGGTACACTGCAAAAAAAAAAAAAAGATACACTACAGATAAGAAAAGATACATTGCAAAATACAAAGGGTACACTATAGGAAAGAAAAGGTACACTGTAGAACAGAAAAGATGCACTACTGCAAAAAAAAGGATGTATTGCAACATATTCGGAGCGCGTTTACTACACGACTTCAGGGTGTACCATGCTAGATACATACGTTTTTATCTAAGAAGTTTCCGTCGTTCCATCCTTTCGGAAGAATTATTCTAGAACCCCTAAAACCCTTCCTCCCTGGCCAACGCTTCCATGTAACAAGAAAACCTAGCCCTAAGTCCATTGATCTTGGAGTGAATTCCAGCAATCTGGGCAAAAGTGAATTGGAAGGTAGCATCAATCTAGAAACAAACATGCCATCTCTAGCTAGTTATTTACTATGTAAAAGCATTTTCTTGTTTCATGAGGGTAAACGAGAGAATTGCATTGAACTATGATCATAGTTGGAAAAGTTAGGATCTTTGAGTTGATTTATGTTTGTTCTTATGGTAAATAATTGCATTGTGAAAAGCGGATCAAAATTTCCCCAAATTTGAGAGTTTGATATACAAAAAGCTTTAATTTGATATGTCTCTGCCATGAAACTATGGAGGAACTATTTGATTAAAAATGTGAACTATGATATGATTCGCTTAGTGATTTTTATCAAAATATGAAGTTGCATGCTAATTGTGTTTCAATCTGTTGTTTGTTTGAGTCACAGAATCTCCAAAAGCACCTAATTTGCATTTTTATCATTTGGGGGGGGGGGTATTTTTAAGGGATCCTCACTTGGTTTACATTGAAAAGAAAGTGACAAGACTCAGAAAGAACCTAGATTTGTAGAGTGTTGAGAAGTTGAAGGACATGGTGATCAAAATGGGTTATGGCAGCACATGATTCTGAAGATATATTTGAGAAGACCAAATATAGAGTTTGAGAAAGCCCTCAAAGACCAAATATTTGAGGATCTATGTACACTAATTGGATTGTTAATGAACAAGTCATTTGTGTGCTTATATATGGAGCATATGGATAATGAAAATTGGGTTGATACTTGATACATCAAATCTTCCAATAACTCAATGTTAAAGTCAAATTGATAGTGTTGTAATAAAAGGGATTATGTTTGATGACTTATGGCTTGTGAATTCAGATGATGATGATTTTTTACTTGATGATGATGTTGAATCTGAATACGATGATGATCATATAGTTAATCCAAAAGAAAAAGCGAGGAAGTAAAAGATAGTTAGGAAAAAATGAGCCCGAGTGCAAACAAGCAATAGTTCATGTGCAGCAACCGACCCTAGTGGAGAACGGTTACTAGAATTTGATGCATTAAATGAAGAATACAGGGACTTTGATGAAGCAAACAACCCTGACGAATCTGAAGATGATGAAAAGGTCATGAAAAGATCTTGCAGCATATCATACCCTAGGTTCAACCCAAATGTCAGCGAAGACTCAGATCACCTTAGAGGAGGTGAATAGAATGATTGCAAAAACTTAAAGTTAACAATCGAAAGCAAAAATAGAAATTAAATCGAGACAATGCACAAGGATATTTTAACGAGATTGGGCTTCAAGGAGACTTAGGTCCCCGCCTAAAATTATCCAACTCTAGGATTCAACATTCTACTTCTCTTATGAAGATGAACTCTCACAATCTCTCAGAGCTACCCCACTCTAGAGATCCCAAACACTTAAACCGGCCTCTTGATTTAAGTTTGGGGGCGTTGTGACCTCACACCAATTCCTAAATTCACTCCTTAATAAAGAATTCCTTAATATATTCATAACCTTTGATCACAATGTAATGCTTAAAGTAAATTCACAAGTGTATAGCTCAATGTTCTTGCAATTCTTTTCAACTTTCTTGCCTACTTGCTCTTCCTTATTTGGCCTCTATTTATAGGCTTTAGTAGTCATGCACCGATTCTGACAAGAAAGGAAATTCTGCCCCAAATGTCTTAAAATTGAATTTCAAGCCCTTGAAATATGGTCAACAGATTTTGATTTGATTTTCTTACAATCTTTGCCACAATTTGTATTGATATGAAGCTGCATAATAGCTTTTCCTTACTCTTGAAAATATTGCTGATATTATCCTTAGAATCCAATATAATAACAAGAGATTTTGATTCTTGATAAAAATGTTATTATTCTTTCAATCATGATATTTCTTTACAAATCAGTAAAGTGATAATATTGTCAACAGAATATTTTAAATTTGCAAGATCAGATTATATGGCAAGCATAATGAATTAGAAGCATGGTTATTTTGCGAAGATAAAATCATGGCAAGATAATATAAAGAGATTTGATTCTTCAAAATTTGAAATTCAAATTTTGAATGAGCTAGATAATTTCCTTGGTTAACTCCCCAATTTATCAATCAAATAAAATCATTTTGATATTATATGATGCCCATGTATTTTCTCCATAATCATACATATGTTTCACTAGTATAAAAGGGCTTCTTCTTTCATGCTTATTTCAAACTTGCCAACCATTTAAATATCATTACTTGGATTCATTTGGTTCATAATTAATTCAATCCTTGTTTTCTTTCATCAAATTATCATCCAACTTATTCTAAGTTTAGGAGTAACTCAACAGTCAGGGCTGAGGATGTTGAATGGGTGGTTGAGCAAAAGTTTACTAACAAAGGCCAACTAAGGGAAGCTTCTGAGGATTATAGAATTGTGAATAGAGCTAAAATAAAAATAGAAAGCGTGACAAGCTTAGGTCCCAAGCTGACCCCAAGGGGAAGGGTGTGAGTGGAGGATATGAGCTTCTTGGTGTCAAGATGAGCATTCCTTTCAAATCAAGAAGTGAAGTCCACAGTTGTGTTCCTTTTAGCTTCCAAAAGGGGGGAAGGAAAATGACTAGTCATTGGTTTTCTAAACATCATCTTGAGAGGATGCTCGTATGTTGAAAGACAGAGTTGATCAAGAACAAAATATCAATGTCTTTGTGAAATTGTCATCTTGCAAGGAAAAAAGCAATTGAGCAAATTGTGGGGAGCTACAATGGTCAATTTGGGTTGTTAAGAGATTATTTATTTGCCGTTGTGAGCAAAAACCCAGGAAGCCTGTGGAAGTTGCCACAAAGAAGGACCAAAATGACCAATGCAGGTTTTCAGGCATATACATATGTCTGGGACAGTTAAAACAAGGCCTGTTAGAGGGTTGCAGGCCAGTGCTGTCGGTAGATGGTTGCTTCCTTAAGGAACCTTACACGGGCTAAATATTAGCAGCCATGGGCCGAGGTGGCAACAATCAAATGTATTCGGTTGCCCGGGGAGTCATTGAGAAGGAAGATAAAATAAACTGGGGTTGGTTTATGTCAAAGGTTTCAGGTGATATTCAATTGGGTGATGGCTCAAGTTGAAATACTGTATCTAACCATCAAAAAGGACTAGTTCACAGTGAAGAGCCTTCCGTGAGGTGAAAACAGGTTGTGTGCAAGGCATGTGTATGCCAACTTGTGAAATGAATACGAGGGCATGACATATAGAGAATTGTTCTGGAAGATTACAAAGTCTAGCAGAAAAGTTGACTTTTAGAAGAACATAAAAGGCCTAAAAGACTTTGATACTAGTGCTTGAAATTTTTTTACTAGAGAAGAACCTTGACCAATGGTGTCGACTTTTCTTTAGTTACATACCTAAGTGTAACTCAGTTGCCAATAACATGGCGGAGAAATTCAATGGGTCAATCGTGGATGTACTTTCATCCCATTCTTGCTAAAATGATATAGTTTACATGAGCAAGATTTTGTATTTCAATAATTCTTCGTAAAATTCATAAAATCTATTTTTTTTCTTTTGTTTTTGTAATGCTCGTGATTTTAGGCAAGGGACAAGCCAATTGTTTCAACGCTACAAGACATCTTCAACGCCATTATATCAAGAGTAGGAAGGGACATGATCTATGTAAGTCACATAACAAGAAGATATGTCAGAGGATAATGACCAAGTTGCACAAACTAAAAAACAATTTCAGATATTAGCGAGCGCTCCCAGCTGGAAAAGGCAACTATAGTGTTCAACATGGATGTGATTGGTTCGTGGTTAGCATATTGAATAGGACATGCACTTGCAGAGTTCGAGAATTGAGTGGCATCCCTTATGTGCATGCAATAGCTGTAATAAGACAGGAGAAACTGAAAGTTGAGGATTTTGTTCATGACTTCTACTCTGTAGACAAGTATAAGAAGGCATCGCACATACCATCAACCCCATTAACGGCCAGAATATGTGGGTTAAGCAAGCCTTGGACCCTATTATGCCTTCACCTTTCAATGACATAGTGAAGAACCTAACTTTCAAGAGAAGGGCTAACTAATGGGGGACGGACAAAAAAGAGTTGGGACTTAGGTAAGTGTCTCGGAAAGGCCAAAAGAAAACATGTTGAACCTGTGGTCAATCAGGACACACAAAAAGGACTTGCAGTAGTGAGGTTTTTTGGTTTCTAATCATTGCATTATATGCAAATATATTTCTTACTTTAAAAAAATATAGCAATATTAAAGAAGTATATTTTTTGTTACAGATCATAAGTGAAGCATCAAGGTCTATTTCAACAGTAGCATCAGTTTCCTGTCTCAGTAGCAGCGAAAATAGGGATCACAAAAGCACCTGCTTCAAGTGTCGTCTCAGTGCCAATATCAGCTGCAGAGCCTGTTATAGCAACATCAACAACAAGTAATTAGGTCATCTTGAGCTTCTCTAGCCCATTTGTTGTACTTTCCCATCTTTTATGTGTTTACTGGATTGATGGTGTTTTGCACAGGCTGAACCTACATTTACAACAATACCTATGCCTCAAGTTTAATGATTATAATTTTTGTGTTTGTAACGTTATTGCTTGTAACTTCATTGAAGTTTTTTCATTAGTTCTTTCATTAGTCTTTTCTAAATTCCAGGTTATAAGACCAACAATTCAGCTTAACACCAATATTGGTAGTGCTTTTAACTCTATTTACGTGCTTAGCTCAGCTTGTGTTTCACCCATATTTACAGAACACAAAACACCACAATCGGTAGCTAAGGCTCGTAAAGGACCACATCTGCAAGACAAGCCAAAATAGCTGCAAGACAAGCCACGGCAGTAGCAATAGGCTTGGTTTTGATGTCGCACCCACCCTCATTCAAAGGGAAAGGAAAGGCTATTTTTCCAATGGCAAAGATTACAAAAAGCAAATGCTTCAGACATAAATTGGGAATCTTACTTTTTGTTAGGATTTTTATAATTGATTTGTTATCAGGTAGAATGAAGAAGAAGAAAGAGAGAACAATCTGTGGAATATATCATCTTGCTTTATTGATGCAGATTGCAGCCCTATATATACATTGCTTTGTAACAGAATTATAACAACCAGGAAAGGGGAGAGAAGGAAGTTGGTTGGCAGGAAAGTTTGTTAAGAGGCAAAACAAACTTTTAACAACGTAACAACCTAATAACTGTGCAGAGAGCTGTGTAACCCTCAACACCCGCCCTCAAGCTGGGGATGGAGATGGAAAGCAATCAATCATACCCAGCTTGGACAAAATCTGCTTGTGCTGAGGGGAAGGAAGAACTTTGGTGAGAACATCGGCTAGCTGAAGATGAGTTGGAACATAAGCCAGGTGAAGGAGGCCTTTGAGAACCTTGTCTCTGGTAAAGTGACAGTCAACCTCAATGTGCTTCGTTCTTTCGTGAAAAACTGGATTTTTTGCGATTTGAAGAGCAGACTGATGATCACAATGTAGAGTGACAGGGTCTTTGTGAGGAATGCCTAGTTCAGAAAGAAGTCGTACTAGCCAAGCAACCTCTGCAGCAGCTTGGGACATAGCCCGATACTCAGCCTCAGCGGAGCTCTTAGAAACAGTGGGCTGTTTTTTAGATTTCTAGCTGATGGGAGAAGTCCCTAGTAGAACCATGTAGCCAGTGACTGATCTGCGTGAAAAAGGACAAGAGGCCCAATCACTGTCTGAGAAAGCCTGGAGAAGTAAGGGCCCATTTGCGTTAAGGAGGATGCCTTGTCCAGATGTGCCCTTCAAGTAACGAAGTGTATGTTCAAGGGCTAGAAGATGAGAGGTTCGTGGAGATTGCATAAATTGGCTGAGTGTTTGAACAGCGTATGAAAGATCTGGTCTAGAATTGGTTAAGAAATTCAGCTTGCCAATAAGTGTTCGATAGTAAGAGGGGTCTTGAAGAAGGTCCCCATCATCAGGAGAGAGCTTACAGTGTAAGGGCAAGGGGGTGGCTGCATTTTTTGAGGTGGAGAAACCAGCATCATGCAAAAGATCTTGGGTGAACTTTCGTTGTGACAGGGAGATCCCCTCAGGTAGATAGGAAACTTCAAACCCCAAGAAGTAGTGAAGTTTGCCTAAATCTTTGATGCCAAAGGAAGAATGAAGGTGATGTTTGAGAATATTGATGTCATCAAAGTTGGAGCCAGTGACCAAGATGTCATCCATGTATACAGCAACAATGGTAAGATGAGTGCCAGTGGTCTTCAAAAATAGGGAATAATCGTGCTTGGATTGAATGTAGCCCAGGTGTTGAAGGAAGGTTGTCAGCTTGGCAAACCACTGGCGAGAGGCCTGTTTGAGGCCATAGAGAGACTTGGCCAACTTGCAAACCTTATTGTGAGGATTGGGAAGACCTTCGGGCATTTTCATGTACACTTCCTCATGCAAGTCACCATGCAAGAATGCATTGTTCACATCCAATTGGTGAAGATGCCATTACTTATAAGCTGCTAAGGCAAGAATAAGTCTGATGGTGGTCATTTTTACAACAGGGGAGAATGTATCTGTGAAATCAATGCCCTCTCTTTGTGTGTTGCCCCTAATAACCAACCTTGCTTTGTATCTCTCTATAGAGCCATCAGCTTTGAGCTTAACTTTGTACACCCATTTACAACTAATCGCCTTCTTGCCAGGGGGAAGATCAACTTCAATCCAAGTGTTGTTGGCATGTAAGGCTTGTAATTCAGACTCCATAGCTTTCACCCAAAGTGGATCAAGTGATGCTTGGTGAAAGGAAGTAGGTTCAGAAAAAGAAAGAAGGGCAGTGGAATGAGCAAGGGAAGTGAATGGTAGGTGTTGAAAATGGACAAGGTTGCAAAAATGAGAGAGATGAGATGCAGCAAATGGATCAGAATTGGTACTGGAAACCGCAGTGGAGCATATATAATCTTATAAATGGGAGGGTTTCCTGTGCGGTCGAGCAGATCTTCTCAAGGGGGGAAAATGTTCAAGGGAAGAAAGCAGTGGAGGTGGTGAAGGATGTGATGAGGAAAGAGCCGGGGCAGGGAAAGGAGGTGATGACGAAGGAGGAGAGCTTTGAAGAGGAGAAAGATGGGAAAGAGAAGGAGAAGCTGAATGAGAACTTAAGGTAGAAGAAGGAGCAGAAGAAGAGGAAGAGGAGTGAAAAGGGGAATCGAGAGGATCAATATGAAGAAAAATGGGGGATGGTAAAGGGAAGTTTGAAGAAGGTTCAGAGAGATGATGAAAGGGAAAGTATGTTTCATAAAATTGTATATCCCTGCTAGAAAGTACCTTTTTGGTGGTGAGGTCATATACTTTGTAGGCCTTCTTGCCATAGGGGTAGCCTAGGAAGACACAAGGGTTCCCTCTAGGGGAAAATTTGTCTCGATTGTGCTTGGGAGTTGAAATAAAGCACAAAGAGCTAAAGGTCTTGAGATGAGTGTAAGAGGGGGATTGACCATAAAGGATTTCATAAGGGGTTTTGTGCTGTAAAACAGAAGATGGCAGTCTATTGATGATGTATGTGGCTGTGAGAAGGCAATCACCCCAGAATTTGGGAGGAACTTTTGATTGAAAAAACAAGGCCCTAGCAGTTTCTAAAAGGTGTTTGTGTTTTCTTTCGACAACACCATTCTGCTGTGGAGTGCCTATGCAGGAGGTTTGGTGAAGAATGCCATGAGCAGTATAGAAGGCAGTGGCAGATTGATCACAGAATTCTAAGCCATTATCAGATCTGATGATTTTTATGTGGGTTTGAAATTGTGTTTGGACAAAGGAGATAAATGATTTGAGAATGGGGAAGGCATTAGATTTGTGTGAAAGAAGATGTGTCCATGTTGCTCGCGAATAATCATCTACAATGGTGATAAAATACTTGTAGCCATCATAGGTAGGAGTAGCATAGGGTCCTCAAATATCAATATGTATCATTTCAAATATATGTGATGTACAAGAAGTATTAGAAGGAAAAGATGATCTATGCTGCCTAGCTTGGTGACAAACCTGACAAATTGGTTTTTGCTGGGAAATATAAGAAGAAAGAAAATCAATGTGTTTCATATTATTAAAAGGCATATGGCCAAGTCTACAATGCCATAATTCCAAAGGAGAAAAATGACAAGAAAAAGAAAAAACAGAATGAGTGTCTTGGGGACTGCTCGACTGAAATGACTGAGAAGAGCTGCTGGCCATGCTGGAAAAACAGGATGTGTGATCCACAAAGTACAAGCCCCCAGTTTCTTTACCAATTGCCAAATGCTTGCTCATTGAAGGGTCCTGGAGATAGCAAGCAGTGGGAGTAAAGACAACATGGGCAGTCAGTTGTTTAGCTAATCTGCTTGCAGATAAAAGATTGTATTGAAAAGCTGGGACATGTAAGACATTGTGTAGGGTCAGAGAAGGGGTGAGTTGAACTGTACCAACATGATGGATTCTGGCTTGTTGGCCAGTTGGCATGGTGATGAAGGAGTTGGGACGAATAGGGGCATAAGAAGAAAAACAAAGCAAATTAGGGGTAATGTGGTCAGTGGCACCACTGTCAATGATCCACTTCAGATTAGGCTTTAAAGCTGAAAAACAAAGTATTTTACCTGCCATCATAGCTGTACCGGTGGTCTCTCCAGCTGTAGGAGTTGAAGTTTCCAGATCATGTTTGTTCAGGAGAGCAATGAGCTTGTTGTACTGATCTGCAGTGAAGGATGGTGGAAGTTGTGCTTGTTCAAGGGTGTCATCATGCTGGGCAGTAGCTGCAATTCTTCTGCCTCTGTCAGCTGGAGTATTACTTCTCTGTCTTTACAATTTGAAGCACTTGTCAATGGTATGCCCATTTTTTCTACAATAGTTGCAGAACAATGTACTTCTTTTGGTGGGATTTGAAGTACTATGCTATAATGGCTGTTGTGAGTATTGTTGGTGAGAATATTGAAATTGTTGATGAGAACTTGGTTTTGAGTATTGGTTTAAGGATTGGATATTGCTTCTGTACTGAGAAAATAGAGCAGAAGAATCTCCAACTAGAGAAGAGTTGGTCTGAAGTTCCCTTTGTCTTTCTTCTTGTAAAATCATGCTAAGGGCTTGTCCAATCTTGGGCATTGGGTGAGTCATTAAAATGTTGCCCCTTACAACAACATAATTGTCATTAAGACCCATGAGAAACTGTATTAACTGTTGGTTTTCGAGCAATTTGATCATGGCTTTTCCAACAGGACATTCATCACTAGAGCAACTAGGAATGCTAACCAGAACAGCATACTCATCCCAAAGGATTTTGCACTTGGTGAAATAATCAGAGACAGACATGCTACCTTGTGAAAGGCTGTTGATCTCTCTTTATATCTGGAAGATTTTTGTGCCTTGGCTTTGACCATACCTCAGTGCAAGTTCTTCCCATATCTGTTTAGCAGTGGAACAGAAAAGAACACTTGTGGCAATGTCCTTCTTGATAGAGTGCAGTAACCAAGAGATGACCATAGCATTGCATCGCTCCCATTGAGATGCCAGAGGACCTGATGTAGGTTTACTGCAAGAACCTGTTACAAAGCCTATTTTGTTTTTGGACACCAGAGAGACCTCACACGATCTCTTCCATTGTCCATAGTTAGAACCTGTGAGAGGTTCTGAAGAAAGGATACAGTTTGGATGATCTGAGGGATGAAGAAACAGCTCATGTGAAGGATCAGAAGTTGCTGTGTCAGGGTCTGCCATAGATGAGCTGGAGGAAACTGATCAAAGAAATCGAGAAGATATGTTTGGAAAAATGATAGTAGAGCATATATTCAATTGAATATACTGATCAGAATTTGCAGAACATAGTTTGATGTGGGGAAGGATGAATTTTCAAGAATTCATGGATTCATTGATGAACGCTCTGATACCATGTTATCAGGTAGAATGAAGAAGAAGAAAGCGACAACAATCTGTGGAATATATCATCTTGCTTTATTGATGCAGATTGCAGCCCTATATATACATTGCTTTGTAACAGAATTATAACAACCAGGAAAGAGGGAGAGAAGGAAGTTGGTTGGCGGGAAAGTTTGTTAAGAGGCAAAACAAACTTTTAACAACCTAATAACAACCTAACAACCTAATAACTGTGCAGAGAGCTGTGTAACCCTCAACATGATTAGGATGTCTAATGTTAAGCAAATTTCTCTTGAAGTACAACAAGATTCTTTTAGAGTCTTTCTTAATCAATCAAGGATTTCCTCCTTGAAGTATGCAACAACCACCATTTTGGTGTGTAATTTCAAGTATGCTAAAGAAAAATGAAGATGCTCGAAGTCGTCACTTGAAATATGCTACATTTCTGTATGTCACAAGAGAGTACAATTGTAACAAGATGAGCAACCTCAAAGAGAACATCCATGGCAGAAAGAAGAAATTGCACCATGAAAGGAAATTGTCCCCTCTTTTTTTGGGGAGGGGGCAGAGCCGCAAAGGAGAGGGGAGATGAATCAAGAAAGCCATGAAAGATTTTGTGGCAATGTCTTTTTGTCATACAATCTGTTTTTACAATCCATAGATGACATTGATACTAAACTTATTATTATAGGTCTCGCATTCATGAAAAACGTAAAAATTCCTAATACCTTACCATCAGCTTGAGCATAATACAAATCCAATACAAACTTCACTCAACATTTCATTACAATCGAGCTGGACCATCTACCTTCAATAAGACTTTACTGAAATAATCAAATTCATTAATGCTTCCGATCGAATTTCAGACTTGCTTCTGGTCGAGTTTATTTGGTGCTTCTACTCGAATTTTTTTCAAGATACTATGACCACAATCGTTTGCATGAATATCCCATGTCAGGACTGTAATTTGGGATCAAAATTTTCGATGTGGAGCATTAGTGCTAGAGGAATGAATGTTAAAAGCAACAGAGGCATATACGAGGATGGGAACTGACTTTAGCATTTACTTTAATTTCCTGTTTCAGAGACTCATTTCAACCAGCCACATTAGGTTATCAGGTAGCCATATGGCATTTTGGGCCCAAAATCATTACTTGTTGGCATTATAGAAAAGGAAAAAAAAACCAAAAGCTTAGTAGCAAAGTGGAAACTTCTGTAAAACATGGTGGCATTTCTTGCCAAGAACTCCAACCCTCCACAGAGCAACTAAAATAGAGACGTTTAAATCAGCTAAAGTAGACAGTAACCCTCCACAGGACTACCGATCATCGTCCTAGCACAAATAAAAGAAGGCTTCAATGTATTTGCAAGGTTTGGGATTTAGCTCATTCGGCTCAAGTCATTCACTACAGCCTAGTTCATTTCGCTTAGCATCCTCTTCACATCAGTTTCCTGTGCCATGTGACAATAATGTTCTGCATTTAAATCTTTCTCAGCATCATAGGGTTGCACCAAGTTTTTTAGTTTAATACCTTCGTCTTCTCATAACTAATCTCACCACATGCAACTGCAACTCATGATGGGCCTCGACCTCCTTCTCCACCCATTTGACTTTTTGTTTGATTTCAATCCTTATAACGGTAAAGTAGAGTCCTTATTGTCTAAACAAATCAACATTAGTCCTAGCTCCCTATTTGTTCATGACTTAACCCCTAAATACCTCATGGAGTGCAATGGCGGACCTACGTAGGGGCAAGGGGGGTCAATTGACCCCCCAGCTTTTTGGGGAAAAAAAAATTAAGAATGTGATATTTTTGTCGGAAAAAACAATATATATATATATATTAATTCATTCACATATAACTCACAAAATAAGCTTTGTCCATGTGGTTGGTTTCCCCACTGCATTTCACGGCATCCCATGTTCGAATCCTCTTGTCAACCAGTGAGCCCCTTCGGTTTTTTTTTTAGGAGTTTTGAGGTTTCTTTTTAAGCTGGCCGCTGCCCAGTACTGTCTTCGGCTCTCCTTCCTCGCACTCGCGCAGACTGCACAGTAGCACGTGAAGCCCTTGCCCACTCTCTCTCTCACTCTTTATCGCCGCCCACCGGCACCGACACGGCGGCACGCCGTCCACCAACTGGCCGCCGCCGCTGCTAGGGTCCGCTTCACAGTCACAGCCTTCACTCCTCCTCATCTCTCATCCTAACTCCTAAATCTCAACTCCCAATTTGAGGTAATTTTCAAAAATACTCAATTTTTGTTTTTAATTCTGTTATTTTGTAAATAATTATGTTTATTTTACTGATTTTAGTTAGATTTGTGTGAAATAATTGATTAATTTAGTGAATTACTCATGATTCATGAATTGAAAATAAGGATTTTAATGTAATTGTCTTATTGGTTGAATATTTAAAATTAGGCTAATTTTGTTTGCAATTACTTCCTTATTTATGTTTAGTTTAGTAATTTTTATTGAATTTGTGTTGAATAAGTGATTAATTTAGATATTTACTCATCAATTCAAATATTAGGTTTTGCCTTTCTTGATTGAGAATTTAGAAATTAGATTTGGGGTAATTTGTTGGTTGTTGTTTGTTTATTTGTGTTAAATTTATTGACTTTAGGCAAATTTGTGTTTGTTTATGATAAACACAAACTACCCCAATTCTAATTCCTAAATTCTCAATCAAGAAAGACAAAACCTAATTTTGTAAATAATTATGTAAATTATTTTGTAAATAATTATGTTTATGATTTACCAAAAACCATGAATCTAAGTAAGATTTAAATTGTGTTCTCTGCGATGAAATTCATCAAGACCAAATTACGGAACAAAATGTCAGATGAATTTTTAAATGATACTATTGTTACTTATTTTGAGATTGATATTTTTAAAAGTCTCTCGAACGACGATATCATACTTTACTTTCAAAACATGAGATCTCGTCGAGGACAACTTTCTTGAATGTAGTAGCTATACATTTCATTTTTAGAACTATTAAAGTTTATATTTTGTGTATTATTAATCTCGCCCCCCTTGATTTAAATCCTGCGTCCGCCCCTGATGGAGTGTCATTAACGCCGGCCAAAATTCGAGTTCGGATCGAATGCATGCTAGATAAATCGGATGATATCAAACTTCAGACAAGAAATTGATGACTAAATCCTGGTTTTTTTCGTCGAACAACTTAGACAAGACTAAGTTCGGGTCAAAATCAGGTTTGGACAATAGAAATATGAAAAATATTATGTCTTAATTTAAAATTTGGACGAAAAATTTATGACCGTACCTGGTTTTTTCGCGTTGGACAAATTCGGGTATTCGGGTCGGACAAATTTTTTTCTAGCACTAAGTGTCATGCGTCCTCTCCTAATTCATATTAAAATGTTCTCACGCAAAAGAACACCCAAAGCCTCAAATTGGAAAATCAAGCAAATTTGTTTAGGGGCATATGAAATTTAAAAGGGAAGAAAACATCTTAGGATAATAAAGAATCACAAAAACTCAAGATTGAACATCATGGTTTGCTAACTTGAATAAGTCTCACTACATTAAGCACACATTCGCATTGTAAAAGCTCAATTTAGGTGACAAGTAGTATAAATTTCAGAGGATCAAAACAGGCTCACTTTTTCGAATCTACACAAACAGGTTTACGCACAATCTATATGGAATCTTACTACATTTATCCATGTTGGATTGAGGGGGCTATATGGGGAGAAGGAAAGATAGTGGTAGGAGAGGAAAATGATGGTTGATGAATTGTACTGATTGACTGTTTTATTTTTTTCTTTCTTCTACCAACACAATAAGCACCCATATTTATACAAGTCTAGCACGGTTAGTCAGCTCGATTCTAGACTAATCCTCCAAATAATCTTCCCAGTTAATTGATTACAATCAATTTATCTTCTATTTCTAAGGCTTAGCTTGATCAAGAACAATCAGCAAGTTTTTCTAGACATAATATCTAAGCTTAACAATTCCCAATACATACTCTTAAGCAATTATCTAGATTTTTTGAGATATAAGCGACTTTTACCAATAGGGATTATATATTGTTGGGGAGATCCAAGGAGGGAGCCCGCTTCAACCAAGGTCCATGGCAACAAGCCCAAGTGAGGTTCCATCCTAAAACCAATTGGCAATAGGAGGAGTATCCCACTTGACTTATATACCATGACCCTTCTTCTCAAACTCCCGATGTGGGACTTCTTTACTCATGTGTGACATTCCCAACAATCTCCCCCTCACACATGAGTCTCTTTCACACCACATCAATGCACAAGCTCCCCCTTGAATGGAAGCCTTTACCAAGGTGTCAAGCCACCACCATCAAAAGCTTATCCACACCACCGAGCCACGCTGCAGCACACGTATTGCCGCTCGATCAACACCTGCATGTCATTTCACCAAGCTCATTCATGGGGTCCACCATGCCACACCTTTGTCGCCTAGCCGAACGCACCATCGGCTCTGATACCACTTGTTAGGAAAAATATTAGAGCAACAATAATAGCGGAAGCGATAGGATGAGTTAGAGATTCAGAATTCAAGTGAATAACAGAAAACAGAAATAAGAAGACAAGAGATTTAACGTGGAAAACCCAATGCGGGAAAAAACCACGGACGGCGACAGCACCAGAACAATTCACTATGAGCAGGAAGAATACAACACGATCACAATCACCACAGTGATTTGATCTAAGAGCAGAATTACAACCTCTCTATTGTAATCTCTCACAAAGTACTTCTACCTCTCAATGTATGTATGAGTACTGGAGTTATTTAGATCCTAGGCTTGACCCTCTTTATATAGGGTCTAAACAGTAGGGTTTTCCCCCTTAGCATGCAACCCTAGCCGCCAGGTGGAATCCCCCCTCGAACAGAACCCTAACCGCCTTCCGAGAGAGGCGGCGTAAAAACACGGGGTATGACCGTGCCACGTGGCACGGTCACCCCGTGCCACATGGCACGATCGTGCCACATGGCACAGCACCCCTGTGTCGTTTTTTTGTCCTCTTCGACTGGACGTTCTTCGTCTTGACACGCCTGTGTCTTGTGTAGCACGGTCCCACCGTGCCGATACTTGAATTTTGGGCCACGAAACCCAACAATCTCCACCTTAGACCAAAATCTCCAATCACTGCTTACTGACTCCGTCATCGCACCCCGAAGGGTGACGCTCCCTCCCTAGGGGTAATGCCCCGATGGGCACTTAGTGGCTGTGAATACCCACTAAGTCCAAGCAATGCTCGAACTTAGCCAATGGTAGAGGTTTGGTTAACATGTCTGCAGGATTTTCTGACGTGTGAATCTTCTTCATTGTTATTTCACCTGTAGCAACTGTGTCTCTAATGTAGTGGTATTTTACACTAATATGCTTGGTCTTCGAGTGGTAGGCATCGTTCTTAGTCAGGTGGATGGCACTCTGACTATCAGAAAACACAACAGTCGGAGCTTGTGGGACTTCGAGCTCGATCACAAGGCCCCTTAGCCAGGTAGCTTCCTTCACCCCTTCAGTAGCAGCAATGTACTCAGCTTCAGTAGTAGACAAGGTTGCAATAGACTGCAATAATACTTTCTAGGAGATAGCACTTGCGCACATGATGAAGATATACCCAGATATGGACCTCCTCCTATCCAAGTCACCAGCATAATCAGCATCAACAAAGCCTACAATATCGGATGTACCAGCTTTGTTTCTATCAAACACCAACCTCTTCCCTATAGTACCCTTCACATATCAAAGGATCCATTTCACAGCTTCCCAGTGATCCTTCCTAGGATTGTGCATATATCTACTTACCACACTTACAGCATGTGATAAGTCTGGTCTAGTGCAAACCATAGCATACATCAAACTACCAACAGCACTAGAATAAGGTACATTGGACATTCTTCTGATGTCTTCCTCTGTTTGCGGGCAGCATCCCGCAGACAGCCTGAAGTGTGCAGCAAGTGAAGTGAAAACTGCCTTGCAGTTGTCCATGTTGTATTTACTTAGTACTTTCTCAAGGTACCGTTCTTGAGACAAGTACAGTTTACTTGCTTTCCAATCCCTGTGGATCTCCATGCCCAGTATCTTCTTTGCTGCACCCAAGTCTTTCATCTCAAACTCCTTACTGAGTTGAGATTTCAGCATGCCAATTAAGGTCTTGTCTTTAGAAGCAATCAACATATCATCGATATACAACAGTAGATAAATAAAAGTATAATCAGAATACTGTCTAAAGTACACACAATTGTCATATCTACTACGTGTATACCCTTTATCAGTCATAAACGTGTCAAAACATTTATACCACTGCCTTGGAGCTTGCTTGAGTCCATACAAGGACTTTTGCAATTTACATACCAATTGTTCCTTCCCAGAAACTGCAAACCCTTTAGGTTGTCTCATGTAAATTTCTTCTTCCAGCTCTCCATGTAGGAATGCAGTTTTCACATCAAGCTGCTCCAACTCCAAGTCAAACAATGTGACAAATGCAAGAAGCACTCGAATAGAGGTATGTCTAACAACAGGGGAGAAGACCTCATTGTAGTCAATACCTTCCCTTTGGTTGCAACCACGAACAACCAACCGTGCTTTCCATCTTGCATCTTCAACTCCAGGAATTCCTTCTTTCTTCTTGTAGATCCACTTGGCAGTTAAGGCTCTTTGGCCTTTAGGTAGTTCACAGAGTTCCCATGTTCGGTTCTTGTGCAGACTTTCTATCTCTTCTTGCATAGCTAGGATCTAGTTAGATGAACTTGGGCAAGTGATTGCTTCAGTATAATTTGAAGGTTCAGCACCTTCAGGCACTTCCTCTGCAACTGAAAGTACGTATGCTATCAGCCCCTCATCATCGTTGTAACGGGCAGGTCTCCTGATCTCCCTTCGAGGACGATCACGAGCTATAGAATGGGCAACCTCCTCCTGAGATTGATTGGGACTGATGGTTCCAGGTTCAGTAACCTGGGCCTCCCTATTGGGTTGATTAGTAGCTCTACATTGAGCTGTAATGGTCTCCATCTCTACCTCTACATTGGCATCTTCCTGATTACCTGCATCAATAGAAGGAACAACAGTATTCTTCCTAGAAGATAACATAGCAGTCTCATTGAAAGTAACATCCCTACTTTGAATTACTTTCTTAGACTCAGAACACCACATGCGGTATCCCTTAGACTCAGATGCATATCCAAGTAACATGCATTTGACAGCCCTAGGGGCTAATTTCCCATTATTCACATGGGCAAACACAGGACATCCAAATATTCTTAAATTAGAATAATCAACAGGATTCCCTGACCATACTTCTTCTGGGATTTTGAAGTCAATGGAGGTGTGTGGTGAACGATTCACCAGGTAGCAGGCTGTAAAAATAGCTTCTTCCCAAAAGGCCTTGCTATCCCAAAGCCCGGCATGTGAAAGCATACATCTAGCTTTCTCTAGTAGAGTCCTGTTGATTCGTTCTGTAACCCCATTTTGTTGTGGTTTGCCAACCAACGTCTTGTGCCTAGCTATGCCATTTTTCGTGCAGAACTCTTCAAACTTGGACTCAACGAACTCAAGACCATTGTCAGTCCTAAGTTTCTTGATCTTTCTCTCAGTCTGGTTTTCAACCAGAGCCTTGAACTTCTTGAACATGGAGAATGTCTCATTTTTCTGCCTCAAGAAGTAAACTCAAACCTTGCGTGAGAAATCGTCAACAAAAGTTAACATGTAATGCTTACCTCCACAAGAAGGAACCTTTGAAGGACCCCACAAATCAGAATGAATGTAGTCGAGGATCCCCTGAGTACGGTGTGTTGCTTTCGAGAAACTCACCCTCTTTTGTTTCCCAAAGACGCAGTGATCACAAAAATCGAGCTTACTCGTACTGGTGTTACCAAGACAACCTTTCTTACCCAGAATAGTCATCCCTTTCTCACTCATATAGCCCAACCTCATGTGCCATAACTTTGTATCATCTATTGTACCAACTGCAGCTACACCTGTAACTGTAGTTCCTTGTAGAATGTAGAGATTGCCTTGCCTCAATCCCTTCATTATCACCATGGCTCCTTTAGTTACCTTTAGGACACCATTTTCCATCGAAATCCTGCAACCATTAGTCTCAAGAGTACCCAAGGATATTAAACAACGAGTCATGTTAGGTATGTGGCGCACTTTAGACAATGTTCTAATTGTCCCATCATGGGTTTTTATCTGAACAGTACCTATCCCTGCAACTTTGCATTTAGCATTGTTACCCATAAGTACCACCCCAGTGTCAACTGCCTCATAGGTGACAAACCAGTCCTTATGAGGGCACATGTGAAACGTACAACCAGAATCTAAAACTCAATCAACATCCACTCCCCTTTCAAAGGTGGTAGCAAAGAAGTAGCAAGTAACACATCACCATCAGACTCCGACTCTACTACACAATCAGCTGTAATAGTTTTCTCCTTATCCTCCTTCCCATTCTTTTTCTTTAACTTCCAGCAGTTAGCCTTGATATGACCCAATTTGTTGCAGTAGTGGCAGGTTTTGTTAGAGTGAGGATTCCTTGACTTAGAACGGTTCTTTTTCTTATTACCGTTCCCCCCCTTCTCAGTGGTTCTACCCCTGATAACTAATCCCTCAGACTGATCAGCATGGATGTCTTGATCAAACTTTTCTTTAGACAGCAGGTTAGACTTCACATCCTCAAACGATATAGTATCCGAGTTACTATATAACATGATTTCCTTAAAGTGTTTGTAGGAAGGGAGTAGAGACACAACAAGCAGAATGGCCTTATCCTCATCCTCAATTTTAACATCCAAACTCTCCAAATCTACTAGAATAGAATTCAATTCATTCAAGTGTTTTTGGACAGGAGTACCTTCAGTTATACGAAAGGTATACAACCTTTCCTTCAAACGGATCTTGTTGGCGAGACTCTTCGTCATGTAGAGTTCCTCCAGCCGAGCCCAAAGATCCACCGCAGTTGTCTTATCAAGCACCTCTCGCAGGACATGTGGTGCCAAGCACAACTGTATGGCTGAAACCGCTTTCAGCTCCAGTTCCTCCCATTCGTCCTCCGTCAACGACCCACGTCTCTTCTTTACATCTTCAGCCCACTGTTCTTCTGTCATCTTCTCGGGTTTTACGTGAGGTCCCTTCAGAACCTTCCACAACCCGTGCTGAATGAGAACTGCTCTCATCTGCACCTTCCAGAGATTAAAACTAATCTCCCCATCGAATTTCTGAATATCTACCCTCATGATAGAAGACATCCTATAACCAAAGCTCTGATACCACTTGTTGGGGAGATCCAAGGAGGGAGCCCACTTCAACTAAGGTCCATGGCAACGAGCTCAAGTGAGGTTCCATCCTAAAACCAATTGGCAATAGGAGGAGTAGTCCACCTGACTTATATACCATGACCCTTCTTCTCAAACTCCTGTTGTGGGACTTCTTTACTCATGTGTGACATTCTCAACAATCTCCCCCTCACACATGAGTCTTTTTCACACCACATCAATGCACAAACTCCCCCAATTGTTGGGAATATCACAAATGAGTAAAGAAATCCTACATCGGGAGTTTGAGAAGAAAGGTCATGGTATATAAGTCAAGTGGGCTACTCCTCCTATTGCCAATTGGTTTTAGGATGGAACCTCACTTGGGCTTGTTGCCATAGACCTTGGTTGAAGCGGGCTCCCTCCTTAGATCTCTCCAACAAGTGGTATCAGAGCCGATGGTGCGTTCGGCTAGGCGACAAAGGTGTGGCATAGTGGACCCCATGGACGAGCTTGGTGAAGTGACACGCAGGTGTTGATCGAGCGGTAATACGTGTGCTGCAGCGTGGCTCGATGGTGTGGATAAGCTCTTGATGGTGGTGGCTTGACACCTTGGTAAAGGCTTCCGCTCAAGGGGGAGCTTGTGCGTTGATGTGGTGTGAAAGAGACTCATGTGTGAGGGGGAGATTGTTGGGAATATCACACATGAGTAAAGAAGTCCCACATCGGGAGTTTGAAAAGAAGGGTCATGGTATATAAGTCAAGTGGGCTACTCCTCCTATTACCAATTGGTTTTAGGATGGAACCTCACTTGGGCTTGTTGCCATGGACCTTGGTTGAAGTGGGCTCCTCCTGGATCTCCCCAACATATATTGATATAAGAACTTTTTCTGTTAGTAAAACTCAATACCAATAGATAAATATCTCTCACTAAACTGTTGGGAAACAAACTGGATCGTGAAAGTTGTACCATCCAATAAAGTCATTTGTTGCCATTAATCACTAATACTAACAAGTAATCTTTTATAGGTATTGTTATAATCATACCAACAGATGCCTTTTTGCTGCTAATTGATGCAGAAAAAGTTTTAATATTTATAAACCCCAAGTGCAAGGTGTATCGTTGAGTACTTGGGGTGTCGTTCACAGAGAATTGTGTTTCCAACTACCAGGGCTAACTAAAGCATCTCGAGTTAGGCAAGATCGAAGGGTGAAAAGGGAAAGCTAAACTATGCTACAAACATAGAAAAAGCGACTTGGAGTTGTGATTTGACTAATGAATGAACCAACTAAGCAAGACGAGTCCTAACCTACCCAAACTACATCACGAACTAGAGATGATCGGTTGCACCATCAAAGGCCACCCAAGCCCTCTCTCAAGGGTCATGAGCTAGTCTAATTAGCCTAACCACCTTTTTTCATGGGGTTAGCCCAATGAGACCACAAAACTAGCAACCCCGGACCTAGCTCGATTCGGATACTATTTTCATGTCCCGAACTCGGCTATTCCCTCTCCCACACTAGCTAATTGACCTCACCCCTCAGCATAAGTCAATCGCCCAAAAATATGGATGAAAGCTCTCTCAAGCATCATCGAACACTTGGCGGGCGTGAAGGAAAACTCTAAGTTTTAGGCATAGATTGGGTATTGTTAGGCCGAATACAAGATTAGTTAGCCATCAAAAGGCTAATCACAATCCAAGCCAACACAATCTACCAACAAAACATCACAAATACATGAAAGCCTAAACTAACAAACAAGAACATGAACTTGAAGAACAAAACAAAGAGAATGAAATAAAACAAATCTAAACAACTAATAACATGAATTAACAACAAAAACTAAACATATAAACTAAACAAAACAAATACAAGAATTAAAACAACAAAACAAAATAAGAACAACAATGAAATAAATAGAAAAAGTGGAAGAAAACTTAGTCTTGAATTGATGAACTTGAAATCCAAAGGTTGAATCCAAGATTACCATCTTCAATCCTAAACTAATCCTCCTTATTAACTAAAATCTAACCTGACTACCCTAAAAATCGCCAGAGAGAAGCTTCAAGCAATCCACGTGCGACCCCCGAACAAACGCCCGAACGGGCCTTAAATAGAAATCGAGCGAACGACGAACTTGGGGGGTCGGCACGACCATGCCACTTCACTGGTGGCATGGTGGTCGCCGCCCCGGTTTGTCCCTTTTTGCCAGTTTTCATCGGTTTTCGTTGTTTTTCTTCGTTTTGTCCCGTCTTCGACCCTTTTCGCGACGTTTGCTTGATTTGGAGTTATTTCCTACAAAACATAAATAAAACAAGTACAAATCCTAAGAATTAAGTTATTATACGAGCTAAAAGTGGGTGAAAAAGGCACGTAAAATGGGTGAATTTATCGTTCATCACTAATATCTTGTTTTACCAGCAAATAAAATTGGTGGTTTCGTTCCTTTTCCTCGCCTAATAAACATATCCGACAAAATCTATCTATTGGCAATGTTTTTCCCGCCTTGCTTAGTAGCTCTTGTGCAACAAAACAATACGTTGGTATGGTAACTCCCCCCTTGAATTATAGGCATATATATTGGTAAAAATCGAGCCGTATGTACCTTATTTAATTTCTTTATTATAATAAATATACAAATATGATGAAAATGAAACCTATAGGTAAAATAATTTGTCGATATGATACACTTGCTATAATAAACACAAGCATAATTAACTGAGAAATTAACAAAATTCTTAATTCATTAAATGTTCAGAATTGCAAAGATACATCACACCTAAAAAAGTTTGTTTAATGTCCAAAACACCAACGCAAAAACTTGTATAGAGTTCTTGGTCGAACATTTGCTAAGTCATGAACAATAAAGTGAACCAACACAAGAGGATTCCATATATATTTCACTCATAATGTTCTTCGCCATCTTCATTTTCCTCAACTATCCTCTCCTCGTAGTCTTAATTGTTCATCATCAACATTGTTGGCATCATCGTCCTCCTCAAGTAAAGTAAGAAGATCATCCGCTATACCCTATAAAATTGATAAAAATTGCAAAACTTAAGCAAGAAATTGGAGTAAAAATAACTACATACTTCAAACAAAGCTAAAAAAAGCCACATGAATTCTTTTTCCCTAAAGGCATGGAGTGATTCTAAACCATATATAGAAGCAAATGCAGAAGCCAGACGTGCAATTTAAATCACAATCAAGGGACATAAATTCTATCTTCTAAGAGACAAGATACCAAGTCTCATTACACACTTCAACTGAAGTTACAATCAAGGAAGGAAAGTTCATAGTAGCTCCAAACCAAAGTATACACATCACTGCAGAGAAGGCAGCCTAAGACCCGGAACCTATTCAATTCCAAGAGTTCTTAAAAAGAGTGGCTCTTTGAGTTAGCATTTAG
Source organism: Carnegiea gigantea (assembly GCA_029747015.1). Classification (NCBI taxonomy): domain Eukaryota; kingdom Viridiplantae; phylum Streptophyta; class Magnoliopsida; order Caryophyllales; family Cactaceae; genus Carnegiea; species Carnegiea gigantea. The sequence goes on from JAKOGI010000075.1 coordinate 411,347, forward strand.
AGGTCCCCTAAAAAGCATGAAAACATCATTTGTATTATTCTGTACATGAGGCATTCCTCCATCCAAGGCAACAAATTCATCATCTATTTTAACTTCCAATTCAATGGTTCGGCCAACTACCAGCTAGTAGACAAAGCTCTAAACATCTGGAGGAGCTCACAACACATCACCAGAGAAGAGAGGAACCATCACTCGCTATAGAGGTACCACCACTCTTTACATAAAGAATCTCTTCCCTTGATGAATTCAACAACCAAAGCACTAAAAAACTCACTCTCATAAGCAATATAACTAATTAACCATACATGCCCCCTACCCGTAAGCTTCAATTCCAAGAAAGCATAAGTGATGTCGCTGAAGTAAGCACAATTTGAGCCAAAACGGAATACCCGATGTTTTAAAAGCAATTTCACCAAATAAGTGACATCACCGACTTTCTTCTCTAATTTTTGAACTTTCTCTTGACTTTATTTATATTCTTGCTCGATTTTGACTATTTTACTTTCTTTTCCTATAGGGCACATCTCTTAGAGCTTCAACGAGGAACTTTGACACCTATACCGTATGTTTTTGCATAGCCATATTTGTGATCTCCTCTGACTTTTTCGAAAATTTCATCTCGAGCAACAGTATCACATGAGCCTTGTTCAATTTGGGCCAACTCAATCTCAATTGTTGACTAAAGGTACATATGAACACAAGAATTATTGCTTTGAATTGAATGGAGAAGGGGCGAATGAATATATAAGGGGATTCCAATAAATTGCAATCCAATGTGATTCATGCAGCGGGGAGGTGTCGGGGGTTCAAACGTTAGAATTACCTTTGCCATACTTGAACCATTATCCAGCTTGGAGCCCTTTTTTAGTTGACGAGTCTTCATCCATATTGAACGCTTGTCAGTCTTATTCCCTTTCTCCTAAAAAACACACATGAATTAAGATAGGCTGCTAAAATTCATGTCAAGCTACATAACCCCAAAAATATGAATAATGCCTCCTCTTCGGCGCACACACGTGCAAAGCTTTTAGCCCCCTTATGATGACACATTTTATTATTCTTGTAATTTTCGATACATGTCTTACTTCTTTCCTAATAAAAAATGCAATAAAATGAAATTAGCATTGTTTAAAAATCATAGCTGATCATCTGTGCATTAATCCTATGATGGAAGATGTTCATTACCTATTTCACCCATGCGATACATGTTAGGTGCTAATTTGCCGTATTTTACGTGCCTCTTTCACCTAATTTTAACTTGTACAATAATATAATCTCTAGGATTTTTACTTGTTTTATTCATTTTTGTAGGTAATAAATTCCATTGAGCAAATATCCCAAAAAGGAACAAAAGAAGAAGACAAAGCATCATGCGACAGGGGGCAACCGATTGCGCGACAGCCCGTCGCCCCCAGCCAGCCCAGCCAGCAGCAGCCAAGGGCTATCGATAGCCAGGCTGTTGGTAGGGCGATGGCCGTTGGCTCGAGCCCAGCCCTCATGTTTTCGCGGTCTACTTTTGTCTCCTATTTAAGATTTTCTTTTGGGTTCTTTTCGGGGGGTTCTTTTGGGCGATTTTTAGGCCAGTTTAGTTTAGAGTTTAGCTTCAAAAACCTCATTAGGAGGAAATAAAGTAGTTAGATTAGGATTAATTGGGTTGTTTTGGGGATTCAAGCATTATACATTCAAGGTCATCCAAGCAATCCATAAGTTTTCTCTCTCCTCGCTCTCTTCTTATTTCATGTTTGTTCTGTTTTTCCTCTTGTTAAATCTTGATAGTTTAGATTATATTTAGCCTAAATGTCTAGTTTTTGTTATGATTTTGTGTTCATTAGTTATTTTAATCTTTGTTAGATTAGATTAATTCTCTTAGTTCATATTTGTTTCTTTGCTTTGCTAGTTTAGGTTTAAATTGGGGCTTTTATGTTTTGTGTTCAATTAGTTGTGATTTTGGTTGGCTTCGATTGTAATTAGGCTTTTGATGACTAATTAGGTTAGGATTAGGCCTAACCACACCTAACTTATGCTTAGAATATAGAGTTTTTCCTCACGCCCGCCAAGTGTTCGACGAAATGCTTGAAAGAGCTTTCAAATTTATTAATCAAACAAATTACGCATGACTATGAACACAATTTGCATTTAACTTAACCATAGAAGATGTAATGTCAGGAATATTCTCCCCATTGCTCTTGGACACATCCTTGTTTTGAATCTTTAGATGTTTTCTTTGTAAGTCTCTCGCTAACAAGAGAAGTTAGAAACCAATATAGCAAATACACAGTTACAATGCCAAAGATACCTAAATATAGAAGATCTAATAGTAGTAACTTAAGCCTTACCAACTTTTATAAGCTACATTGACCACTTAATAAGAGCTATTTCTTCATCAACTAGCATAGTTTTTGCCCTTTTGTTCTTTTCTAATTAAAATGAAAGTTAATAAAAGGAAAGAAAAGGATACATGTATAGTCTTCTCTTTCACTCAAAAACCATTTAATTATATAAAGTCTCATGGTCTAGAATTGCATCGAACACCATATCCTTTCAACTTAAACCATAAAATTAAATTTAAAAACTTTTAAATTCTTGGCCCATGCATAATCCAAAGGATGCATGGTGCTTCTTTTAAAAGGCCTATAATCATGGTAGGAAATTAGAGCAACTAAAATGACACATGAAGAAAATTACCCATGGATGTTCTCTCGGAGAACAAAGAACATCAAACTGATACACCATTACACAAACTAGGCGTAGTTGCTTGATTGGACTTTGGGCTATGCCGTTAGCCTTGACTTGATGAGAAACATTTCTCAGAAGTCAGCATATGCTGTGAAAAACTAAATCATTGTTAACATAAATATAAAAATAATTAGGTTATAAATGGGTTGTACCACCAACTGATCCATGGAAATTTTTTTCTTCTTATCAATGGATTTCCCAATAGAAGCCATTGTCTCTAAATATGTTCAAGTAATATTCATATTATAATCTCACATAAGTATGTATAAGTTTGTAAATAAGGTTAAAAAAACACATGAAATACCAACAATGTATACCAAATAAAAAAAAATACAAACATTTAACAAAAGAGACATATAGGAATCTAATTAAGATGGTAAAAACAATTAGTAAATTGTTTCAAAATGAAACTCAAAAACCATCGTTATAACAAAGAAGACATATAACCCTATAATAATTAGAATCGAAATCGTATAGTGTCACATCTTCTTCATCACTTTCACCACTATTAAAATCTAATTCCATCTCCATAACATTATTCCCTACAACTATCTCAACGAATGATTCATCCAATGCAAGTCCCCCTATATCTTCCCTAACATCATTGAATCTCTTTATGCACCATAGAAGAATTGTTTGCTCGTAAGAAATCTACTTTTGGCATGCCATCATCTTCCATTTCAAAGATATCTCTTGGCTTAGTAGCAACAACCACATGCCAATTTTTCTTTTTGGATTTGGTGTATAAAACACTTGTATTGCTTCAGATACTAGGACATAAGGTTCATTTGTCCCCAATGTGATTTAAGGTTATTGGATGGGCCCAATTAGTTTAGGCCCGACGGCCACTTCAGCCGCTTAGGGCAGCAACCCTAGTTGACCCTAGCCTATATAAGGAGGTTTAGGGGTCAACTAGAGGGTGATGATCACAATACAGAAATCTCAGATTCTCTCTTATCTCTCACGGTTGTCCTACCATCTATCGGGTGTTAGGTCTAGGATGTGAAACTCCAAGGTGATTCTAGTAGCCGCCTAGCATTCAGATTGACGTGGGCTAATCCCAACAGTGTATTCCGCACACCAGGTCAGCCATCTTCTTTCTACAGTGGTATCAGAGCCAAAACTGCTCGATTTTAGCCACAAGTGATTCATTCGTATTTGACTCATGTGATTAATTCGTTTAATTTCATGACCATGCTGAAAAATTAACGTTTAGCATAATTGTAGTCACCATGTATTGACATCAAGGGTATGTTCACCTCGACTGATCAAATTATGCTATCACATTGAAGAAAGCATGTTTATTTTACGTACCAAATTACAAAGCATGGTCCTTTATATTACTTTTTGTAAGTATGATGCCCAGAACCAACTAAAAGATTGCACGTTCAATTGAATTCATTGATGAATGTTTCTGTTTTTTTAACTAAGCATGACCAGATGGATAAAATAGACCTCAATCGCAATTTATGTGACTGTATGTGCATTAATCTATGCCCAGATTGATTCTTGCAATTATGCCCTAGTAAATTACCTATGAGATGATTCCAATTCTGCTAAGCATGCTTCTATGATTAAACTTGGTTGAAGACTGAACTTTAATGATTAGTTCGTTCTAATTTTGCAATTATGCTATTTAATCAATTACGACATGTCTTATGTGCTAAGTTGAGCGTGAAAAGCATGATTGAGTTATGTACCCTAACCCCACTCGGTTGTTAAACCCTAAAGATCAAGACCTGAAAACCCTAACCCTAATCCTGAATCTCTCTCTACATGACCCTTCTGATAAACCTCTATTTCGTCCTATTTTTAGCCCCTATTTGACCCATTTCCTCCCGCGTTTTCACGTTCAATCGTATTAAGGAAGAGTCAAATCAGTCTTCTTTAGCGCACTTTTTATTCATATAATATCTTTTGATATTTTCAGAAACTTTATTGAAGAAACGGAAATATGAAAAACGTTTAGCAGAAAGGAGTCCCAAGAAGGCAATTAAAGTCACGAAAAAGCGTCGCACGGAAGTCTCGAGGAATCGAACACATGCAGCACAGCCGGACCATGAAGAACCGACGAAGCAGCCGGCCGGCCAAGTGGCACGGTCTGACCGTGCCAAGTAGCACGCCAGTGCTGCTTGGCCGGTTTTGGATGGTTTCGCCAGTATTTTAGCACGGTGCCACCGTGCCTCGAGGCACGACCATGCCTCCCCCGTTCCGCGTCGCGACTTAAATTTCCTTCGGAGCTGTTTTGAGGGGACATTCAGTTTCATTCAGTTTTCTTTCCCAATACTGTTCTTTAGGAAAATTTTAGGTTTTAGTAGAGAGTTTTATTTTCACACTATTGATTTCACTATTGGATTGAAGTTTTGCCCCACCGTTAATTCACGCGATTAATTCAAGGTTCTTCATCTTAATTCTCTCTTCTCTTATTCTTAGTTGTTCTAAAGTTTGGATGCCATGGTTGTTGCATTGAGTTATTGGACTATTGTTCTAGACATGATTGTAAGCTAAATCTCTCAACTTAGGTTGGGATTGACGCCGAATGTGTGTAGTTGAATCTTTTACTGACCCAATCCATGCCCTTCCTTTGTTTTGCGATTATGAATTCTACAATGCACGCCACATGCTCGATGAAATGCTCGAAAGAACATTCATCCTTTTTATTGGGGTTTAGGGGAGTATTGAGAGACAAAACCTTCACCTAGTGCACCTTAGTAGACAATTAGGGTTTTGACATGAAAATAGTTAGGATTCTAATTGAGATTTGAGATTGTGAATCTTGTAATCCTTCAACTTTTAGTTCCATGAAAATAGGCGACTATAGTTCTAGGGTTAGTCTTCGACCCTTGAGAGAGGAAGGAAATGGGCTTAATTGACAATCTATCCATTCGTGATGCATGCTTGGGAATGTTTGATTGGGTTAGTAACTTATTCACTAGCATAATCATACTGTTAATTCCAACCTAGGTGTTTTCTATTCTGCTGTTTATTACACTTTTTAGTTGCTATCGTTTCTCTTAGTTTAGTCTCCAACCCACAACTGTGATTGCCTAGCTTGAGTAATTTAATCAGTTCTGGTAGTTGAAACCAAGTTCCTTGTGGATTCGACCCGTACTTGCCGGCCGCTAGCTACAACTACGCCGTGCACTTGCGATAATTAAAATGATAACCCCTTCGACCTAACCCACCCACCCGTGCCTTAGTGGCTCCGGTGGTGGCAGATCCAACAAGACTCTCGATGCCCTTTACTGAACCCAACCTCAAACAAAAAGGAGGGGGGAGTAGAAGAGATCAAATCGAGGCCTTACTTGTTAGAAAACCACTCGGAGAGGCAGTATGTGGGTGTCATGCACCGCCGACAGAGGTTGTTCTAACTTCCTCTTGCCTCCTTTCAACATCGTGACCCCTGATCTATGCATTCTCGGTGATAATAAGCTGAAAATCGTCGTGGTGAAGACACGTGATTTCCACACGCCACGCCTCTGTGGTGGTGCTTGTTCTCAACCGAGGAGATGCGATCAGTCAGTTTTGGGTCCCCAATTGAAGTGAGGAGTTGTAATTTCACATCACTTGGGTGTTCTTTTTTTTTTAAAAGAAAAAACCAAAATGGCAACGGTGGCTGCCATGGTCGTGCTGTCAAAAGCTCGAGAAAGGAGCTAAGCATCCTATTTCCTTGGTAATGGCGCCAAGAAGTTAAGGGGGGAGAGAGAGAGAAGCAGATAGAGAGAAATAGAAAGGAGAGAGAGAGTGATGACTGAGATTTTAGGATTAGTAAAGGGGTTAAGTGAGTGTTACTCACTTATAAGGAAAAAAAAAGGCCCGATCTTTTTTTTTTTTTGGGAGCCGTTTCTTGGGCCCAATTTTGTTTCATTTGAATTCGGGTCAGTTTCTCCTATTGGGCCAGGTTAATTACAGACAGATTTATACGTTCCCTGATTTGGGCTAATCTGCAATTATTTTCATAGTTGTGTAAGTTAGCGTCATATGCTGAAAGTAATTATGAGTTTATTTTATATGTTTATTTCACATCATTATTGTTTATATAATGATTACTTTGTATTATTGTTTATGTAATGATAATATGAATAACTACGTGTTATATATTGAGAAAATAAACAAATTATTTTAGTAATAGAATATATGAATTAGTTTCATATAAAATAAACCTAGTGTAAATATGTTTTACACGACTAAATGTGAATTTTTCTCCTGATATATAATAATGTATTATATCACTAAATAGATATATTATATGAATTCATTTCATATTGTTTAAGTTTGTAACTTTATATGGATGTGTCCCGTATAATTACTTACAACTAATATTTGATGATGTTTCGTGCCATAAATTTATGTTTTTGTTGTGAATTTGCTAATTGGTTTTACCATTTTTCCCTTGCCCAAGTTAATGAATATGAATTCATTTCATGTTTCCTGTTAATTAACTAATTCTACAGCATTTTTATGAATTCATTTCATGAAGTTTGAATACGTAATTTTATTTTTGTTGATATGTCATTAAATAGAGTTTTAAATGACATGTTAGTAACTATATAAATTCATTTTATATAACTTCATGTTGATTTGTTTTACATGATTAAAGCTAAATATCTTTGTCATATTCCTAGATGTGTTAATTAGTTTAACAAATGGTGTACTCCATAAGTTTTGTTTTATGGAAAAATGTAGTAATTAAATTATAGAAATTTCTAATTCATGCTTGTATGTGATGATTATGAGCTTAGCAAAATTTTCGATCATACAACATGAGTGATGGAGTTTTTGATAATTTAATTATCTGAATATGCCTAATTTCCATCCTTTAAATATATACTTTTAGATATGGAAATTAAAATATGATTGGTGATTAGTTTACCAATGGAAAGTAAGATAGCACTAACCATGATACATAGTGTTAGAAGATTTAGCTTCTTCTGAACAAACGTGAAGTGTTAGAACACTTAACGGCTTCTAAAGTCTCCTAAGATAGACAAAGACGTGAATGACATAGATGTGAATGCTTGTGAGTAGTATTAAGAGAGAGCTTAATTACACACCATGAATGATTTGAGAATGGACCGATCAACATGCTGACTATGTGGTATTGCATGCACGATGATCTGGTGAGGGGATTTGAAGGCTATCCCACTATTGGGGACATGTGGAGTCAGCTTGGCATCCGGTTTGACCAGATTCATTCCCCTCTTAAAACTCCAAACACAAGGGTGGTATTACCAATAGGGAAAAAAGGTCAAGGTCAATAGAGAATAGAATATAGCATATGTGAAGTGCTATAACTGTGAAAAGAAGAAACCCTCCACTTGGAATTGTCTCGAGTTGATTGAGTTACCTTCTTTCACAGTTATGCCTAAATAACATGTATGCTCTCCAGCAATAGTTACCAACTCTCTTCCTTAGTGAACTGTAGACATGGGAGCAACCAAACATATAGTTCAGGACTAAGCTGATTTTATGAACCTTCATCGCTACCCGGTGGGTTCACAGACTGTTGTTTTAAGGAACGACAATGAGGCACATGTCCTTGATATAGCAACATATCAGCTCAAACTCTGTGAAGGAAATAAGTTGTTTCTCTACGACGCTCTCTATGCACTTAGTGTGTGCAGCGTAACTTTGTACATTTTAGTCCTAATATTAGTTTTCTCTCTTGTTTTTCATCCATCTCGACATCTTCCGTCTTTGCCACTTTTTTCCAACTCTGTTTTTAGGCATACTCGACTTACCCATGAAGGTCAAGATAGAGTGACCAAGCTAACTAGAGATGGTCTTTTAGATTAACTCATTAAGGTTACTTTACCTAGGTAAGTAATGTTTAGATGCGAAAGCAAAGCATTTTGGTAAGGCTTCAAGAGCATCTAGTCCCTTATAATTAGTCCACTCAGGTATTTGCAGACCTATGAACATTAAGGTACGTCATGGGCCTATCCATTTGATTACTATTATAGATGATCATTCAAGATATGGGTATGTGTACCTACTATCTCATCGCTAGACTTGATGTGTTCAAACACTACGTAGCAAAAGTAGAGACTCAATTAGAACGAAGAGTTAAAAATCTTCGGACTGATCGAGGTCATGAATACCTCTCTAATTTGTTCAAAAGGTTTTTTGGTCAAGAGAAAGGTATACGAAGATAGCTAACGATTTCATGCACTTCGTAACATAACGGTGCTACAGAACACAAGAATTGTACATTGCTTGACATAGTTATGTCAATGATGGCACATTCTAACCTCCAAATAAGTTTTTGGGGGATGGCCTACTTACGGTAACCTATACCCTTAATCGTGTACCAAGTAAGAGTATACTTGCCACATTATATGAGTTATGATTTGGTAAGAAGCCATTCTTAAACTATTCACGTCCATGTGGGTTGGCTACTATGTGCATAACCCAATGCACAACCATGGAAAACTTGGTCCGAGAGCAACAAAAATGGTGTTCATTAGATATCCCGTATAATCTAAAGGATATATGATGTACGGGGAGCACCCTAATGGTGGCATGACAGAAATAGATTCCCATAATGTCGACTTTCTCAAGGATGAGTTCCTAACAATTGGTAAAATTAAGAAAGATGTTGTACTGTTTGAGTTACAGCAAGACATTCAACCATCTCTCGGTGGGGGGGAGAATTTGAACTCTAACCAAGTCACCGAAAACGGTATGTCTCCCCTATCCAAAGGGAACGGGAGAGACTTGTCTGCTCAGAAGAATGAAATTCGTCCTCAATCTCCAATATATGAGCAGAGTCAACCCATAACTGAGGCTCATCCTTATCTCCTGTTCTCGAACATGCAGTTAATCCACATGTTCAAGATTCGACATGCCAAAGACATAGTAGGAGTGATTCTCCACATGCTCAGGATCTCATACCTCTTAGATAAAGGGAGAGGGACGCCTCACCCAGGCAGACGAATAATAAAGGTCCTAAGATCTGAGGAGCGAGTGTGGAAGAATTCCTCGACGATATTTCCAAATTGAAGAGGAAATATTTCTATGCACTCCCTTGGAAGCTAAGGAGCCTACCTTTTATCAAGAGGCGATTGATTCATCAAACCACTTAGACTAGATGGACGCCATGAGGGATGAGATGGACTCAATGGCAAGAAATAAGGCTTGGAAACTTGTTGATCTTCCACCCCAACGTTAGTCTATCGGCAACAAATAGATTTTCAAGATAAAACATCAGGTAGATGGTTTGATCGATAAGTTCAAAACCCATCTAGTGGTGAAAGGCTTTGCTCAAAATAAGAGTATAGACTATGAAGAGACATTTTTTCCTATGGAGAAACTTGCCTCTATTTGCCTATTCCTAGCCCTGTCCGCTCATTTGGACTTAGAGTTATTTCAAATAGACGTGAAGACTGCTTTCCTCAATGGTAGCCTTAAAGAAAAGATCTATATGGATCAACCTATTGGTTTTGTATCAAAGGGACAAGAGGATAAGGTATGTTGTCTTAATCAAAAGATCCATATATGGTCTTAAGCAATCTCCAGATCTTGGTACTTAAGATTCCATGAGGCCATAACTTCATTTGACTTATCCATGGTTTCAGAAGACCACTGTGTGTATGTCCAAAGATCAACCAGGAGAATTATATTTCTTACCTTGTATGTTAATGAATACTATTGGCTGGAAACAATTTAGAGATGATCGAAGCTACTAAGAAGTAGCTATCCTCCGTCTTTGAGATGAAGGATATGAGTGAAGTCAGGTATGTCCTAGGTGTGGAAATAATCAGAAATCGTCCTAAGAAACTCTTATGTATGAGCCAGGATGCATATATGAAAAACTTCTTAGAACGATTTCAAACGCATTATTACAAACCCATAGACATTTCAGTTGAGAAAGGTTTAACCTTGAGCCTTGACCAATGCCCAAAAGCAGATAATGAAAAGGAGGCAATGAACAATGTCCCTTACACTAGTGTCGTAGGAAGCTTAATGTATGTCATCTTGTGTATACGGCCTGACATTTGTTTTGCAGTTGGTTTGATAAGTCATTACCATAGCAACCCAGGACTTGCTCATTGGCAAGCCGTCAAGAGAATCATACGCTACCTTTGTGGTATAGCTATCTTAGTCTCTTACTATCAAGGCGAGGACCTCAAGTTCAAGGGACACTCAGATACGGATTGGGGTGGTGGCCCAGATAAGTCTGGGGTAACATTAGGATATGCTTTACCCTGAGTAGGGAAGCCATGTCATGGTGCAGTAAGTAGTTAAACTGTAACGTAATCAACTATGGAGGCATATAGCGTTGCTTGTTACCTTAGAAACAAAAGCCATTACCATAAAGTATATGTACGCCAAGAAGGTGATTATGTCCCTTTGACTAAACCTATTCCTAGTGATACGTTCACAACTCATATATTGAGTTTAGGAATACGCAAGGTTCAGTTTTTGGATATATCTTGTCATGTGATGGACAAGGTTCTTTTGTAATGAGCAAAATGCTCATATTGTACATTGCGCATATTGAGATGTCATAGGTTTCTAATTGGCCTAGTCACACAGGCAATCGCCTTGATACTTGAGTAGCAGACAGGAAGAGACCGAATCATATTGGCACTAGGTGTGCAATATTGATTACTCATACTAGAAATGTATGAATAAGATAGGATATAGTCGCCTTAGTAAGTCTAAGATGAGACTCGGGGGAGTCGAATATGAGATATGATTTTATATTAAAGCCTTAAAAGCCGAATATTGAGTGTCAAGATTAAAATTTAGTATGTTAATCTAGCAGGTCATGTTAGATTTTGGGTGAAAACTTCGACTGGCGACTCGCATGGCATATAGAGTGACGAGCCCAGTTAAGTGGAAGCTATGTCATGGCACATATCTCATGCTGTGTGTGCTTAAAAAGACGACTCATACATTAAGTGACAGTTGATCCCCCTATCTTTTATCACTGTGTGACGATATAGACGATAACCCTTTGAGCTATGTTATAAAGTCGAAACTTGATGTTGCTACTTTAATATGTCTCTCACGGGCCACGATGTATACGGTTCAATGAGAGCATGTTAGGAAAGCAGGTAAGCTGACATGTAATATCATGTGCATTCAAGGAAAAATATATCCATCATCACTATATCAGATCGGGCAATTACATTGAATATATAATCATATGATACATTATAGCATAGGGGGCTAGAAATGTCGCTGGTGTTGTTGGGGATAATTTGGAGTATCGTATTTCGTGAAAGTGTTATGTTAGTTAGATTGTAACTTAATATAACACTGCTGGTTATTTTTGATCGCATGTCCTATTCCTGGTATGAAGCGTTAAGAGTTGTGATTTGTGGAGAGCATGTGTTTTGCGGCCTACGTGGCCGAGTGGGAGCTATTGGACGGGCCCAATTAGTTCAGGCCCAACGGCAACTTCAACCGCTTAGGACGGCAACCTTCGTTGATAGTGACCTATATAAGGAGGCTTAAGGGCTAACTAGAGGGTGATGATCACAATACATAAATCTTATATTCTCTCTTATCTCTCACGGCTGCCCTACCATCTATCGGGTTTCGGGTTTAGGACGTGAAACCCCAATGCGACTCTAGTGGCCGCCCAGCATTCAGGTTAACATGGGGTAATTCCAACAGTGTATTCTGCACACTAAGTCAGTCCTATTCTTTCACAAAGGTTAACAAGGGTAAATCTATACTCATCTTTTTTGATACTTCTAATTGGATCGACATAATCACATTCGAAAAAGATCACGCTTTGTCCTTCAAGATATATCAATTCAATTATTTTAGTGAGAATGCCATAATAAGCTATATTATTCCCTTCATCTGTAACTGAATTCACAAGAGCACGAGAATTTTGAGTCTCACAACTCTTTTGGAATTTGTCAATTAGCTATGTATCCAAAAACCTTGAAATGATCCACTTTAGGCTTTCTATTAAACCATGCCTCGCGTGGCATTCTATTATGGATAACCTTCGTGGGAGATCGATTGAGCAATATAGATAGTAGTGTTGACTACTTCAGCCCATAGCTGCTTAGGTAAGGTTTTACTTTGCAACATCCTCTGGGCCATTTCACCCATTGTTCTATTTTTTTCTCTTTACGACACCATTTTGTTGTGTATTTGCCTCACTATTAAGTCCCTTTTGATGCCATGCTTTTTGCAAAAAACATGAAAATCCTCCCAATTGAATCCTCTCCAATGATCTATTCTGAGAATTTTAAGATCATGGCCACTTTGCATTTCTATGAGGGCCTTGAATTGAAGGAAATAGAAGAATGCCTGTGTACGCCCACATCATATAGGTGTAATCATCAACATATAATAAGAAGTACCTTTTTTCTCCAAGGCTAGGATGTTGAGATGGGTCATAAAGATCTGCATGAACAAGTTGCAAATGAGACTTAGCACTCCATGAAGTCTTTGTGATAGTCTATGCATTGTCCCCATAACACAACCTTCATATATATTTTTGTTGACACCTATTGTGGGCAAGACAATCACCATATTTCTTCTTTTTAAGACTTTGAGGCTATTAAAATTCAGGTGACCATGCCTTTGATGCCACAATGCTGAATCTTCCATAACAGAGCTAAGGGTCACTTCTCCTCAGTCGGCATCTTTAGGGGGAAAATTATGTTAGCGCCATGGGGACTGATGCTGTTAAATAACCCTCTTTTCTGTCTATTACAAGACATTTATTTTCATTAAATTTCACCAAGTAGTCTATCTAAAGCAGCTGACCCACACTTAAGAGATTTTGTGCTAGGCCAGGGGCATATAAGACATCATAAATGTATTTAGTTAAGCTATTTTTAGATTTCATGGTGTTTGTCCCTTTGCCGACGACCTCTTGAGTTCTTCCATCACCAAGTGTGATATTTGATTTTATTTTTTCGTCTAATTGGACAAAATAATTTTTGTTCCCTGTCATATGATTTAGCAGCCACTATCCACATACCATAGATCTTATGACTCATGTTGAGTATTTAGATAGGAGCAAAAGATATTCTCAGCAGAGTCATTACTTCTAGTGAAGTTTACCTCATCTCGCTGCCGGTTTTGATAATCTCGTAAGTGGTGCATGTTCCATGTGCATTTTTGGCACTTATACCAGCAATAATTGGTATTGTGGTTGCTCAATTTACATAATCTACAATATGGGCTAGATTTTTTTATCACCGCGAGTTCCTTTATTTTTATAATTTCCTCTCCCCCTGCCATGGTTACTCGATGTTTCTCTTTTTTATGGGAAGTTTTGACTGCGACCAATTTCATTCTTATTTATATTGTTCGGGAATTTTAATTTGGCTTGGAATGCTTGTTCTAGCGGTCGATTTGAAAATCAACACAATCTCTCCTCATGTACTTGGAGATACCCCGTCAATTTGGTTACGGTGACCTTAGAAAGATATTTGGATTCTTCTATGGTAGCCACTATATGATCAAATTTTGGTGGAATACACTTTAACACCTTTTGTATGATTTTTTTTTTTATCTTCAATCATGTCTCCATATAATTTAATATTGTTAACAATGTTAGTGACAGAATCAAAAAGTATTTGAATGGTCTCGTCTTCTACCATTGATAATGTATGAAATTCTTTGTATGGAGTTTGAAGTTTGATAGATATTACCTTTTTCGAGCTTCTGTAAGCATCCTTTAGGATCATTCAAGCATCATGGCCGTTGTGGTAGCCATAACCAGTGGAAATACTATTGGCCCACACCCTCAATGGCTAAATGATAAAGCCAAAATGTTCTTTACTGTAAATTCTCCTTACTACTTCTTCTTGTTGTCATCCTAAGTCTTCATTTCTTTTTCATTTGGTTAATTATGCTTGTTTTCTGCCACCTACCATAGACCCTGTGCTTGTAGTAGGATCTTCATTTTTATACTCCACACTTGGTCGTTTGCATTGTTAAGGGCCTGTTCTTTTCATTGGTAAATCTCATTTTACCAACATCAATCAACTTCAATCCACTTCTACCAACTCTAACCAAAAAAAAAACCAACTTCAATTAATTTTAATCCACTTCAACCAACTTCAATTCGTCTCCTTCAAATGTTCACAATTTATAAATTATCATGCAAAAATTAATTATGTTTTCAACAAAAAAACACCTTGCAGTAATTTTTTTTATATTGGTGTATTGAAGTAATAATTTATAAATTATTATGTAAAAATTATACGTACGAAAACTTCCTCAATAGATACATTAAAAAATATAAATAATTTTTTTGATGCAAAAAGTCATAAATAATTTAAAAGTTGTTAATGTATTAGCATATTACAACGGCACTTATTAAATTATTCACACTTTTTTACGCCAACCAACTTCCACCCATCATACCAACTTATTAAAAAAATATATACCAACTTCAACCAAGTTCAACCCGCTTCTACCTACTTCAACAAAAAAGTACCAACTTCAATCCACTTCTATGAATCTCAGCTAATTTCACCTATTTACCAACTCTTATTTTCCAATGAAAAGAACAAGCCCTTAATAGTGGTGGTGCAAGAGTATAGTTTAGGGTTGCTACGGTGGAAATTGTGTGGAGTTTTTGATGGGTTAAAAATTTTGAAATTTGAATATGACTAGTAGCGTGACTGATTGATTCTTAAGGAGGTGGAGTTTTGAAAATAGGACTTGAATTAAAGTGGCTTTGATACCACTGTTAGATTGAGGGGACTATAGTGGAGAGAAAACATGGTGGAAGAAGACACAATGGTCACCCATATCTATACAAATCTAGCACGATTAGTCACCTCCATTCTAGACTAATGCTCTAAATAATCTTCCTAGTTAATTGATTACAATTAATTTGCCTTCCATTTCCAAAGCTTGATCAAGAACAATCCTCAAGTTTTTCTAGGTACATAATATCTATTATCTAAGCTTAACAATTCCCAAAACATACTCTTAAACAATTGTCTAGATTTTTTGAGATATTATCAAGATCTTTCTAGATTAATAAATTTCAACAATCCATTAATTGCACAGGCAAGTATCAAAACAGGTACTTTCGAATCTACTAAATTTAGGGGAAGAGAAACCATCGGCAGACACACCGAATGGTCAACCAAATTGCTTTCACAACCCAACCATCAACAATTGTGCAGACGTCTAAACATATTGCATATGTTCAGCCCACAACTCAGACATGTGTCTCCTGATTCCAATAACTTTCATCATCGATACCAACGTTTAGAAGCATGCACAATCAACAACAAATTCAATTTGCTTTCAAAATTAACATATTTTAGAGGAAAGAGTAGAATACCCACCTTGATATCCAATATGTGTTAGGGTTGATTAGGATCTAGCCTAGAGATACTAATGCCTGGTTTCACCTTCGTGGCAGCTGTCACATCGGTTATCTTGGTGACAGGCTGACAGCTACCCCCTGCATGTTGAGGCCCTCCTGTGTACGCCATCTTTCTCCCTTTGTGCTAGTACGAACTCGCCAAGATCTTGCCCTATTTCGCGTCCTCGGTCTTCTTCCTGCTGCCAGTAAGGCAGGCTCCAAAGACGACAATAGTGATTGTGCTAGGTAGTGGCGGTCGTTAGGGTACGTTGCTCCTGGTCCACAAATTTGGGATCCGAATCAGCTGTGCCGAAGCTAGGAATTTCGAAGAGAGGTGTAGAAATTAATAGTGCATAATATAAATTCAACAATAGTTATAAATTGAGATTCCTTAGTTAGCTTGAAGGTACGGATGATTCCTTAACAAACTTGTTGAAATATTTATGTATTTTGATCTAGAATTGAAATTAAACCTATAAATTAAGCAAATTTGGAATTAAAATTGGCAAATAAACTCACAAATCAAACAATAAAAGCAAATTAATCTCCTAGAATTGAAATTAAACATATAAATTAAATAAATTTGAAATTGAAAATGACAAATAGACTTACAAATTAAACAGTAAAAGCTAATTAATCTACAAATTGAAGAATTAACCGAGAATTGAAATTAAATCTAAAAATTAAACTAATTTAGAATTGGAATTGGCAACAAATAAAACAATAAAAGCATCAATTTATCTACAAATTAAAGGATTAAGTGAGAAAATTACGTCAATTAGAGCATTTAAACTTGTATTAATAAAAGGAGAAATCATAAATTTGGAGAAGGGAGGTGGGCTGTGGTTGGGGCTTGAACATGCAACGAACTCCACTGGGCGGTGGAACAAGCAGCGACTGGAGTAGTGGGCGGTGGCGAAAGGTTTGCATGGGGGTTGGGGTTTTGTCTTACATAATGTCCAATGGGGAGGCGAATAGGGAAGTTCTAAGGCAGAAAATAATATTTCAGAAAATACAATTAAGTGTGTATGAGACGATTCGAACGTACACCTTCACGAACTCACAAAATCCAACTCCACCTTGGACTGTTGAACCAAATGCTGCTCCATGCCTCTATTTCGCACACTCTGTATTTATTTAAAATGTTGATTTTAAATTTGTTTCGTACAGTTTTTTTTGGGAGGAGGATGAGGGATGTTGGGTGACACCACTGACACCATACTGAATCCGCTCCTGTGAATCAGTCAAATCGAATAATTCTGCGGTACCCTAGAATCATACTTACGCCTAGTAGTGGTTAGAGTTTGGGCCACTCAAACTCCTCTCTCTCTCTCTCTCTCTCTCTCGGTCTTAGTGTAAAAAAGGAAAACTCACCTCCTTGCTTGCCAATGCACAGTCGGCCGATGGGTTGACATCACTGTTGCCGCCGCCCCCCCCCCCCCCCCCCCGGGGCCATGCGCGTTTGCAGAGGACCGAGAAGTTGCTGTCCTCCTGTGATGTCAAGCACATGGGCTCAAAGCCCACTTTTCTCTCTCTTTTTTTTTTTTATTTTTTTATTTTTGTTTAACTAATTCACCCTTCAGCCTCCTCATGTGTCTCAATTTTGACATTTTACGTGCTTATATTTCGATTCTCGCCATTGAACTAGATGAAATGGAGTGGGAGCTTAATTAGGCGTAGTCTGGTGTAAAGCTAATAACTATCAAATAGGATAACTCACTTCCAATAAGCTAAAGGGGCAACTCCATTGAATTAGGCTAGGCTAGGCAAGGCACTTTTTGGTGCCATAAGAAGTACAAGCATATATTCCGAACCAATTAAACGTCTTATTTGCATGTTGCCCTGTGTTGAGACAGCCCCACTAATCAGTGCATGCATTAATTAGCCTCTTGCTTTGCCATCATTAATGTGTGATTTATTAGGGTATTAATATTATTAATCAACTTAGCCATCGTACTGTCAACTTTCTTTGAGAGATCGACATGTGATTGTCAAACGTCAGAGTAGCTTAAACTAGTCAACATCTGAAGGTTAGCAATAAATACTTGGTTTTGAATTCTATTTTCATATGCCAACGTATCCTCCAAATCTCTATGCTCATATCTAAGGTGCTCTACTGTTGCCGGAATGTCGGTTACTACGTAGCAGTACAATAGACAGATCCTAAGAGCGTTCATAATAGAGCCTGTATTTAACCGGTTAGTCCCACTCAAATGTAAATTTGTTCAAATTATTTTTTCTCATTATGGTCTACCATATTTGAGATGGAAAATCCAATTTATAGGTTCAAATCTAGGCAAACTCAGAATAAGAGGGGGCCATGCATATGAAAAAAAACCTGCAATTTTTCATTCATTTTATGGTTCTAACCATTCACAGCATGTTACGTGAATTATTGTGGGGTTTATATATACTGCCAAAAACTGTTCTCCTTATTGTGATATTTCATACCTCTTTTGTACCAAATAGGGTCTGATTTTTTAAGTATTACATTTGACGATATGTAATAAGGGCCTGTTCTTTTCGTGGGTAAATTTCAAAATACCAACCTCAACCCACTTATACCTACTTTAACCCATTTTTACTATTTTAACCAAGTTTAATTTATCATATAAAAAAATTCAACCTACTTCAACCTACCTAGAGTTGGGAACGTCTGACACGATACGATAATACGACACGAATCCGACCTAAAGTTACTGAGAGAAACCCGAATCCGATCTGAACCGAACCGATTTCGACACGAAGTCGACACGATTAGACCGTTTAGTATGAAAACATGTTATGTTTCAATTTAAGGCAAATCTAGGTTATTTTTAATACCGATACGAAATTTTATCCGTTTATTAAATGAGTCGATCCGACTTGACCTGTTTTTCAACTCTAAACCTACCTTAACCTACTTTAATCCACTTTATCTTTTTACCTATCTTAATTTATCTATAAAAAGAATAGACCTTAAGTAGGAATAAAATACATTGGAGACTATTATAGGTGCTCTTATGGTTTTTGACAGTCTTGCATCGCTCGCTTTTAAGAACACTAGAGTCCAAGAGCTAGCACGATACAATTCACTGTTGTCACAAATGGCATTTGTGAAATTTTGTCCAATGTTGTCCAATGCGAAAAAGATTGATTTGATTCTGAATTTTGGTGTGCATTTAAATTGCACATAGATTTATCCCCAGTCATATCGTCGTGACTATTATTAGACCTAGCAAACAAGTGAGGTTATGTTGGATTAGCACCGTGTCGAATTTAAATGGATCGAAAATTCTTTGATATAAACATAACGCTTTTATTAAAGGATTGGAAAACCTTAAATTGTACCAATTTATTTTTAAATATATTGACCTGAATTTGACTTATTCACCCATTTAAGATAAATAAGTCAGGTTTAGGTCACCATTGTTATTGGTTAATCATTTATGCTTTTAATATTTTTTGACTAATACACAATTCCAAAGGATTAAAACTTAAATTTAAAAAGCATATCAAACAATTACTATCCAAAGCTCCCCCTCAATTTATCATATTTTATTTTTATTTTGGAATTCCTAATTCCCAAACGAAAGGATAAATAGATAAATGTTAAGTGCGTAAACGGATTAACATATTTAATTTGTTTAATTCAAACATGTTAAATACATATTCTCTTCGTCCCGAGAATCTCGACCTTAGTATACCTTAATTAATTAAATGGGTTAAGCATGTTGACGCATTTAATTACAACCAAACGGGTTGAAGTTCTATACGAAGCCTGCCCAATTTTGTGTCTATTTCGGTAGATAATCATATCAGGTTAGTCTTTTTTTCCCAAAAAAAAAAAGAACTCTAGTTGCAATGAATTAATTCAGCCTCATTCAATTAAAAAAATAGTATGGGACAAAAGTTCATCCATATGTTTTGCATTAGCTAATTTAAATGAGATCTAAGCCCTTTTTAAGTTTTGCGCACGCTACTTAAATATGGGGCACCTTAGGCTTCGTTTGGACTTTGAAAAATTTGGTGGAAAGAAAAAAATTTGAAAAAAATTACTTTTTTCCTTATGTTTGGTTTAGAGAAAATCACAAAGCAAAAAAAATGGAGGAAAGTTAGGTGGAAAAATTGTTAGAAATATGTGATAAAATTTTCCTCATAAAATTGTGAGGAAAGTTTGAGGAAAATTTCCAACCTCCTCCAACCTCACATTGCTTAGATAATATCAGCATGACTTAAGTAATTCATCAACATTCAAATTTCTCATCCAAATTCTTGTATTTTTTTCTCAATCCAAACAAGAGGAAAAAAACTCATTTTCTCTCTACTTTTTTTTCCTTCACATTTTTTTCCTTCACCTTTTATTTCCATCAAATTTTCTAAGGACCAAACGGAGCCACTTAAGGAATAGAGGTAAATCATGGTTGCATGTTGGGAGAAAAAGCCAGAATACCCAAAAATTGAATTGATAAACAAACTGATCAACATGGTTCCTCTATAAGAAAGGAGTCCAACGAACGAACTTAAAACAAAAAAAAAAAGTTTGTTTAGTTTTGATTTCAATGCAGGCATTTTGAATATTTGACATGGAACTGTCATTTGAAAAGAAAATTTTACACAGAGAGCCTATTTTTTTCGTTGATAAATCCCAATTTATCAAATTCAATCAACTTGAACAAAAAAATTCTAACTTCAACCAACTTCAACCTATTTCAACAAAAAAATTCCAACTTCAACCATCATACAAAAAAATTATACTAACTTCTTCCAACTTCAACCCACTTTTACCCATTTCAATAAAAAAAATCAACTTCAACCCATTTTAGTCAATCTCAACCAACTTGATCAATTTCTCAACCCAGATTTCTCAATGAAAAGAACAGACCTTAA
The DNA here is from genome assembly GCA_029747015.1 of Carnegiea gigantea. Lineage (NCBI taxonomy): Eukaryota > Viridiplantae > Streptophyta > Magnoliopsida > Caryophyllales > Cactaceae > Carnegiea > Carnegiea gigantea. The sequence continues at coordinate 432,261 of JAKOGI010000075.1, forward strand.
CATACCAGATAAATGTATGTTCTAGAATAGAAAAAAGATTAAATAAACTCAACAATCCATATTATTGGGTATTGTTATTCAGTATGTTGAATTGTCAAGACTCAAGAGAGAGAGCATTGAAAATTGACATTTGGTAAATGAAGAGTCTAGCAATCAATTCTTTTCATTCGACTACTGTCATCATATTTTATATAAGTTGTTGAATGTAGATAGAGAAATCATATTGTCGATTTAATTTGCCTTGATCAGCTGTGGCAAGTAATGTATTACCAGAAGTTTTTAAAATTTATTCTTTTTTTGGTGGTAATTAGTAGTAATCCTGCATTCTCTCATTGCTTGTCCATCCGCCCAAGTTATATGTTTGTCGTTTTCGAATTCTTTTGCATTTCCTTCCTTCCACTGTCCTCAAACCGTATGCTCTCACCAAAAACTTGTCTTCCATTACTCGCCAGTCGCTGCTGCTGTATACTTAGGCCCGGTTCTTTGTAGCAATTGGGACTTCGGTGGATTGCGCTTATAACGTATAGCTTCGTATATCTTTTTACAGTTTTTTTACCTCTTTTTATATATTCTTATATATTCTGAGGTTTCATTACATCTCCTTACATGGTCTTAAATCTCCCTATATATTTTTTACAACATTTATCTTATCATCTTTTTTTTTTTCATATTTATAGAGACATGTATATATTTTTTTATACAGTGTCAATATGAAAATGATCTTACGGATTTTTTATGGATATAATATTTGTAAAAACATAAAAATAAAATTTAATAATGTGAATTAATATTTGAGTTTCGACATAAAGTACACATGCCATTATAGAGAAAATAAGTCAACATGTTTTAAAATTATAATACAAAAATTGCATTTGTGTTTGAGTTTTGACCTGAATCATGCATGAAAATAGTCAAATTGTAGGTGACTAAAGCATTTCAGGTGTTTCATCCATAAGTTTATCCATGACAACTTGGTTTCTATCATCATATAATTGAACATTAGATTGAATTTAATTCTAAAATGTTTAATTCAAGTAGGATTTCGTTTTTAGGATTCTATTCAATATTGTTGAGAAAAATTATTATTTTTTAATTTGCTTATATGGAGGTGAAATTAATGTTAATACCAAAAAATCACCTCAAGTGTGGAACATATTTGGTTCTACATATTTGTCAGCGTGAATTTATCTTATTGATATTTAATTGACTTGTTCAAAGGTTTATTTTCATTAATTATATTATTTCAATATTATTTTGTATTGTCCAAAATGATAATGGTAGAAAAATAAACTTTTTTCTGTAATGTTAAAACATAATTTATTTAGTGATGTTATAACATTTATTTCATAAATATCAGTGATATACATAATTTATTTTCATGAAACAATATTTTTCATAATTCATACATTAAAGACCACTAATTATATATACATATCTAAAAATTATACTACACAACTTTCTAATAATTCAACAACTCCTTGCATCTATCCTCGCAACTTCTTACAACTCTTTACAACTTCTTACAACTCATTGCATTTTCTTACAACTTCTTACATCTTCATACAATTTCTTTGATCTTCTTACATTTCCTTACAGTTGTTTGCATTTCCTTACAGCTGCATTGTTGTATGGACCATCAATGCCACTGGTAAACACCAAAGGGTCACTGAAGGAGATATATAGTCATACGGAATGAAATTTCAACACTAATTTATGCAATACTTTGCCAGTAATTGATTTGTATTGCTAAGATTGGCAATAAGTTGTGATCATTAATTGTATGGGACTCTAATCAAGTTACTCCCTTCTTCATCGCAATCAACCTACATTCATGCATGTTTCTGGCTCTTCACCTTGTACATTTTGATACAATTGTTTACTTTTTTGAGCATTGATGGGTTCTTATATTGCTAACTTGGCATTCCAGATTGAAGCTTTCTTTTCAGGTTTGATTATTTTTTTGCTCTAAGTATCAAGTTTCCTTGTTCCAGCTTTCTTATTGCAAATGTTATCAATTAGGATTTCAGATGAGTTTCCCCTTTTTAGTTTGATGATGTGGGGTGTGGTAATGTTGCCTATATTAGCTGGTGGTTGCATTCATTATGTTCTATTCTCGGGTCATTTCATGGTATTGCTATACTATTTCTTGAGGGTTTTGGGGCTTCAGCACTTTGCTAGATATGTTTTCTAGCGTTTTAAGCTTTGGTTTTGATAAGATTATAGGCTTCTGATTAACTATTACATGTAAATTGCTCATGAATTTTTGAATGTGGCTTTATATTTCAACTCAAAGTTGGGGCAAGTTTGTAGTAACCTTATGCTTGGTTATGCATTTTAATCAAATTTGGCATGTATTCCATCATTTTCCAAGACAGCTGATTGGCTTGACAATTGCTAATTAGTAAGTTTATAGAATTAGATAGAGTGAAGTTTTGACACAATTTGTTGGTCCCACTTGTTAAGGTAAGTCATTCAAGAGGGCGTTAATAGATTGACACTCAAAAGTTTGGTAATCTAAAAACTTTTTGACAATATTGAGATTAATGATCTGTAGATGATCAAGTTAAAGTCTGAGTGATTGATTTGAGTAGACAAAGACTTTGATTAAGTAATGAGATGCAAGAGACTTAGCAAAGCAAATAATGCATTGAGTGGACAGATCGCAGAATTCGAGATTATTTTAACAATGTTCACCCAACCCTATCTTGGGCTATGTTGCAGCCTAAAGCCTTTCCTTGGCATTAGGATTCAATCAACTCGCTATCTGCTCGAGATGGATTCTCTAAGAGCCGTCTGACTCCTTACTTACAATCAAAATTTCATTGAGCACTCTGACAAACTCTTCTTCTAGAGTTTCCTTGCTCTCAGAAGAACATGATGAAACATGTTCCTCATCGCTCCTTCTGGTATACAGAGTTTACAGACGGGACTCCATAATAAGTTTCCACACACTTAGCAAGATCTTTCTTGTGTCTTGCGCATAGACAGAGTACGTTTTTTTTTTTCCCCCAAAGCACTCTAACCAACTACTCGTAGAACTCACGACCCTCAAGAAGATAACACTTTTCGGCACAAAAAGGTGGTGACATTCAACCCTTTCCAAGAACACAGAGAGTTTGAATATTAAAGATTGAATGCAATGGTAGCCCATGAGAATAAAAGAGAAGGCTAGGGTTTGGAAAGAAAAATTTACACTTCTTAAATGCCCTGTCTTGTTTAATAATAATATTGTCATGTATTAATTGAAAAAAGAAATTGCTTGATTGAATAGTGGAATAGTATTACCACTTACCACTTCAAAATTGTGCAAAATCATTTTTTTTATCCGTAATTTTTCATAATTGAAAAATTATACGTATAATGTGTGGCCACATATACGATCGATCATATTAAGATATCATTTACAGCACCTACTAGCATAACCGACGAATGCAAAAAATTGATGATTAATTGTAACTGTGTTGACGATGTGATGATTTTGAAACGTGTAACACGGTATTAATTTGGGCTCTTGCTTGAAGACATTGATCATCTGCCTTCAACCAATTATTAGATGCAACCTTCCCCAATTCCTCCATATTCTTTCTTTTTCTTTTAACCCAACGAACAAAAACCTTGACTACAAGTCTGCAGCCCCTCTTTTTCCCTCTTTCTTTATGCACTGTGCTCTCTTTCCGCTGTTCTCATTTGGAAAAATGACCAAATTGGCTCAAAAACAGGGGGAAAAAACAATCTTAATGATGATCCCACAAACCCACTCAAAGCCTATCAAAGTATTCTCATACTTGTTCATCATCATAGGCTTAGCTCTCAGTTTTGGCATCACACTTGGTCTATACTCAGAGAGATTCTCACTTAACCCACTTCAAACTCTAAGAACTGTCACCATCGCCGGAGCACTGCCGCCACTGCCGCCTGTGCGTGGGCTGACTCCATTGCCGTCATCGCATGTCAGGGCGGCCAAAGAAACCCAGGCGCTTCCAAGGAAGGTGGCGACAGTGGCGGCAAAAATGAAGAAGTTGCCTGAGAAGAAGAAGATTGCGTTCATGTTTTTGGCAAGAGGGTCCCTGCCATTTGCGCCATTTTGGGAAGAGTTTTTCAAAGGGCATCACGGGTTGTACTCCATTTACGTTCATGCTGATCCTTCTTTTAATTCTTCATCGGAGCTCGACACCGGAGTTTTTCGTGGCCGGAAAATTCCTAGTCAGGTTCGTCTCTTGAACACTGCCTACTTCGATCATGGGATCAAATAAGTTTAGTCAAAATTTTCGATTATTGGTCTATCGTTGAATGTTCCATAAGCTTGGACAATGATGTTGGTCCTAACTTGAAATGAAAAATAAACACCCTGGAAAATACTTTGATTGAGAAAGAGCTGTGGCAATTTGGTTATTCACCATACTGCCTAACAATAAAATTCGCAGTGATGGGCTCATTATGCGGCAAACAAAGTTGATCGTTTATGGCTCCTTACTATCATCAAATTAGCGCAACCATCCATGAGATCTTAGCCAAGTGGTTAAGATTGTGATTTTAAGTATATTAGATCTCAGGTTTGATTCTCCTTTCCCTATTTTATTGTACTGTCTTCGTGACTCATTTGAGCCCAAAAAAAAAAAAATCAAATCAGCGCAGCCTGAGTCTTCAACTAGATATTGACTCGGCAATAAGGTTTTATATAAACCTTGGTTTTAAGTCATCTACCATATTGATTCAAAGTAAATTTTGGGCCTGTTCTATTTCGCGTTTAGATACAGCTAATAGATGTAAGGAGATGTAAGGAGCTGTAAGGAGCTGTAAGGATAGATGTAAGGAGCTGTTGAATCTTATAGAAAATTTATATGGGATGTAAGAAGAATGAGACGTAAAGAGATATAAAAAGATGTAAAAAGATGCAAGGAGTATGTTAAGAATGTAAGGAGTTATAAAAATATATAAGAAACTATAAGGAGATGTAAGCTCTTAACTAAATCCTAAAAAACGCAAAATAGAATAGGGCCTTTGTATATAGTTTCCCCAATCATTAGCAAACATTATGACATTACCTCTAGCCCAAATAGTACCTAAGCTAATTTTGGTGTAAAATGTGTAGACCTTCAAATTAGAAATAACTAGAAAAGACAATCATTTTTTTCATGGAGATATATTGTTGTATTTAGAAAATTGTTTATTTTAAATACAGCTGGAAAAAAAAATTCAATGGTAAAAGGTTAAAATAAAAATAAAATAAATACAAACATATGTCATTGTCGTAGTAATATTTATGTCCACCAAACAGAACTATCCACTATTCACTAGGGAAAACCCGAGGGGATGACAACTTTGAGCAAAAGCAGTGGTGGGCCAAAAATTTGGCTCACCGGTAGGGGCCTACCATTATCACATCAACTCTCTCTCTAACTTTTTGCCTCATAAGTCTTACCTTCTCCAATGGTTGGCTCACCACTGTGGCTCACCAAATAAAATAATACCTACGGACCCATACCCTAATATGCAACTACTTTTTCAAAATCCAAAAATAAAACAAAAAATTAATAAAACAACAAAAAAACAACCAAAAAAAAAAAGAAAAAGGGGCTGGGGGATGGCTTGCTGCCCGCAGCCACCCCGCGGGCCCGGCTCCCCAAGTCAGCCAATGCACAGAAGGCAGCCAAAATTCTGCTCGCCGGCTTAATTTCTTGTCCCGCGGATAGTACGTTGCACATGCTCTTACTCTTTTAGCTTTTTTCAATTTTTCTCCTTTTTCAATCCTTTGGCTTTGTTTGTTTCAATTTTATTAAAAAGAAAATAAGAGTCAAATGACGTATTGCATCTATCTTTGTAAAAGACTAACAAAAATTTTTATTTCTAATATATATATAATATATATATATATATATATATATATATATATATATATATATATATATATATATATATATGGACCATCTTTTTTTCAATTTACCAACTTCAACCCACTTCAATCCACTTTAACCTACTTCATCAATTTTAATAAAAAAATATTCACTTCAACTAATTTCAACCAACTTCAACCAACTTCAATCAAATTCCCACAATTTTAACCAACTTCTAGTTATCATACAAAAAAAGAATTTAACCAACTTCAATCAATTTCAACTCACTTCAACGAAAAAATACCCACTTTAATTTACTTCAACTCACTTCTACCAATCTCAATTAAGTTTACCCATTTACCAACCTATATTTTTCAAAGAAAAGAATAGGTCCATACTCTTAGATCCTTTATTTAACTAGAGTCAAGTTGGTCCTATAAGGGGTAAAATTCTTCCAATACAAATTTTCTCTATTCATAGAACTAAACACAAGAACTTATTTAAGAGAAATAAATGTTAAATCACTTGAATTAAACTTATTGAGATGTCTGTATATATATATATATACACACACACATGTTCGTCTATTTCTACTATATTTATATAAAGTGACGACTGAAAAAACATATTTTTTTAGTTACACATATTTATATTATGCAATTGTCATATGAGAGTATAATAGTTACAAATTACTGTTAATCTCTATTACAATTAGTCTCATGTAAAACTCCATTTTATTTCAAAATTTGAAAATTATTTTGCTTTATTTACCTTTTTTCCAACGTTATTGGAGGATCAATTCTTTCTTTGTCCTAGTTTTTATGTGCAAATGCTTTCCTTTTTTAACGCTATATTATACCTTTCCTTATAGAGTAACGTAATTTTATGGGAAACACAACCAAGTCTATACGTCTTGGCGAAAGTGACGAGTGTTGTAGGCCGAAAAAATATTATCCCCCTAGTCTTGTACAAGAAGGAAGTGAATCTCTTCTTACGAAAATGAAAGATGAACTTTTGACAAAGACTAGCAGATTTGCAAGAGCTGTAGCAGCACATTGCCTCGATGTGTGTGTAAACAAAATTGTACCTAATCTTCTTACTTGTTGCCCTTTTATATGAGCTAGTACGACATGTGTAAACAAAATTGTACCTAATCTTAGAGGATCATCGATTATAGTTTCAATTTTTAGAACTTAAGTTTATCATATTAGTAAAAATTTTAATTTTTTGAAACTTTCATTTCACTACTTCTTCAATCCATAAAACTCCAATTTAAATCATCCAATAAAAATTTTTATCATGGACCCATCATATGATACACAACCCCTTTTTTTAATAACCCAAATAATACTTTTAAAAAGGAAAAAAAAAGAAAAAAGTTACAAAAGGACAAACAATTTTGCAACTGGGGAGGAGTGCATTTCTCCACGAGAGGCATTTCTAACAGAAGCAAATGAATGAGTAATGGACACATGGCAAGCGGGGACCCGCGTTCCTCTTTTTTGGCCTCTGTTGCGAATGCTCTTATTGTCCTTTTGTACAAACTAGGACTAGACTTAGTAAAAGTGATCCAAAATTCAAAATTAAAATTGAGCCATCTCAATCAAGATCTAAATCGATAATTGAAATAGGTGACTGGTAACAGTGCGAATGCGAAAATGAGCCAATGAGAACCGACCCCAACATAGGACCAGATTTAGATATCACTAATTCAAACCTAACCCGACTTTGACTCGAATCAATTCAGAGTCAAATATAAACGACCAAACCCGAACTTATTTAGACCCCAACATAAATGATGCTCAAACCCAAATTAATTGCCAACATTATTAAGCTTTATCTTACTGCAAGAAAATGTCCAATGGCAAGGGATGGCAATGGGGGCGGGTAAGGGACAGGTTGAGCCATACCCTTACCCATACCTATTTTCGAAAATTATACTCATACCCGTAACCGTACCCATCGTGTATTAAAAAATAAAACACATACCCATATTCATACCCATCGGGTTTTGCGAATTTATGGGTTTTATCTGGGTTCACATAGAGAATGAAAATTAATATCCATATGCACCTGATATCCAAGAATGATATATATTTTGTTAATTATAAGATTGCAAAGTTGTGATATTTTAAGAAGATATTATTTAAGAATGTGAAATAAAATACATTATTGACTAATTTCTTGCTAGAAGGGTTTGGATTGGACTTAAATCGAAAAATGTTGAACTAAAATAATTTTCTTCTTATTATAAAAACGGGTACTGGTAGAGTGCGGGTATGGGACGGGTGAGGGCCATAGCCATACACGTACCCATTTTTCAATACCCACCCCATACCCATTTTAAACCACCTTTACCAGCCACTTGGGGTTTTAAGCAATAGACGGGGTTGAATATCATTGCGTTTTAGCCAACTGTCTTTGTTTCATGGTTCTTATGTTATTTGGGTTATGAATTTTTGCTCTTATAAATGCAATTTGGCATTTTGTCTTCACTCATCAAGACCTAACTTCTACCCCCCAAAAAAAAAAGCTCATTTCGAAATTAAGAGTTGGGAGGATTCAAAACTGACTTGACACAATTTCTACCCCCATCAAATTGTTAAGCAACCCGCTTGTTAACCAACCCCAAATTGAACCGAAATTCCGAATCTTGAAATCAAGGTTATTCCGATCAATACCACCGACCTGAAATGGCACTATCCGAAATTCGCAGAACCCAAACTTCATCTGGACCGAGTCGATACCGGACCCAACGTAAGCTGTCCCGACACTCATGCGATTCAAACCACACCCCATTTGTACCTGACGTGAACCACCTGTTTATGAAGGGCTTCGCCTACTTTTGGTGGCTTCCTAACGCTATACCGCAAGCCCACAATCAAGCAACTTCCTCATGTACTTTAATGTTGGGCTACGAAAGTCGATAGGGCTTCGCTTAGGTGGCAAGGCATCTTTAGTATGGACAGCCCATTATTCTTGTTCTGCTATTTGAATGAAGACTTTTCTTTTATTATTAGTTTAATAAATCCCATAAAGATACAATTAGGTATTAAATAAAAAGACCACTAAAAAGTAGAATTGCAGCTACTAATAAAAGGATAAAGAGCATTAAATACTAAACAACAAAATAGGCAATAAGTGATTACCAATGTGTCACTCTAATCAACTAAAATTCATCTGCCACACGAGTTCAATGAACCCTCGAAAAGAGCATCATGGCTATTTTCCATTTTCTTCCTCAAACTCCTCGTAATCCTTCTGATAGTTGGAGTGTTATTCCCTACGACACAAATAACCAGCTATCTGCCTAGCTCTAAGCTTTCTCAAGCAATTTCCGTAGGGATAGGGGAATCATGTCTGATAGACTCTTCTATCTTTTCTTTAGTATTAAAAATCTTTTCAATAGCGGACAAAATATATTGCCTACGGCTAATAGAATGCGTAGGCTCCTCAATATCATTTGTAAAAGATTCGCTCGCAGCACAATTCTTCTACGATTTTTTTGAGTGGTCAATTTGACAATATAATTAGGGTAAGTCTTTACAGTTCCTATAGGCGGGGAAATCGTTCTGCTAGCCTCAGAACAAGCTTCTTAATCACATTCTGATTAACCCTTCCAAAACAATGTTGCTCTACATTCTCATAGTTATTTGCTGCTTCATTAGCTTGAGTATTCTCCAAACCATCACAAATCAACATTAACCCCATCAAAGCCATTTCTTACAAGAGAAATGTCAACATCAAGCCTACGTTTTGGAACCCACTTCCACTTAACGTGATTATTATTTCTAAAAAAAAGGCCTTTCAGGTCACGCGACTCTTGGCGGGTTTGTTTTGAAATTTAGCCCAACTTACACTCACCAATTTACCCCATAATAGCTTCCAATGGGGTGAAAGAATTGTCTTCTCACCCCCTATTCTTTGGTTCAAAATCTGACAAATCCATATTTCATAGCAACTCGATTTCGAATGTAAGCATCAACCACGTTTTCAAAAGATACAAATTCAGTTTGTAATCGCTTAGCACTGATACTGGAAGGCAAGTTCTCAATGAAAATTGAATGAAGGTGCTCATATTCCTTGATGATCCCAAGCGAGTATTCCCATGAGACGCCGAATAATGGGCACTGGAGGTTGAAATTGGCAATGGCGAAACCTTGGACAATAGACCTTTAAGTTCTCTCGTGACAGAGAGGGCCTCTTTAGCTCTATCAAACTCAACCATGGAAGCAAAAGAGTCATCACCTTTAACACCGGAGTCGTCTAAGATTGACAACACTGGGTGTTGCAACCCATCCTTCAAAGTTTCCAACCTCGCCTGGATCAAAAATCCACGGTCGTCGAGGGGAATCGCCATGAGCCAGAGAAGAAAGCCAAAAGAGGCACTTACCCAACCATCGGAAAACACCACAGGAGATACACCACCTTTCGCCAAGAACCCCAGCCACCGAAAAGGCACAAGCACCGCAACTCACCCAAACGACTGCGTCGACCATCCCAGAGCCCAACACAGACGCCACAGAGAAGGTGACTACCGGAGCTTCGCCCCCCAGAGGAGGGTGAAGTGGTCTCCGGTTATCACCAGGGCTAACGGGAGGCGAGGTTTTGTCATTGTTAGCTACGGCCGGTGGAAGGGATGCCTCTTTCCACTCATGAAGATGTTTGAATCTTTGATAGTACGGTTTGTGTGGGTCCTTTTTTTGTTGTGGCGAAATGAGCATTGCTCAGACGGCCTTGCGGAAGCGTCTTAGCCTCCGAATCTAGGGGCGTCGATATCAGTTCTGGCTGCCTTGCGTGGAAGTGGTAATGTCGTTCAATTAACCCTTTACAGGGACATTCAACTCTGTTGCATTCTCTGTGATAGGGACCCATGAGGTGGCCCAACTTACCATTGAAAAATTAACTAGACTTTCATAGTATCTTGTTTTTGTAGATCTACATGGTCTTATTTGTCAATCAGTTTTTTTTTTTTAAAAAATATAAAGAGAGATGCAGGGGTTGATATAGGCGCGAGTTGAACGTAGATCTGTAGCAACAAGTATCAAAGAATTTACCAGTTGAGTTAACCGATATCCATATATTTACAATCATATGATTATATGATGATAAATGCCTGGTGGTAAGACAGTTATTAGTGTCATATCTTATTCTTAATTAATATGTTACTATATGATTTAAGTCACTAAGTTTTCGACAGTTATACTTAATTGTCAATGGTAAAATTTTCATACTTATGAGTTGCGCCAGGTATTAACTCTATGAAAAATTACGGATACAAAAGATAATTTTATACTATTTATGGATGGTAGCGCCCTTCCACTATCCTTTTAACATTCAAGAACTCAATTTTTCGACAAACTTTTTAATATTTTTCATATTCAAATAGTAAACTATTATAAAAAGTGTTACTTGTTTTCTTGACCCTTTGTTTCCCCTGTATGTATGGCTAATTTATGTCTAAGGCCATTTTGCTTTTTCTTGACTTCTTTTCTTGTGTTTATATCTATGACCACCTTGAGTAGGCTTTGTTTAGACATAATTTCTCTATAATAAAAGGAAAGATTGATTGTGTATATCTAATTTTCTATTTTCTGTTTAAGCAATAATGCATTCTTGCTAACTGGCATGCTGTCTGCATATTAACTTTTGTGTATCATTACCTCTAATATGTTGTTGTTCTTATGTTACATAGCTACAGCAACCTATCTTATTAATATATCTTAGCCATTCCTTGCTGTGTGTCGTTAATTGTCCCATTAAATGTTTTCACAACATCTTTCTTCTATAAAATATTTTCACAAAATCCTTTTTTTGTGGCTCTCTTGGAATCAACCTCTCTACGGGTAGGAATGCCAGTAGAGGTAAAGTTGCCTACAGTTGAAGCTCCCCAACTCAGCGAAAGCGGGACTCACACTAGGAGGTGGTGGTGGTGTTGTCGTTATTACTATTTTATGAAATTGTTAGCTTCAATAAATACATATAGTCCTCGAATTACACTCTTCCTAGCTGGCATATTGTGTGCATAATGGGGTGTTTGGTAGATGACTTTTTAGATAATTTTTTGCTCAAAAATGGCTTTTGGGGGTGATTTTGGCCATTTGACTCAATCAAACAGCTATTTGAATTGTTTGGTGAATGACTTTTTGGAATAGCTTTTTCACCCCAAAAAGTTTTTTTTCTAAAAAGCTAATATTTGTAGTTTTTCCTGGTTGGTTGTTTGCGATTTAATGTAAAAGGCCAAATTATCCTGGATTAAATATAATAAACAAAATCCATATATTTTCTTGCATTCGCTTTTCTAAGTTTTTTACTTGCTTCTTCAAATTCAAATTAAATAATGATCTATAGCAACCATACTTTCATAATTTATTTCAATGGTTGATAAAAAATATAAAATCATTAATTTTTGCTAATTTTGTGTATTAAATGTAATGCAAATTTTAATTCTCTATTTATCCCCACTTCAAAAAAATCAATTCATATTGAAAGAAAGTTCAACTATTAACAAATAGAAATTTTTCTAAGTGAACAACAAAACAAGATTGTGTTATGGGCCTTAAACATCGCATAACTTTTAGTTTATATTGAAAAAAAAATTAGATTAAAAAAGTAAGTCATGCATAAATCGATAAGAAGATTTAATAACTACTAATAAAATAGGATTCTATGAGTGAAGGTAACTTGCACATATCACGTAAATTTAATTCATATTGAAAAAGAAATAAGTGACCAACTAATTAAAAAAATTCATCTTCGGTGGTGAATAAGAGATGGACATAAATGAAATTTTATCAGATATATTTTTTTAGAAACAACTAGTATTGCTAAACACTTAAAAAAAAAAAAAAAAACAGCTAATTGAAACAGCTAACAACCAATAGGAATAACTAACAGCTAACAGCTAACACGTGTTTGTCAAATAGGGCCAATAACTTTGTGTATTTTTATGTTTACGAAATTGCTAGAATTGAAAGGTTAAACCATTACCATTAAGATATTGGCCGACTAATTTTCATCAAAATTGATGCAATGTACATTACAAAGTAGCCGTGTCATTGACTAAATAACTAGAAAATAAATAGCAAAATGATAAATGTCTTGCTGTAAGACACTTTCTCCAAGTGTCTTGTTTTCACTTAAAAATAATATCATAATATTTTTAAATTAAAAAAAATGGTATAATCGAATAGTCGAAGCAAATTACAAATTATAAAGTGTATAAAATCATCTTTCTAACCATAATCTACCACATTTTTAAAATACGTGTATCAGATGTCCTCACAGAAAGGGTTGATCTGATTATAGCACTATTTAATATTTTATCGACGTCGCTGACGAATATTTAAGCCTAACAAATTCATAATTAAGCATAATCATTAAAAATTAGTGATTTTAAATTATAAAATATGTAAATTTAGGATGAGACAAAATATTTAAAATGTCTTCCCTCAAGACATATAACATCACTGAAATAAATAATATCAATCATGTTTTCTGTATTCAACAAATATCTTCATTCCTGCAGTATTTACTCCTTTCAATCCCCCCCCCCCTTCACTTCTAATGCATGATGTGTAAATACAATGCAGGAAGCGGAATGGGGAAAGTTCTCATTGGTAGAAGCAGAGCTCCGACTCACAGCAAACGCCCTGCTTGACCCCTCCAACGAACGCTTTGTCCTCCTCTCTGAGTCCTGCATTCCTCTCTTTAACTTCTCCACTATCTACTCGTACCTCCTCAACTCCACCCAAACCTTCGTCCAGGTGTACGATATCAAGGGCCCAGCAGGGCGGGGTCGCTACAAGCACCGCCTATGGCCGGTCATAAGGTTCAAACAATGGCGAAAGGGGTCTCAATGGTTCGAGATGAACCGAGAATTAGCCACCCGTGTAGTCTCAGATCATGCCTACTTCACCGTCTTCAAGAAGATGTGTTTGTGGAACAAGTGCTATGCTGATGAGCACTACTTGTCAACATGGGTTAACATCAACTACGGGGCCAAGAACTCGAATCGAAGCGTGACGTACGTTGATTGGAAACGAGGGGAGGGGGGCCACCCTGCCAAGTATGAAAGAAGCTCAATTACAGCTGAGTTCTTGGAGTTCTTGAGGCACGGGATGAGGTGTGAGTATAATGGGAAGAACACTAATGTTTGTTTCTTGTTTGCTAGGAAGTTTTCTCCTGATACGTTGGATAAGTTGCTAGGGTTGGCTCCTAAGGTTATGGAGTTCTAAGCAGGGGAGATTTTATACATGTATGCCTGTTACAGGGAGAGAAAGCATATGCATTTAGGTTATCTTGTTCATTCATTTATTTTTGTTGCAATTAATGTGACATGGGAAAACCAAAACAGGTTGCAAATCATTTCCACATACACTCGAACGCTCTTCAATTCTTTTGCCTGGTTGTTGATGTAGAGCAGCTGCCAAAGAAGATAAAGTGACGGACTCTCTATATCATGGAAATGACAGAAATACGATATGTATAGCTGATCAATCAATCTTTATTAGGAGTGGAAATGAAACAAGGTGAACCAAGCCTCACCACTGTAAAGAGGCCTCCTTGTGCATGGCAGGACTCGGTGATATCGAAAATTTGGGCTGGATGGTCAATTTATCTGCAAGTGCACACTCATGCGTCTGATGTTTCCAAAGTTCATGTAAAATGGCATAATCAAAGTAAAATATTACTGCAGAAACAAGCCCCCTCGAAGATGCTTGACTCAAACTTGATTCCACATAGAAGCACAACTTCATCAAGTTCATTCGAGCTTGAACAAACCGCTCTCCAAGAGTTTACCGATGTCGTTAGGTGAAACAGGACCGGGAATACTAGCTTCCAAAGTCATCCTCCCTGAACTGCTACAGACTGGCTGATCAAGCGAGGCAGATTGAGCCATAAAATTACTTCTGTTTAGCACAAGTTTCCTGAAGTTGCCATTGTAAAACTTGAGCTCATCCCTCATTCAGAGACAGATATGCATTTGCATTTTCAGTTTAGCATAATGAGATAGAAATAGTGGCAACACAAAATCAACACAAAATAAATACTCTACAAACAGGAACATTGCTGTTCTTCCCTAATTGTATTGGTACAGAAAATGCAATTACATGTTCTCTGCTGCATCAAAAACTTTAAAAGAAAAATTCCTATGCTATTTATACATCCAATTATTCGCTAACCACACTGTGAAGAATTTACATCAAAAGAGTTCCTCATTATCTGGGACCTCAGCCACTCTGGTGCAGGCGATAAAGTACACATATGGTCAGCGAAATCAGCAACCACTCGAATCCTACGATCATCCAGTCTAAAAAACCGAGTGCGGTACCCTCGATCATCTAGTCTAAAAAACCGAGTGTGGTACCCTGTCACCCCTCTAGCATCGCGATCTTCATCGTAAGAATCCGTGAAAAATATACAATTTCGAGCAGGCGAGCCACAAAGGCCAACAGCCGAAGCAGAGAAACAATAATCTTTGGCTAAAACAAAGAGGCGATCACCTAAGCATTGTACATGAACCCAGGTCCCCCATTCTTCATCTAACTTATACACTCTCATATCAGCCACCCTTTTGCTCTCACCCAAGTACAGATCAACCACATACAGATGCCCTTCAGATTCCACCAACTTCCTTTTCTGCCCACCCAGATAAAGTGGGCGAGAAAACATAATCAACTCGAATGTTTCAGAATTCACCCACCAAACAATCCCTGTTTCATCAATAACATAAATTTGATCCTTGTAAAGAATAATATCATCATAACAAGAGTTCCCTTGATCAATCTGGGTCCATTTTGAATCCCCAAAGCTCCAAAACCCCAGCTTTCCTTCGCGACATAGACAAAAAATCCCAAGACCCAGATCACATTTAACATCTTTACGAAGCACCACTGTCTTATATATCCAATTAACAGGGGACCCAGATGGGGATTTAAGTGAATAAAACTTACTCAACTGAACGAGCCGAAAATCCAACATATTGAGCGTTTTTTGGTGGGGCCCTTTGAGATTTCGGCTTGATAGAGGGATAAGAAGCTGCATATGGCCCTGGAGTGACTCCTCGACCCTGGTGAGGCAGGCCAAAGCGGGCGAAGAGGGGGGAGGGTTGGTAGGTTCGAGGCGGCAGATGGTGAAAGGGCACAGGTACGAGGAGAACGAGGAAGAAGAACCGTCGGAGGGGAAGAGAGGAGGAAGGTGAAGAGGAGAGAGAGAGGCTCGGAGGTGACAGAGAGGGATGAGAGATCGCCAGGATCTGCAAACTGCTCGGCAGCGGTAGACATCGAGGCGAGAATCAAGGTGGGTTTTGATAATCTCCCATAGCTCGTCTGGGAGTTGGTGAGCCCATCTATGGCCGTTGTTGTAGCTCATTTTTTTTATTTTTTCTCGTGCTCGTATTCTGATAGGTTTAAGCCTGCTCAGGTGACTTGGCCGGCGGCTGATGACATACCGTCAGTATCTTCTGCTTTGTTTGGAGCTGGGGAAGACTGAGGACTTGGTGGAGGCAACCCAACAAGAGACTAGAAGTCTTTCTTTTCTTCTTCTTTTTTTCCCCCTTCGGTTTTTGGTTTTTCCTTTTTTTTTAAAGAATTTTTTGCTTTTGGCTGTAGAGGGCATTCACAATTTTTTGTCTTCACAGTTTCATCCCATTGCTATAAATAATATCAACTTTAACAATTTACAATGGAAAGTCAAAGTTTTTAAAAAACCACCGAAAAACGTAAAGTTTACAGTAATTATGGTATTGTAATACTTATTATGTTGTTCTTTTTCTTTTTTGAAATATAATTATGCTATTTTTATCAGTAAATTTGTTATCATAATTTTTACGATATCAGTTTTAGTATTCCCTATCTCATCATAAAAAAATTTGAAAAATATGGTATAGTTTATATATTTGGTTCGCTCATCTCTGATTTTTGGAGCTTTAGATTATCTCTCTCTCTACTGATTGCTTTTATAGAGCAGAGAAACTGAAGATAAGGAGTCGTCCGGCTACTGGATATGCCGCTAGCCCTCTTCCTCTTTCTTGGGGCAGGGAGTTGACTGAGGGAGTTATTGGAGTCATCCAGATTCATCATTGTTTTTTTAATAAAGATATTGCCAGGATTTTGTAAAAAAGAATAACCAATATGGGAAATTCTTTTGAATAGCAACAGCTATCTGAACTTTTGTTCAATTTGATTATCAGAATACATCCTATTCAAAAAAGGTTTGTACAATTTTAAATTTTTTGGACATAGATTTATTCCTAGTTATACTATCAAAGTTGTAATTAAAGCTGGCGAATAAGTCAAGTAAGGTTTATGTTTGTGTCAAACTTAAATGGGTTAAAAGTTCCTTGACTTGTGTATGATCTATTTATTATTTATTAAATAGATCAGAAAACTTTGACTTATACCAAATTAATCTTTAAACTTGTTGACTTGCATCAGATCTCAAAGAAAAATGGGTCATATTTAAGTCACCTTCATTACTCATTTGGTTCATGTTCTTTTGAACTTATTTTTGTTGAACTTACCTGAATTGAATTCATCTGAATTGAATGAACTTATTTATGGTAAATTGAATTAAATTGAACATAATTTTGCTGAACTAATCATATTTTATTTGAATTCTGAAGATAGTTGTGCTGAACTAAACTAAGGTGGAGCTATTTTTGTTGAATTAAATTTAATTGAACTAAATTGAAATTATTTTTGCCAAAGAACTTGAATTGAACTTATTTAGAAAAAATAGTTAAGGAGAACAGGGAACTTGTTTATTGTTTTCAACTAGAACTTTGAAATGAGTCATTTGGTTTTGTTTCAAGTTGGATCTGTCTCTGTCCATAACCTCAGTTCGATTTCGATTTTTAAATCTGGTCATTTTTCAGTCAAGTTGATTTAAGTTGACTTGATTGGTTTTGGTCTTGTAAAGAAAAATAACTTTGGTGAAAAAATCTTCAATTCGATTCAACAAAATTCAGGTTAAGAGTTCACCTCAAGTTAGCTATTCTGGTTTTTAGTCGGTTATGAATTTGATCCTTTGCTTTTGGGTCATTCAATATGGTTCAGTTTTGCCATGTCTATTTTGAAATATTTCATAATTACAAAGCAATAAAGATCAAGTTCATAAAGACCAAATCAAACAATTACTCCCCTAATTTATCACAATCCATATTATTTTTTATTTTTTATTTCCAAACTCTTAATTACCAAATAAAAGTATAATTAAGTAAAAGTTCAGTGGATAAACAAGTTGTCATATTTACTCCTTTTAATTTGTATAGGCTAATTAGGTATTTTTAATATCAAGAAATTCAACTTGCATCAAACTGAATTAAGTAAACAAATTAAATGTATTAACCTCTTTAATTAAGCGGGTTAAAAATTTATATCTGAACCTACCTAATATTATGTTAATTATGGGCTAGTAATCATATCAAGTAAACCTTTTTCACCTCTATCTATAAATTTTAAAAAAAATCAACCTTGCCCGCCCAGAAAATTCATATCGGATAAAAATTCATCAGAATGTTTTGCATTAGCCAATTTAAATATGACGTAAATCGAAGTTTTTTGCCACCAAAAAATACTAACAGGGCACCTCGATGATGGAGGTGCAAAGACGGCAAGTAGGGGCATGCCCAAAAATCGAATGGAAACAATTGAGTTTCTCTAGAAAAAGGAGGTCCAGTGGAACAAACTAAAAAAATTTATGTTTAAGTTTTGATTTCACCTCAAGCATTTTGAAAACTTGAAATCAAACTTCAATTGTGTCAGGATTTTGTGAAGAAGCCAAACTGAGTTGTAAAACAATATACTCAACCATTTATTCCTTTTAAAAGTACTTAAATAACAGATTAACCGAACAACCTGTAAGTTGTAACCCATTGGCATTTTGTGAGAGTCAAAAGTTTGTCAGCTGAAGATCCATGGATCGGAAAATCAATTTGCAAGGGGGGGGGGGGTTTGCAAGAAAGAAGAAAGTGATCGTGAGTTCAATATAAGTTTGGATATCCTCAATAAAAGGTTAAACGAGTTGAATGAAAAATAGATGGAGAAATTGAGTTTTGGAGCATCATCATAAGGTGAAGCATTCTAATTTATGCATGCTAAAATGATCGATTTGGAGTTAGAAAAAAGATGCGGCTAATAAGTTGCAGTGGTGTAAGGGTGAAACATCTTGAAAGAATCAGAACAGTGAAAACAGGAAAGGAAGGAAAAAATGAAAACTATTATATGTTCTAGACAATGGAATGAACGAAGTAAGCAAAGTTCGGGTTTAGGAAATGTATGGTCTAGGAATAAATCATAAGCAAATTTATAGTATGATTGTACATGACGGTAGGAGCGAACGCTCGGATAAACATGCCACTAATCCATCCATTAAGATGCCATTGAGTTTTCTTCCTCCTCTTTTTTTTTTTTGGGGGGGAATTAATCTGTGCCATCTCTCTCTCTCTATATATAGACACACACACATACATACACACGCACATACACAGATATATATATATATATATATATATATATATATATATATATATATATATATATGTGTGCATATATATATATCTGTGTGTGTATATATATGTATGTATGTATGTATGTATGTATGTATATGCATATATATACACACACACACACACACACACACACACACACACACACACACATACATACATACAATGGTAGAAAGTGAACAATTACAAATGTTAGGTGCATTTTCTTATAAGAGTACGTCCAACTATATCCTCAGCTAGATAGATCCGAGAACTGGGAAAAACAGACATCTGAAAAAGAGACTGTGATGGAATGTCCAAATTTAGAAAGCCAATCGGTAGCAATATTTGCCTCCTGAAAGATATGATTAATGTGGAAATGGGTACCATGGTGTAACTAGGTACGAATGTCTTCAATAATTGTGGAAACTTTCCAAGGAACAAGGGATTTGCCTTTTAACGCCTGAATAACTATGCAATTGTCACCTTCAATGCATGTCTTGTTGAAGCCCGCCTGTATGGCCACATTAACTCCATCTCGAAGCACTCTAGCCTCGGCTACAAGGAATGATGCATGTCGATAAAAAGCTGCTCCTGTTTTGAGTAGTTTGTCAGTCCAGTCGCGAAGTATATATCCTCTTGATGTTGATGAATTGATGAGTGATCTATCAAGTTGATTTTGATGAATCCTAGAGGTGGAGGGTCCCACCTTACAAAGTGGAAATATGTGGAGGGAGAAGAAAAGGATCCCCTAAAAGAGTGATTTCCCGACAGACAATTTTGAATTCTCTATTCAGCACCTTTTTTGCTCTGATTAGGCACCCTAATGGGTTAAAAAAAATTTCTCAAAAACTATTGCATTTCTATCTTTCCAGATGCTCCATACAAGAAATGAGAATTTTTGAAGTAGCTTCGGGTTTCGTGAAGAATTTATCCTCTTAAGCGGATCAGTCATCTCATGCAACCCTCTAGGTGAAAATTGGATTGGGAGCCATTGATGTTTATCAGCTAGTTCCCAGACCTTTTTCATCACATGGCATTCACTGAAAAGATGTTCAATTGATTCAATGTCATCCAAGCAATTTGGGCAAGCTGGGCCAATGTTCAATCCTCTTTTGAGGAGATTGCCTCGGATGGGGATTGCTTTATGGTAGACTTACCATAAGAAAACTTTGATTTTTTGGCATGGTACCAATATGCCATATCCATTTAAAGGGCCATTCGGGAGAGTCATTTATTGATGTATCGTGTACTATCCATGTGGAAGATTTAGTACTAAAGGTACCTGGGCTATTCAGTCCCCAACAAAAGGAATCCTCTGTTTGCTGCGGGCAAGAATGGCAACCCCTTGTATCTTCTAAAT
This sequence comes from Carnegiea gigantea, assembly GCA_029747015.1. Lineage (NCBI taxonomy): Eukaryota > Viridiplantae > Streptophyta > Magnoliopsida > Caryophyllales > Cactaceae > Carnegiea > Carnegiea gigantea. The sequence continues at coordinate 452,947 of JAKOGI010000075.1, forward strand.
GGTCGGGTGGTTATCAAGGATAAAGTTAAGTTTTGGGAGGTACCAGGTTTTATCATGCTGGATAAAGTCACAAACTTTGGCTCATGGATTTGGAATGGTTTCTTTATCCAAATCTACAATTTCGATTAAGTTCTTATTTTCTATCCAATTATCATGCCAGAAAGAGATGTTTTCTCCATTCCCTAACTTCTAAATAATACCTTGCTTTATAGGCTCCTGCATTTTAGTAGATTCTTCCAAACTAGTGAGTAAGTAGTTTTCCTTTTATAATTAAAGAAGTCTACATTGTGGAGATACTTTGTATTCATGGCTCGAACCCATATGCTAGATGCCTTGGGAAGAATTTTCCAAGCCAACTTGCATTGGAATGCTTTATTGACGGCTTTTGTTTTTTGTAATCCTAGGCTCACCTTTGTTCTTTGGCAATCAGAGTTTATCCCATGCAACAAGTAAAAACCCTTTTTCGGCATTAGTATTACTCCAAAAAAACTCTCTATTGAGTTTATCTAAGTGGTGGCTAGTAGTTATTGGGAGCTGAAAATATTACATTATGTGTGCTGGCTGTGATTCTAACTGGATTGTATTAACACTGTTCTTCCTACTTTTTATAAGCAGTTTGCTTTCCAGCCTTGAAGTTTAGCAGTGACTTTATGAATTATCTCTTTAAAGGTGGATTTGGTAGGTCTAGCTTGGAAGAGAGGACAATGCAAATATTCATCTAACGAGTCTCTATGTGGAATATTGAAGATGACTATTTGTTTTTGATTAATAGAGGCATTTTGTGAGAACGTGAGTATCGATTTATAGTAGTTAACTAATTGTCCTGAAATAGAGCAGAATTTGTCTAACAATGTTTTCAGGGTCGAATAGCTGCTGTTGCTGGTTTTACAAAAGAATAGGCAGTCATTTGCAAAGAGACTTATGGTGATGGACCTTGGGCAGTCATTTGTTCAACCTAAAATTATGATAATTTTATACCCTTTTATTATCTAAGATTTGCTTGGAATAAATTACTAAATTAGAATATTAATGTTATTTTTCTTATTTTGTAGGATGTTTGAAAATTTGAAGGATGAATAAATTGCTTGAAGAAAAAAAAGAGAAAATTGAATCAAAACTGGATTGGGTCATAATAAGCAATTGAGTGAGAAGAAGATGAAAAAGAGGTGGCCCAGCACAGCAGCCCAGTCCTTTCCCCTTGCCTTGCCCTTCTTCTTTTTTCTTTCACACGTGCCTCACACGTGATTTTCCAGCTATTCCCCCATCCCCTTTCTTCTTCTCCCTCATCAAGTCACGACCCAGAAATCCCAAAGTAATAACAGGGGAAATGCAGGCTCTTCAACTCCTTCCACCATAACCGCCACACTCTTCTCCATTATTTTTCTCCTTCATCATAATGAGTCCACTCATCCGTTACCCCACACCCCTCGACCCTTCTTCTTCTTCTTCCCCTGCGAAGCTCAGGTCGAAAAACCGAACAGGGCCTTTCAATCTTCCTCGTTCCCTACAACAACAGCCATGGAATCCCTCTCTCTCCTCTTTCATGATTAATCACATTAATCCCATATTCGGTTATTTTTCATCATCACCATTAATTTGGCGGTTTCGAACAGTAAAAGAGGGGTAATGAAGGGGTCGACGGTGCGCTTCAAAGGGGGGCCGAAAACAGAGGAGTAGGGGCGTGCAGAGTAGGTCGTTTTGAGCCTTCAATTTTCCACTTTCTTTTCCGTCTTCAGTTTTCAAGTTGTAAATTCATTTTAGTTGGTTATTGAATTTTAGTTGATTTGCGTGGAAAGTACCTAGTGGTTGAAGCATTCATTCGAATTCAAGCTCTCATTACTCTTGTTTTTTTGGATTCTGATTCGAGGTGTTGGGTGACCTGGGTCTGAATCTTGGGCCTTTGCAAGTCGTTATCCGCATTTTGGTACTCAATTGCTCTGTTTCCATCGTGCTCTGTTTGGGAAGTGAATGAAAACAGAGGGCTACAGCTAAGTGTTAGTAGCTAAAACTATTTGCTGTTTGGTTCTTCATTTTTATAATATTGTTTAGTCAGTTTAGTAATTGGTAGAATAACCTGATTTTAGTATTAGACAATGCTAGCATTTAGTTTTAGTTTAGTTTAAAAATTTTTAGTAATTTAATTTCACAATCATCCCTGAGGATCGACACCCGTTAGTACTACGGCGATAAACCGTGCGCTTGCGGAAAACCACAACAAGTTTTTGGCGCCGTTGCCGGGGATGGCATTGTGAAATTTGGTTACATCGAGTCATAGTTTGATTATTAGAGTTGTTAGAGTCATTTTCGTTTTAGTTGTCGTTGAGTCGTTATTTTTTTTTTTTTTTAGTAGTTTAGTTTAGTTTTAAATTTGAATTTAGTTTATCTTTTGATTTTTGATTTTTGTTTTTGTTAGGATTGGTTTAATTTTAATTTTTAGATGCTTTCATTGTTATTAAAAAAAAAAAACAGTACTAACGAATTTTGTTTTTGTGCAGCAAAAGAGGCAAAATAGAACTGATCCGGAAGGGAAAAAAAAAAAATTTTTCAGTGCAGATTTTTCATTAAATTCAGCATCTGTTCGAATTTTCTGGGGAAATTCTGGTGTGATTTTTGCTGTTTTAATATTTTTCCTAGATTTAGAATAATTTTTAGGGTGCGTGTGAATTTTTTTTGGAATTTTTGGAGCTGTCATGATTTTTCTGTGAATTTTAGAAATAATATTCTGTTTGCATTTTTCTGCACTGTTTGGGGACAGGAAAAATCGAGAAAAAATTATATTTATGTCCTTTGTGATTGTGTGGATTTTGCTGTATATTTAGTTTTAATTTTAGGAGTCTTAATTTCTGTTTTACTTTTATTCTTAGAATTAGGGTGTTTAGGTGTAGTTTTATTTCTTATTTTTCTTTTAGTTTCTTTGTGTTTGTGTTTTTGATTTCTGTTTTGTTTATTTCTGTTTTAATAGTGTCTTTAGTTTTCTCATCTATTTTGATGTTTTGTGATTAAAAATTTTTAAAAAAAAAAATTAAAAAATAAAAATTAAAAAATTAAAAAAAAAAAACTGAACCTTTGGTGAGGGTGTGAGATTTATATGACTGGGTGGGTTAGAAATCCTGAAAGCCGTAGACTTGTGAGAATTGAACTCGACCCTAAATTAGAAGCCGAACCTGAACCCAAGCTTGAATTAGAAGAAATGGCACAAGAAAGACCTTTGAGTGAGATTTTCTACCCTCCTAGGACCGCTTTGCCATCTTGCTTCACTATACCTGACCTTGGACCCAATGTGACCTTCGAATTAAGACCTCACTATACTCAGATGCTCCCTAAATTCACTGGCTTAGAGGATGCTTATTTGTTTTTGAGGGAATTCGAAGAAGTCTGTTCTATGATGCATTTTCCTAATATTCCCATTGATGTTGTACGCATGAAATTAATTCCTTTTGCTTTGAAAGATTCTGCTAAACGTTGGATGTATGGCTTGGCTGCTAATTCTGTTGCTTCTTGGAATGATTTTGTGAAATTGTTCTTAAGAAAATATTTTCCTAATGCCAAGACTGTTAAGCTAAGGAATGAGATTAATCAATTTGTGCAACTTGATAGGGAATCATTCTGGAAATATTTTGATAGGTTCAGGAACTTGTTGGCCCAGTGTCCCCATCATGGTCTAGACCAGGCACGTTTATGTCAGATTATTTATGAAGGACTTGACCAACAGACTAGAACCATGGTAGAGTCTATGTGTCAGGGTGGCTTTCTTTCTAAGAGCGCCACAGATGCTTGGGAATTTCTAGAGGACTTAGCTGAGAAAACTATGCAGTGGGAAACCGCTCGGGATGACAGTTTAGGTTCGAGGATTGCTAAGGGTGGGCTACATTCTGTTTCTGATATGAGTCACTTAGAGTCTAAGGTTGCTGTTTTAGAAAACATGTTGAAAGGATTGACTCTACAAATGACTCAGTTACCTCAGACTTCTTCAGCGTATTGCTCTCATTGTCAGGCCTTAGATCATTCCTTGAGTGCTTGTCCCTACTTTGCTCATCAGTTAGCAACTGGGCAAGAGCAAGCAAGTATGGCCTTTCAGAGACCTAAGAACGACCCTTTCTCACCTTTTTACAACCCAGGGTGGAGAAATCACCCTAACTTCTCCTGGAGTAATGGACCAAATGCTGCGGTTCCTAACTCCCAGTCCGTCTTTCACCCTTCTAGTTCCTTTCAGAGGCCTATTTTTCCAGGTGTACCCAATGCACCTAGACCTCCACCTCCTGTAGCTCAAGTTCAACCTCCTCCTGGTTATAGTGATATTGATAAAATGGAGAGGAGAATTAATAATAATGTGGAGAGGATGATTAATGCTAACATGGAAAGAATGATGAGAATGATGACTGAACAGTTTTCCCAGTTAGCATCATCTTCTAGGGAGCCAGGTACTTTCCCAAGTCAGCCTGAGGTGAACCCTAAGGGTCACACCTCTTCATCTTCTGGTAACCCTAGTGAGTCTGTAAGGAAAGTGAATGCAGTGATATCCCTCCGTTCTGGTCGAGAGATTGATAACCAGGTTAGAAGTCCCAATGAGCCCTGTAGGTATCCTCACCAATTCTTTGAGAAATCTTCTTCTTCTTCACCGACTGGCTCATCCAGTGAGTCAGGGGATGCTATTGATGGTGTCCCCAATGATTTTGATACTTCTCACCATTCTCATGAGTCATCATCTAAAAAAGATGAGCTTGAAAAGAAAGACACCTCTGAGTCAGTTGACCCTTCTCCTTCTAAGGGTCATTCTTCTTCTCCTTCTTCTGCGGAAAAAGTCCATATGCCTTTGCCTCCTTTTCCCCATAGGCTTAAGAAGAAAGACCAAGCCCATGTTGAGAAGATGAGAGAGACATTCTCTCAAGTCAAGATCAACATCCCTTTGCTCGATGCTATTCAGCAGATGCCTCCATATGCTAGGTTTTTAAAGGATTTGTGCACCACCAAAAGAGCTACCAATGTCCCTAAAAAGGCTTTCTTAGCCTCTAGTGCGAGTTCCATTCTATCTCATCCAATTCCGGTGAAGTATAAGGACCCCGGTTGCCCTACTATTTCCATAGTTATAGGGGATCAGCTCATTCATAGAGCCTTGCTTGATTTAGGGGCCAGTGTCAATTTAATTCCCTTCACTGAGTATGAGAGGCTAGAGTTAGGTGAGCTTAAGCCTACTAAGATGGTCATTCAATTAGCTGATAGGTCTACCAGATTGCCTAGGGGTGTAGTTGAGGATGTGCTGATCTGAGTGGGTGAATTCATTTACCCTGTGGACTTTGTTGTGATTGAGACTGAGACAGTGTCTAACTTTGCTAGTCAAATCCCTGTGATTCTAGGGCGTTCTTTCTTAGCCACTGCCAATGCCCTCATTAATTGCAGGAATGGCATGATGAGACTGTCTTTTGGTAACATGACTGTAGAGTTGAACATTTTTAACCTGCAAAGGCAGCCCTCTGGTTTCGATGATATAGAGTTCTCTACTCTTCACTGGGTAGAGGATTCTATATTTGATGATACTTATGATGATGTGTTTGCTGTTGAGTATGAGTCATATCTTGTGAATGATGAGCCTGAGTATGATGCTTTTGAGTTTGATGACTTGTGCTCTACTGCTGATTGTTCGCTCACTGCTGTTTCTGAGTCTGCTTCTGAAACTGTTTCCTCTCCTGCTCTTGAACTGAAACCCCTTCCTGATTCTCTTAAGTATGCATTTCTAGGCCCCAATGAATCTTTGCCTATCATTATTGCTTCTGACCTAGACAGGGATCAAGAGACTAAGTTGATTGCCTTACTTAGAGAGAACAAGGAAGCCTTGGGTTGGACCTTAGGGGATATTAAGGGTATTAGTCCTTCCATTGTGCAACATAGGATTCATCTAGAGGACAATGCTAAGCCGTACCGTGAACGTCAAAGGCGTTTGAACCCTACTCTTCAGGAACTGGTTAGGAAAGAAGTGCTAAAGTGGTTGGACCATGGGATCATTTACCCAATTTCTGATAGTGAGTGGGTTAGCCCCGTTCAAGTTGTTCCTAAGAAGACCGGGATTACCATGATCAGGAATGACAAGAACGAGTTAGTCCCTACTCGTGTGCAATCTGGGTGGCGTGTTTGCATAGATTATAGGAAATTGAATGCTGTCACTAGGAAAGACCACTTTCCCCTTCCTTTCTTGGACCAGATGTTAGAGCGGTTGGCTGGACATTCCTTCTATTGCTTTTTAGATGGATACTCTGGCTATACCCAGATCTCTATTGCTCCTGAGGATCAGGAGAAGACTACTTTTACCTGTCCATTTGGAACCTATGCCTTTAGACGTATGCCTTTTGGACTTTGCAATGCCCCTGCTACCTTTCAGCGTTGCATGATTTCTATTTTCTCGGATTTAGTTGAACACTGCTTGGAAATTTTCATGGATGACTTCTCTGTGTTTGGGTCTTCCTTTGATGACTGTTTGTTTAATCTGAGAAAAGTGTTGGAAAGGTGTAGGGAGAAAAATTTGACTCTGAATTGGGAGAAATGCCATTTTATGGTTAGAAAGGGAATAGTCTTGGGCCATGTTATTTCTAAAGATGGGATTGAGGTTGATAAGGCTAAGACTGATTTGATTATTAATCTTCTCCCTCCCACCTGTGTGAAAGAAGTGAGGTCTTTCCTTGGACATGCTGGCTTCTATCGTCGCTTTATTAAGGACTTTAGTAAGATTGCGAAGCCCTTGTCTAACCTGCTAGCTAAAGATGTGCCTTTTTATTTTTCGGATGAATGTCTCAAGGCATTTTCTAAGCTTAAGGAGGCCTTAACTTCTGCTCCTGTTCTTCATCCTCCCATCTGGGGAGAACCTTTTGAATTGATGTGTGATGCTTCTGATTATGCTGTTGGGGTTGTTTTAGGACAGCGTGTTGATAAAAAGCCCCATGTAATTTATTATGCTAGTCACACTTTGAATGATGCCCAGCTGAACTATACTGTGACTGAGAAAGAATTTTTGGCTGTGATCTTTGGGTTTGAGAAGTTTAGACCTTATCTGATTGGGTCTCATGTGATTGTCTATACTGACCACTCTGCCCTTAAGCATCTTCTTTCTAAGAAGGATACTAAACCTAGACTTGTTAGATGGATATTGCTGTTGCAGGAGTTTGATTGTGAAATCAGAGACAAGAAAGGTTCTGAAAACCTCGTAGCTGATCATTTGTCTAGGATTCTGCCTGATAAAGAAAGTGAGTCCACTGTTTCTAAGTGCTTTCCTGATGAGCAATTGTATGTTGTCCACGCCGATCCTTGGTATGCTGATATTGTTAATTACCTAGTTGCTGGTAGGATTCCTGAGAGTTGGACCAAGAATGATAGGGATAGGTTCTTCTACCATGTGAAATTCTTTGTTTGGGATGATCCTTATTTGTTTAAGTACTGTGCTGATCAAATGTTTAGGAGATGTATCCCCGACCATGAGATGAGAAGTGTCATTTCTTTCTGTCATGACTAGGCATGTGGGGGGCATTTTAGTGGTAGGAAGACTGCAGCCAAAGTTCTTCAATGTGGTTTTTACTGGCCTACCCTATTTAAGGATGCTTATGAGTACTGTAAGAGTTGCCCTAGGTGCCAGCAGTTGGGAAGAATCAGCCGACGGGATATGATGCCACTGAGTCCTATCATTGTAGTTGAGATATTTGATGTGTGGGGTATAGACTTTATGGGGCCATTTCCATCATCTTTTGGGAATGAGTATATTTTGCTAGCTGTGGACTATATGTCTAAATGGGTTGAAGCCATCCCTTCTAGGACTAATGATGCTAAAGTTGTTGTGAAATTCTTAAGGGAGAATATTTTTGCTAGATTTGGCATGCCCCGTGCTATTATTAGTGATCAGGGTACCCATTTCAATAATAGGTCTTTTGATGCCTTACTGAAGAGGTATTCTATTGTCCATAGACTTGCTACCCCTTATCATCCCCAAACCAGTGGTCAGGTTGAGGTGTCTAATCGACAGATTAAGCAGATTCTTGAAAAGACAGTGAGCAGGAATAGAAAAGATTGGGCTGATAAACTCGTAGATGCTCTTTGGGCCTATAGAACGGCTTTTAAAACTCCCTTAGGTATGTCACCTTATAGGGTTGTTTACGGTAAGCCTTGTCATCTCCCTGTGGAAATAGAACATAGAGCTTGGTGGGCTATTAAGAAACTGAACTATGACTTAACTGAGGCTGGTGAAGAGCGTAGACTGCAACTAAATGAGCTTGATGAGATTAGAGTCGAGACTTATGAGAGTGCTCGTTCTTATAAAGAAAGGGCGAAGTTGTTTCATGATAGACGTATCCTTCGAAAAGAGTTTGCTCCAGGCATGAAAGTGCTCTTGTATGACTCTAGGCTTCATTTGTTTCCAGGGAAGTTAAGGTCTCGATGGACTGGTCCTTACATTGTCTCACGTATTTTTCCCTATGGTGCAGTCGAAATTCAGGACTCTTACAGTGGTGCTACTTTTAAGGTGAATGGCCAAAGATTGAAACGATTTCTGGAGTTGCCTAGCAAGGAAGATGTGGAGTGTCTGATACTCCGTGAGCCAAGTCCTGCTCAGTGATGTGTTGAGGTGATAGCTCGGGTGTACCTAGCACCTGACCTGGTTTGCCAAAGAATTTCTTTTCATCCCTTCTCTCTTTTACTCTGTGTCTCTTTTTCCCTTTTCTTTCCTTTTGTATAGTTGGTTATTTTTGTCTTTCTTTTCTATGTTGATTATTTGATTTTGAGTTGTGAGTTTTGTTTTTGTTTGTTTTCTTTTTCAGTTTTGATTTTGTGTTTTTATGTGTCTTTCTACTCCCAATGAGGACATTGCTTGAAATAGATGTGGGGGTGGGACATTATTATGCGTAAACAAAAAACTTGAAACTCCAAAAAGATTTTTGTTTTGTTTGTGGGGAAGTTTAGTACTATTCTGATCAACTTAAATGCCCTGTGCTCTGATTGTTAGCCTGTATATACGCATGATGTGCATGTTCGGTCTTTGTCCTCGGGGTGTCATTCTTAGCCCTAATTCTAATCCCATTTGTTCATTTACGCTGTGTGATCCAATCCCTATTTATATTATCGTCATTGTCTTAAGGTCTTAGTTTTCTATTATCGGCTCTCCCACTTGTTTTTGGCACAATTATTTTTGGTCTTATTGAAAACAAACAAAAAAAAAAAGAAAGAAAAAAAATTGAAAACAAAGAAAAAAAAGGAAAAAAAAAAGAGAGAAGCAAGAAATACAATGAAACTTGGAATGACAAGTAACCCTTTGAGGCATGCGCTACTGGGTGGTACCCTTTGAGGTAATATTGCTACTGGGAAAGCTTGCTTCCTATATTTATAATTCCATAATGTAATTTGTGTCAGTCAAGTGGGATTGAGTTTGATTGTGGTAAGTCTGAGCCTTAGGATGATGAGACACATGCACACAAGCACAGGGAAGGATTCGAAGCTTTAATATATAAGTGGGGTGAACAGTTAGTGCTTTGATGTCATTCAGGGGGTAGAGAGTCTTGATGAGTACATTTTGTTTATATGCAGACTAATATCTTTGTCACATGGGTGATTTAGTTGATTAGAATGTGTATATATATTTTTCCAGTTTTGTACATATTAATTTTTGGATTTAAAAAAAAAAAAAACATTTTCAAGTTTCTGTTGTCTTTTATAGATTTTGTGGGTATATCTTCTGAAAACCCTCACGAGACCTTCCTCGTCCACTAGGGGTAACATAAGGGTTTAAAGGGCTTGTTGCACATGCTAAGTGCAACCGTGATTCCTACGAATGTGAGTTAGGATTTTCTTTTGTTTTTCTAGGCTTTTTAGTTTTGTTTTACTCGAGGACGAGCAAAACTTTGGTGTGGGGGTATTTGTTCAACCTAAAATTATGATAATTTTATACCCTTTTATTATCTAAGATTTGCTTGGAATAAATTACTAAATTAGAATATTAATGTTATTTTTCTTATTTTGTAGGATGTTTGAAAATTTGAAGGATGAATAAATTGCTTGAAGAAAAAAAAGAGAAAATTGAATCAAAACTGGATTGGGTCATAACAAGCAATTGAGTGAGAAGAAGATGAAAAAGAGGTGGCCCAGCACAGCAGCCCAGTCCTTTCCCCTTGCCTTGCCCTTCTTCTTTTTTCTTTCACACGTGCCTCACACGTGATTTTCCAGCTATTCCCCCATCCCCTTTCTTCTTCTCCCTCATCAAGTCACGACCCAGAAATCCCAAAGTAATAACAGGGGAAATGCAGGCTCTTCAACTCTCTTCCAACTCCTTCCACCATAACTGCCACACTCTTCTCCATTATTTTTCTCCTTCATCATAATGAGTCCACTCATCCGTTACCCCACACCCCTCGACCCTTCTTCTTCTTCTTCCCCTGCGAAGCTCAGGTCGAAAAACCGAACAGGGCCTTTCAATCTTCCTCGTTCCCTACAACAACAGCCATGGAATCCCTCTCTCTCCTCTTTCATGATTAATCACATTAATCCCATATTCGGTTATCTTTCATCATCACCATTAATTTGGCGGTTTCGAACAGTAAAAGGGGGGTAATGAAGGGGTCGACGGTGCGCTTCAAAGGGGGGCCGAAAACAGAGGAGTAGGGGCGTGCAGAGTAGGTCGTTTTGAGCCTTCAATTTTCCACTTTCTTTTCCGTCTTCAGTTTTCAAGTTGTAAATTCATTTTAGTTGGTTATTGAATTTTAGTTGATTTGCGTGGAAAGTACCTAGTGGTTGAAGCATTCATTCGAATTCAAGCTCTCATTACTCTTGTTTTTTTGGATTCTGATTCGAGGTGTTGGGTGACCTGGGTCTGAATCTTGGGCCTTTGCAAGTCGTTATCCGCATTTTGGTACTCAATTGCTCTGTTTCCATCGTGCTCTGTTTGGGAAGTGAATGAAAACAGAGGGTTACAGCTAAGTGTTGGTAGCTAAAACTATTTGCTGTTTGGTTCTTCATTTTTATAATATTGTTTAGTCAGTTTAGTAATTGGTAGAATAACCTGATTTTAGTATTAGACAATGCTAGCATTTAGTTTTAGTTTAGTTTAGAAATTTTTAGTAATCTAATTTCACAATCATCCCTGAGGATCGACACCCGTTAGTACTACGGCGATAAACCGTGCGCTTGCGGAAAACCACAACACTGAAATAGAGCAGAATTTGTCTAACAATGTTTTCAGGGCCGAATAGCTGCTGTTGCTGGTTTTACAAAAGAATAGGCAGTCATTTGCAAAGAGACTTATGGTGATGGACCTTGGGCAAATTTTAAGTCCTATAGTGATTTTCTATCACTAGCTTCTTTTAATAGCCAAAGTCTAAGAGCTTTCATACAAATGAGGAAGATGCATGGAGAAAGGGGATCTCCTTGTCTAATACCTCTTGTCAGGGTGAAAAGACCATTAGGTTTATCATGAACGATAAGAGAGTAAGATACTGAAGAGATACATTCCTTAATCCAGTTGTTCCAAATTGGATGGAAGCCCATTTCCTGGAAACATTTTAAAATAAAGTCCTATTCCATTCTATAATATATTTTTTCCATAGCAAGTTTAATGGTTACCTAAGACGTTTTGCTTTTGAGGTTCTTGAATTTATGCATTATCTCATGAGATATGAGGATATTATTATGAATATAGCGACCTGAAATAAAGGCACTTTGAAGGGGAGAAATTTTTTTTATCAAGTGGTGGCCTTAACCGATTAACAAGTATCTTGACAATGATCTTATAGATAGTGGAGCACAGGTCTAAAGTAATTAGTCTACGCAGCATTTTCTATTTTGGGAATAAGTGCTATAAAGGTATGACTAATTTCTTTTAGGAGTTTTTCATTAGTAAAGAATTTGAGGATACAGTTAAACACATCTTTTTTTTTTTTAAACAATATTCCAATAGTTCTTAAAAAATCATGCTCTAAAACCATCAGATCCCGGTGTTTTATTAGAATCAATGCTAAACAGTGCGTTTTTGACTTCATCCAAGTTAAGGAGCTTTATGAGTTCATTATTTTCATGGTCTAAAATTAGGCGAGGAAGGCCAATGTTATGTAGGGTGCACTGGTTGTCATGGCCTAATTTAAATCTTTTGGTAAAATCAGACGTAAATTTTTCAGCTATCACCTTATGCTCGTCAATCCATATACCACAGTCGTCATGAAGCTTGATGACCAACTTATTTTTTCTTCTAGTGTTTGCTCTATGTTGAAAGAAGTTAGTGTTTCTATCTCAACTCACTAACCATTCTTTCCGGCATAGTTTGCTCCAATATTTTTGATTGAAAAGGATCATTTTCTCTCTTTGTTTTACGAGTCGTGTCAACCATGAGTTGAGTCGATAGATATCTAGATTTGATAGGAGTTTATCTTCTACATAGTTGATTTTTTGCGTGTTTCTAGCCAATTTTTCATGGCAGTTATCGAAATGATTTTTCAACCAACCTTTGATTTCGTATTTGACATTTTTGAGTTTCTTAGCGAAATTGAACAAGTTTGTTCCTTTAAAATTGGGCTACCAATTTCTTGTTATTATAGTATCAACTTGCTGATCCTTGCATCAGAAGTTCTAGAATCGGAAGGAAAACGCTTTATGTCTCTCCAGGGTGAGGTTAGATGCGATAATGATGGGCCTATGGTATGATCATGTGAAGCTACCATGTTCCTCAAAAACGTTACAGTATACGATTAACCAATCTTTCCTAGCTTTAGCTCGATCTAGTCTTTTATGCACTAGATGCATGTGCACTTTGTTTTTCCAAGTAAACAAGTTGCCTTTGACTTGGATAGATTTCGCACCAATACCTGATACAAATTTATTAATTCTTTGAAATTTACTGTTAGGAAGTGCACGTCTCCCTTTTTTTCGTCAGGGCTACCAAGTTCATTAAAGTCTCCCATTAGACACCAGGGCACATCGATGACGTGATTAAGTTGTAGGAGATGTTCCCAGAACTTAATTTTCTCTCTGGATTGGGCTGGCGCATAGATTCCTTAAACTATTGAGTTATAGGCTTTTTCAGGATCGTGAATGGGCACATGGATTGCTCGTGGTCCTTTAAGTAAGGTAGATGCAAGTATTTTGCCATTATTCTATAGGACTGTAATACCCCTGAACGATTAGTCAGTAAGACCTAGTCAAAGTGTTCAAATCCCATTAAAGGTAGGATTTTTAATATTTTTTTGCATTAACCATTGTTTCTAACTGGAAGATCATGTCCGCGTTACAGGTTCTTGTAAGGAATCAGACTTTCCTAATAACCGTTGGCTTTAGATGGGGTAGTATGTAAATCCCGAAAATTTATTTCGTAATTATAGTGTTTACCGTAATTTATTGAAGTTTTGAGGATGAAACTTTCTTAAGTGGGTAGTATGTAAAACCCAGGAAATTCGTTTTCGAGATTGAGTTATGCTCAGCATGGAAAGACCTTGGCCTTATGACTTAAATCAATCCAAGTCAAAACAAAATTTTTTTAAAAAAAATATATATTTTTTGAATAACTTTTCTTTTCTTTTGTTTTTTAAGGGGAAAAAAATATATTTTTGAACAACTCTTTTTCCCTCCTAAACACCCCAGACCTAGTCTCTCTTCCCTTTTTCTTTTTGAGTAGTCGACCCCCCCTCCCCCTCCCCACATATTCTCTCTCTCTCTCTCTCTCTCTCTCTCTCTCTCGCGCGCGCGCTCACTTAAATCCTCTCTTAAACCCTAGCCCCCCCTCCACAGTTTTCTCTCTCTCTGTTCCTCTTGCTCTCTTTCTCTCACTTGTCTTCTCTCTCCCATTGCCCCTTGGTGCGCTACCGCCACCAGACCGCCAAGCACAACTGTAGCCACCACCACCCGCTGGCCAACCGCCACCACCAGACACCCCTCTCCCCCTTGCTTGGTATGTCTTCGATGCATACCCCCATGCATCTTCCATGCACACCAAAAGAAAAAAAAAATATAGTCTGTTTCATTGTTATGGTTTTTTTTCTTGATTCAACACTATGAACTTTCAACTTTTGAGGCATGCTTTGTGAATTTTCAGATTTAAAACCGAAATGGGTGACGGTCAAATCATCGTCCTTCTCAAAACCTGACGAAGGTGAGTTTAGTGATGAAGTTTTGATATTAATTTGAATAAAATTTTGATCTTTTTCTTGAATTGGGTTGGTGAGGGCTCAGTAATCGATACGGTGTGTCTAGCTCGATGTATGACTCGACGGGCTGCAGAATTTAGTCTAAAAGACCCCTTTTTTAGTAGAATAATAGGGTAGAACGCCTCTGATTGGAGGTCAGAACAGACCCATTCTTTTAAATTCGACCCAAGATGATGCAGTAGTCCAAAAATCATGAAATTTTTCCGGTAGATAGGCCAAAATGTATTGAGTAATCTAATTTTTGAATCAAGAAAATTGGAGTAGTATAGAGTGAGTTATGACCGAATTACGAAGGGCTGTCCAGATCTAGGCAGCCAGTGACAGCGTAAATTCGTTGAGGAAAAAGACTTAGTTTCGGTCAAGTTCTAGAAAAATGCCAAACATAGAATTATAGGGACGGACTAACCTTTTTAGAATGGCAAGAACTTGGAGTTTTGACGTTGGGAACTCTAGTTATGGCTTCTAGAAGTTGGGCTAAATTTTTGACCTGCACTGGACAATGGGATAACCCCGTTTGGAAATTCCTAAGCGTGTCTAAAAATTGTAGAAAGATTATTTTAAGTAAGGGATGTGCTGTAAATGTGGTTCGTAAGATTTGGTCTAAGTGCAGATGTTGTTTTGGTCCAAGTGCTGATTATTAGGCCAAATTAAGAAAACAAACCCGTAATTTTACGGATTTTCAGGTAACAGTCATGACCTAACCCTTCCCCAAAGTTATTTGAAAAATGTGCTTGATGAGAATGGTAAGGGCTATTTTCAAATGTCTTTGTTATACGTGGAATTATGGTTTTACCGGTTGAACGTGGAATGAGATAGTCGTGGGGCTTGCGTTGAGTTACCTTGCTATATCATTTTGCGTTTGGGCATTTGGACTGATTGTG
The DNA here is from genome assembly GCA_029747015.1 of Carnegiea gigantea. Lineage (NCBI taxonomy): Eukaryota > Viridiplantae > Streptophyta > Magnoliopsida > Caryophyllales > Cactaceae > Carnegiea > Carnegiea gigantea. The sequence continues at coordinate 467,981 of JAKOGI010000075.1, forward strand.
TTGTAAAGAAAAACATATATATTGTGGAAATGCTTTAGAGATCGAACTGGGTCGGGTTGGAATGTGCTTGTTGATTTGAAATTTAAGAGTAAGTATGAATGTATAAATAAATGGCTTTATGGGTGAGACTGTGAGCTATTTTTATGTTATTAAAGGTTATTAGCCTTCTCCGAATAAAAGTGCATGCATGTGAGCGGCCACGTGCCCTATTGGGGACGTGCGCTAAGTTAGCGGTAAAATAAAAGTACATATATGTGAGCGGCCACGTGCCCTATTGGGGACGTGCGCTAAGTTAGCGGTAACCGCCCTCGTTGATGGTAGACCAGATTATGGTTAAGCGGTCACCGTCCAAGTCGACGGCAGGCCATGTTGAGGTTAAGCGGCTGCGTTAAATCCATGTGCAGGCCATGAGACCCAGTAGGGTCACTTACCCTTAAGAACCCGGAAATTTAGAAAGAGACTCGTATGGCTCTATACTTCTACTGAGAATGTATAGGCGTGGTCTGTTTGTCTTCCCTGCCCCCTAAAATGTTTTTAAAAAAATGAATTTGTGTACGTAACTTACTCTTAGGGGTGATTGTTATTGAGTTTATCTCATTATTGTTAAATGTTTTGTTTTTCAGGTGAAGTATTTGCTCCGGCGTTTAAGTTGATAGTATGAATCAAGTAGTTGTTTTGAGAAGAAGCTTGTAATAGATTTTGTTTAGCAGTTGCTTTAATTGTGGTTGGAATCTTTAAATTGAGGTATTATTGAAGAATATTTTGCATTAATGTTTTGGTTGATACTAAGTTTGGTATTTCCATAAAGGAAGTACGGTGATAATACCCCATTTAGGTTTTTCGCTGTCACATTGGTTAATATTAGTAATAAAGAAAGGAATTAGAAATTCAGGGTGTTACACACACACACACACACACACACACACATATATATATATCTGTGTGTGCGTGTGTGCGTGAGATCCGAGACCTGAAACCTAAATCGAATGACCCGAATCCATATCTGACTCGACATTTGAAATAGACTTACACAAAAGTATATCTGAAACTCGAATTGACCCAAACTGAACCATTTTCGATCCGAAATTTTCAATAATATTGCTTATTTTTGCATGATAAGTTTATTGGACAAAGAATTGATTGACCCGAATTTGTGCTGATCCGACGTTGACCCGACCCAAACCAAAACAACCTAAAATATTGCTTGACCTGAAACATGACCTGTCCTAAACTTAACCCAAATCAAATAGCCCATTTGTCAGGTCTATATGTATGTATGTATGTATATATATATATATGTGTGCATGCGTGTGTGTGTATGTATATATATATGTATATATATATATATATATATATATATATATATGAAAATGGTCGGAGCTCTACAGGCGCACGTTTAGTGGCGATTTGCTAGCGTGCTCTTGTCGGGATTTCTGGTGCCAAATGAATGCCGATGAGCAAATCTCCAGCAGTGGATCCCTCGGCAATGGTGGTTTTCGAGGGGCGACTCCAATTGTCCAGCTGGGGTCGGGGTCAGCAGTTCGTCCTGCTCTATCAGCTCGAAGCCTTGAATGGGCACGTTCAGACATCGGTATGGTTCGCTCTACGCAAGCTACTCCTTTCTTTGATGCTTTTGTATATATGCGAAAAGGGGTGACGAGATTAGGGTTCGTTCTGCTAGTGATTCGAAATGGGGAAACAATAGCACAACTAAAAAAACTGAAACTCAAAGGGGAGTGGATTGATGGAAGTATACACTGGTTGGATTTATAGTCGGGGATCAGCCATTCTATAAGCAAATGATGACTTATGTAGCAATTACTGGAGCTCTGTGGAATTGCCAAAAATCTATTTGCACAAAAAGGGGTACTTCCTCTTTCAATTGCAATATGCTGAAGCGCGGGACACTGTTTTGGAGACAGGACCTTATACTTTCAATTATGAACCTCTTCTTTTACAACAATGGTATGAATTTGAAAACTTTATCTTTGAGAAAGATTTACTACGTGTTATACCCTTGTGGATGAGGCTACCAAGCTTACCTCTCAATTGTTGAACAGAAGACTCACGTAGTAGAATTGCGAGCATTCTGGGTGAGCCCCTCTGTGCTGATCAGATTACATCAAACCAAGATAGGATATCTTATGCTCGAATTCTGGTGAACATGGATATTTCATTGCCTTATAGATATGAGATACCTGTTGAAATTGAGGGGGTAAAGTCCTTTATGCAAATAGTAGAGTCTGAATGCAACCTACTTTTTGCAGTAAATGTTAAAGGGTTGATCATGAGGAAGAAGGTTGTACACAATAGAATGCCAGGAAGAAGAGAAGAAGGCCAAAGCCTAAGTGGCAACCATGGGGAGAAAATCACTAAGAAACCCAACAAATTAGCCTGCAATCTATTGGAGAACAGAATGCTGGAAATACAGTGAACACCCAAGAGTGATAGTAGGTGGTGAGCAGAGAAGAATCCAGAACCCCCCACCCCAAGCCAGCCCTGCAGTGGCTTCCTCAAATATATTTAAATTACTTCAGACTACAGAGGGATCTGATCACATGGAATCACCTTCCTAAGAGTATCAAAGAGGAGGGGGAAAGATGAGGCACTAACCCCCATGAACCTGCTAGTATGGAATGTGACGGGCCTCAATAAGTTGCCAAGGCAAAGAGATGTGAGGCACGTGCTCTTTGTGAATAAAACAGAACTTGTTGGCTTAATTTAAACAAAGGTGCGAGAGAAGAACCAGAGGAGAATCCATTTGAGAACTGCCCCTCATTGATAATTGGTTTCAAATGGTCGTATATGCTTTAAGGGCAACATCTGGCTACTTTGGGGTCCCCATGTGGTCGATGTGACTTTAATATGAGTGCATCAATAATGTATAAATTACACTGTAAAGGTCTAAGAATTTGCTTTCTTTTGTTTAGTGTTCTATGGGTCAAATATCATAGCAAAAAGGTTAGTCTGCTGGTAGCTACTTAGCTCATGGAATATTGACGAACCATGGCCGATAGGGGGTGATTTTAGTGCAATTTTACAGCCCCAGGACAAAAAGAGATTATCAGGGATTAGATGCCGCATCCATGTGTGAGTTACAGTCTTTAGCTGCTGCACTAAACCTAGAGGATATTAGAGCTAAAGGATGAATTTCACATGGAATAATAGGCACAAAAGAGTTGAGTCTAGGGTGTGTTCCAAAATTGAGAGAGTAATGCGTAGTGGGTATTGGTTGTCTGCTTATCCATTGGCTGAAGTGGAGTTTCAAGTATCAGGAATTTGAGATCACTGACCTGTAGTTGCTCAATTATTCAGGACCAAAGTACAGGGAAGAAGCCCTTCAAAAATTTTAATGTATGGACTGAATGCCTTAATTTTGGCAATGTTATGCAGAAAGGGTGGGAAAAGAGCACGGAAGGCTGCAAAATATTTCAAGTATGGAAAAAAATTTAAGCTGATGAAGCATGATTGGAAGACTTTGGCAAAGAAGACTTACTATAAGGCTGAAGAAATGCTACAGCAATTGTAGGGCAAGCTAGAAGAAATACAACAGCACTACATATAAATCCCTGCGATGCTGGCCATGTTGAGCATGAGCAGAAGTGTCTGATGGAGATCCTAACTTTCCAATGCATGTTTGAAAAGATTGCTAGACAGAAGTCTACAAAAATTTGGATTAAGGTGATGGTAACTCTAGATTCTTTTATGCCAGCATAAAGACAAGAAGAGCTCACACAAAAATCACTTCTCTTGTGGATGAAAAAGGAGACAAAATCATAGATCAGGGGAGGCTTCAACTGATGGTCAGAAATTTCTACCTTGGTATGATGGGCTCTTGTCAAAAAAGCTTCATGTCATACATCCTTTAGTTATACATAGACGACCCATAGTCACATTACAATAGCAAGGGAGTTTATGCCAAGAGGTTACACGACAAGAAATAAAAATTGCATTATGGTAAATGTGACAATAAGGCCCCGCGGATTGATGGATATACAACATTATTTTACCCCCCCCCCCAAAAAAAAAAAAAAAAAGCTTGGTAGTGGCTAGGGCATGACATTATAGGCGATGTGCAAGAGTTTTTTAGGACTGGAAAATTGCTTAAAGCTGTTAGCAACACATCACTTCCTTTGACACCAAAGGTGAAACAACCTCAAAATGTAAGTGATTTTCGACCAATCACTTGTTACAATGTCCTATATAAGATCTCGTCCAAGGTTTTAGTTAACAGAGTAAAGAACATACTACCTGAAGTCATTAGCAAAAATCAATTAGCTTTTATACCAGCCAGACATATAGGGGGCAATATTATAATGGCCTTTGAGCTAGTTAAGTATTATAGAATGCATAATATACCCCACAGATGTGCCTTAAAAGTGGACCTAAGATAGGCATACGATTCTGTAGAGTGGTAATTCTTAAGGCATGTCGTGCTTGGACTGGGTTTCCCTATGCAATTTGTGTGGTGGAGATGTACTTGTATGAGTACGATCTCATATGCTATTTCATTCAATGGGACTATGTTGCAGCCATTTGAAGCAAAAAAGGGTTTGAGGCAAGGTGATCCATTATCACCTTACCTCTTCACCATAGTGATGGAATATCTCTCAACGAATTGGCTGACATTTGAAGATAACCCTGACTTGCCTTAGATGTGAGCATTTTGGCCTGACTCATTTGATATTTGCAACTGTTCTCCTCATGTTTGCAAGGGGATATGTTGTGTCAGTGCAGTTCCTTTTTGAGAAATTTGAGGAGTTTACAAGGCTATCTGGACTTACAATCAATTTAGATAAGTTTGAGATTTCCTGTGGGGGATGAACGGGGAAGAGATGCATCATATTGTCAATAATGTGGAGGTTAAAAAGGGGAGCTTGCGAGTAAGGTACCTAGGGGTACCACTATCTAGCAAAACACTAACCTTGGCCGATTGGCAACCCCTAATTGACAAGATCACAAAGAATTACATTCTTGGGCCAACTATTACCTATCTTATACTGGAAGATTACGACTTCTCTAGTCTGTTATATTCTCAATGCAAACCTTTGGGCACAAATCTTCATCTTTTGCTAAGGTTGTCCTGTAGAACATTGAGAAATATACAGAGATTTCCTGTAGTCAGGTGCAAAGGAATCTAAAAGGAAATTATTAGTTGTAGTATATTTTGTAATATCTTTGTATATATTTAGCAGTTGTATTTAGGAAAGTATATTGGTGTATCATATCTTGACTGATTGTATCTTTGATCGCCGGAGCTCAATGAAAGTCTTAACGGTGAGGGAAGCACCGGATAGAGGAAAACATTCTCTCCCAAAGCTCTCTTGTTTCTCATGGTATCAGAGCCTTGAACGTGAATCACATCTTAATTCTTTCTCGCAAAAGTCTCAATTGACTAACATGGAGAAGAATGACAATCAAGAAAGCATACCTAAGAAGGAGAGCTCTATCATCAAGGTTGACTTGAACGATCCACAATTACCATAGTTTTTGAGTAGTTCGGACAACCCTAGTAATATCATCTGCCCAGTTAGCCTCAATGGGAATAATTATGCCAATTGGAGTTGTCTGGCGATTAATGCGCTCAGATCAAAGAATAAGCTTGGTTCCGTTAACGGAACCATAACAAAGCCACAGAATTTCTCCCCAGAAGTTCATGCTTGGGAGAGATGTAACTCAATGGTAATAGCGTGGCTCTACAATATCATTGACAAGAACCTTCACGGTTCAGTTGCTTACGCTGAAACAGCGCGACAAATGTGGATAGATCTGGAAGAGAGATTTTCACAAGGGAATGCAATCCGGGTACATTAGATTAAGAGGGAAATAACTCTAACCAGTCAAGGAAATCTAAGCATTGCTGATTATTTCACAAAATTAAAGACATTATGGGATGAACTAGCAAATTACCAAACAATTTAGACATGCACCTGTGGAGCTACAAAAGACTTGAACAAGCACCTTGAAGAAGAAAAGATACATCAGTTTTTGATGGGATTGGAGTCAGATTTGTACGGGATCGTTCGATCGAACATCCTGGCGTTGGAACCTCTGCCTAATTTGAACAAAGTATATGCTTTTGTGACTCGGGAGGAACAACAGCAAAGCCTCACAAAAGGAATAGAGTCATGGGAGTTGGTTGAAGGGGCTACTTTCAAAGTTTCTGCAATCACTAGTGGACCACCATGGAGCAACAATTCGGGAAGACCCAAGTGTAGCCATTGCCAGAAGCTTGGGCATGAGAAAAATCAATGTTATGAATTAGTGAGTTATCCACTAAATTGGGGAACAGGAGAAGCAGCCGCAACAATCAGAGTAGAGGTCGAGATGGCGTGCAGCTCTGGGGCAATCTCGATGGCGGCAAAACGACAGGACAACGTCTGATGGTGGTAATCTTCCAGCAACAGGAGGCAGTGCACGTGCTCTGGGTGGAGAGGCGTTTCTCGTTTCTGATTGGAAAAATCAGAACACAGAAGAAGAGGATGGTACAGCAAAGCAAGCCAGGTTTGGTGGGCTGACTGCGGCCCAATTGGAAGAAGTATATAATTATTTTAAGACTAAAGAAAATCAGGAATGCATGAGTGGTAAGTTGTTTAATACTATTTCCACAGAATGGGTCCTAGACTCCGGGGCATCTCATCACATGACTCATAACCCCCGGATACTACAAAATCTTACAAAATTGCCTGAGCCGATTTTTATAACTTCAGCTATGGAAGAAATTGTGATGGTTGAAGAAGTTGGAACGGTTGTTGTTGCCCCAAATGTAGTTCTAAAAAATGTGTTATATTCACCCAAATTCACCTACAATCTGATTTCTATTTGCCAATCAACTAAAGATATTAAGTGTCATGTTACTTATGGCGAAACCATTTGTCTCATATAGGACCGCACCTCGAAGAGGCTGATTGGAGCAGGTGACTTGAGAAATGGAGTCTATTGTCTAAAGAGTGATGTGACCGGATCTACATTTGCGGTAGCGCACAAGCAAGATGCGGTAATTTGGCATCAAAGACTCGGGCATCCTTCTTATGGTAGTTTATTTACTTTGTCCAGTGATCATGGTTTTGAATTAAATAAAAGGTTCTATGAATGTTGCGATATTTGCCACAGAGCTAAACAGACTGGAAATAGTTTTCCTATACGTGATTCCAAGGCCACTAGACCGTTTTGACTTATACATTGTGATCTTTGGGGTCGTTATCGAACTCCCTCTTATTCTGGGTGTCATTATTTTTTATGCATTGTGGATGATTTTAGTAGAGCTGTGTGGGTTTTTTGCTGAAAGACAAAGGTGAAACTTTCAGATGTTTTGTTAATTTTTGGGCTATGGTGCAAACTCAATTTGGATTGCAAATTCAAAAAGTTTGAAGTGATAATGGGTCAAAATTTCTTAATGGGCCTTTGCAAAACTTCCTTCTTGAAAAGGGAATAATTCACGAAACATCTTGTGTGGATACACCACAACAAAACGGTCAAGTCGAGCGTCAAAATCGTTATATTCTTAATATGGCTAGAGCATTGAGATTTCAAGTTTCTCTTCCTGTTACTTTTTGGGGTGAATGTGTTCTTACTGCTGCGTATCTTATCAATCGTACTCCCACAAAAATCCTTGGCTCTAAAACACCTTATGAAGTTTTATTTGGTGTGAAACCTAGTTACGAACACATTTGAGTTTTTGGGTCTCTGTGCTATGTCCACAATCATTCTAGAGCCCACGACAAATTTGATAAAAGAGCTCATAAATGTATATTCTTGGGGTATCCACATGGTAAGAAGGGGTGGAAAGTCAATGATCTTGAAACGAAGCATATATTTGTTTCGTGGGATGTGGTGTTCTATGAACAAATTTTTCCTTTTACTTCAAGCCACAATCAAATGGACTTGTCAAAGTTTTTGGACACTTATCATCATTAGTCCAATAATTCACGTAGCTTTGACCAACCCTCAACCCAGCCCACGCATGTTGCTATGAGTTAAGACTAACCCACTGTGGCGTGTGGGCTTGATTCCAATTTATCCCAGCAGCCCAATACGATGGAGGAAGTGCCTTCTCCTAGGTATCCTAATGCTTGTGGGACAGCCCATACCCAATCAGCCGAACTAGGAGGCGTATGTGAACCAAAATTTTCTGGGGTGAGCAGTGGGCCACATTGTGCAACTCACAATCCTGCAGGTATTACAGATGAATTGAACATCATGCTGACACAGCAAGAGGCCCATATTTCTGGATAGGGGAAGACAACTAATTTGCAGGCTTCATCTCCACCTCAACGTCACAGGCGACCACCATGACACCTTAAGGATTTTGTTTGTCATGCCATAGCAGCTGAAGACCCCAGCTCGTCACCGCTTCGAGCCACCTCTTCAGGTACTCCTTATCTCTAGGTAATTTTCTTTCCTATGATCGGTTTTCAACATCTCATCGAGCATTTTTAGGGGTCATCACCAATCATGATGAGCCTAAAAGCTTTACCCAGGCAGTTCAATTTCAACTAGGGATGGCAACGAGTCGGATTCAGATCGGATGTATGGACATCCAAATCCGATCCAATTAATCATCGGATTTGAAAATCCAATCCAAATCCGTCTCTATTGGATCGGATGTTAAATCGAATTCGGATTGGTTTCGGATCGGATTAAATTCGGATATATTCTGATTATATATTTTTATGCAGTACTTGCACAACTTTTTATTTCCAACCTTATTTTTGCTTAGTCGTAAGTGTAATATTAAATACCTCTTTAATGTCAAATAACTTTTTATATTAAATATTTCAATGTGTTAAAATAAAAATGTGTTCAAAAAAGAGAATGCAAATTCACTTTAGAGTGAAAGGGATAGATAATAGTACAACAGCTGGAAGGAAATGGAGAAAGTACAATGTTGATTGACAAAGATGAGAGAGCGAGAAAAAGATCAGAAGAGAAGAAGAAATTAGCTAAGAAAGAAGAGTGTACTGCACATAAAGTGCAGACCGTATGTGAATTTTTTGAAAGTTATCATATTAGGATTTTTCTATCTTCAAAAAAAGTTGAAATTATTAGAAAAAAGATATCAGATCAGATATTAATCGGATCGAATTGATTTTCCTCCAAATTCGCTGAGATCGGAGTCGGATTCAGATTATTTTTATCGGACTCTGAATCGGATTATTTTTTATCGGATTTAGATCGGATAATTTTGCCTCGAATCAGATCGAATTTGCATCAAATTCGGACTATACTGCCATCCTTAATTTCAACAATGGCGAGAGGCCATGACAATAGAAGTCAGGGCATTGAAGAAAACAAAACTTGAGACTTTGTCTCCTTACCTCCTGGCAAAATCGCACTAGGGTGCAAATGGGTTTATAAAATCAAGTATAATGCAGATGGGACTGTTGAACGACACAAGCACTACTGGAAATTTTGTTTTTTCCAACGGAAAATGCCAACCGAAAAAAAGACCGTCGGAAAGGCCGGCGGACAGGGCGACGGGAAGACGGGAAAAGTCCAAGGCGGCAGATGTTCCGACGGACATTTATTCCATCGGAATCTCCGACGGAATCCAACCAGTCCGCCAAAAAACCGATAGAATCCCCACGGAATGTCCGTCGAAACTTTGATCAGCATTGACCAGATCTCAGCAAAAATCGATAAAATTTTTTTGAAAAAATATTTTTTGTCCGACGGAATATTCCGTCGGACGTTGCTATCCGACGGAATATTCCGTCGGACAAAGAATATTTAACCCCCAGCCCGAGTTCATCTTCATTTCGGATGGTGAAATAGAGAGAGGCAGCGCACGACTTAGAGAGAGAAGGAGGGAGCGTCGTGGGTCGCCGCCATGAGCTTGTCGCCGGTTTCGCCGCCGCCCTAGCTCGCCGTCGCCGCCGTCCTAGCTCGCCGTTGCCGCCGTCCACTTTGTCGCCGGCAACCCAATTCCACCACCAAATTCCTCTTGTAATTTCAAGTAAGAGGTTTGTTTAGTTTATAGTAAATTTTTTGATGATTTTGACAAATTTGAGCTACAATTTAACAATTATGTAATAATTTGTGTTGGTTGTTGAAATTTTATTGAGTTATTTGTAGATTTTGGGTTTTGAATTTGGTTGTGTTGATGTGAATATGAAAGTTTACTATGTAAGTGTTGTTTGTTTAGTTTGTAGCAGATATTTTGATGAAATTGAGAAATTGGAGTTACAATTTAACAATTATATGGTAATTTGTGTTGGTTGTAGAAATTTTATTGAGTAATTGGTAGATTTTTCATTTTAAATGTGGTTTTGGGCTAGCTTAGGGTACCTTTTTTTGAAAAAAATTCTAAAAATTCCGACGGATTTTCCGACGGATTGCCGACGGAATTTCGACCGAATTCGACGGATTCCGACGAAATTTTCAATTTTTCTGATTTTTTAAAAAAATTGAGGCTGATGGAGCCGACGGACTTTTCGACTGTCGGATGCAAGCTTTTGCGTCGGTATTCCGTCGGAACCCCATTCCGACGGCCTCCGTTTTCCGTCGGAGCAGTGCCGACGGAATGTTATATTCCGTTGGAACATGTTCCCGACCGCTTTATTCCAACGGCCCCTTTCGGTCGGCTATTCCGTCGGAAAATCATTTTTCCGACGGAAAAAGTTACTTTTTCGGTCGGAAATTCTGTCGGACAAATCAAATTTTTTAGTAGTGAAGGCTCGATTGGTCATTCTAGGAAATAATCAAATTGATGGGGTTGATTACAATGAAACTTTTGCACCCATGGCTCGAATGGTGACTGTGCGGTGTATTCTTACCATTGCCATCTCCAAGGGTTGGGAGTTTCATCAAATGGATGTCCACGATGCGTTTCTTCATGGGGACCTTGATGAAGACATCTATATGAAGCCACCCCTGGGCTTCTCTCCAACTTCTCTTCATTCGGTCTGCAAGTTGCAGGCTCCTCAAAAGTGGTATTTCAAGCGATCGCTATGGCCCTTCGTGGATATGGTTTTGAGCAATCGCCCGTGGATCACTCACTGTTTGTGTACAACCGTGGTAACATCTTTTTGCTCTTCTTATCTATGTGGATGACTTGGTTTTAACTGGGAATAGTCCATCACATTGTGCTGCATTTAAGACATATCTGAATAAACGTTTTAAGCTGAAGGATCTTGGTCCTCTCAAATACTTTCTGGGCATTGAGGTTGCTAGATCTGCTGCGGGACTATTTTTGTACCAATGAAAATACACTTTAGACATCTTGTAAGCTGGGTTGTTAGCGTCCAAGCCTGCTTCCTTTCCTATGGAACAACGACTCAAACTTTCAAGTGATTCCGGAGAGTCTTTATCTAATCCCTCACAATATCGTCGCCTCATTGGGTGGCTTATCTATCTTACTATCACTCGGCCCGACATCACATTTTGTGTTCATGTACTGAGTCAATTCATGCAAGATCCACGTCAGGCACATTGGTTTGCAGCGGTTTGCTTATTATGTTATCTTAAATCCAGTCCTGGTTAAGAAATTCTATTGTCTCCAACTTCTCATCTTGATTTGCATGTGTATTGAATTCAGATTGGGCCAGTTGTCCGATGTCACGCCGATCAGTCACTGGCTATTTTATCAAGTTGGGTACCTCACCTATTTCGTGGAAAACGAAGAAACAAGATACTGTCTCGCGTTCGTCAGCTGAAGCAGAATATAGAGCCATGGCTAATGCCACTGGTGAAGTGATTTGGATAAGGAACTTACTGAAATTTCTTCGCATTCCTGTCTCCACTGCTGTTGTGCATTGTGACAACCAAGCTGCCATACATATTGTGGTCAATCCTGCCTTTCATGAATGTACTAAGTATATTGAGGTAGATTGTCACTTTGTTAGTGAGAAGATCGTTTCCGGAGATATTGCCACTTGTTACACCCCTACTACAGAACAGCTGGCAGATATTTTCACCAAAGCCTTAGGGCAACGTCAATTTTGCTACCTTCTAAGCAAGTTGGGCGCTTCTCACCTTCACGCTCTAACTTGAGGGGGAGTATTAGCCGTAGAATATTTTGTAATATCTTTATATATATTCAGCACTTGTATTTAGGAAAGTATATTGGTGTATCATATCTTGACTGATTGTATCTTTGATATCCGGAGCTCAATAAAAGTCTTAACGGTGAGGCAAGCACCGGATAGAGAAAAACATTCTCTCCCAAAGGTCACTTATTTATCAGAAATCTTGGATGAAGCGGGAAACAGTGTGCACTCCCAAAAAACGAGGGCTGGGCATTTTTAATCTGGAACTATGGAACTTGGCAACAGTTGGTAAATTGCTTTGGTCCATTTCTTTACTTAAAAATAAACAGTGGATTCAATGGATCCACCATTATTATATAAAAGGTGGAGAGTTATGGACCACTAAAGAACTCAGCCAAACAACATGGGTGGTTAGGAAGATATTCAAGAGTAGAGAGGTGATGCAGCAAGCTATCCTGGCCCAAGGATCAAAATACTGAATCTCTACGGTTTATAAGTGCTTGCTACAGTGGAAAACTTGGAGATTTAGACAACTAGCCTAGTCTTCTCTTGCAGTTCCGAGGCATAATTTTGTGTGTTGGCTTTGATTACATCAAAAGCTCCCCAACAAAGACAGATTTCAAAGAATGGGAGTTCGGATTCATGACACTAGCTGTGCTTTGTGTGCAACTGCAGTTGAGACACATGATCACTTCTTTTTTGAATGTGCTATATCTGTTGAAATATGGAAGCATATCAATGAACGGTTGACAATCTCAGTTCACTGCAATTGGAGTCAAATAACTCACTGATTCCTCGCAAGAAAACACAGAAAGGGGAGAGCTATGTGTCGTGCAACCATAGCTACCACTGGTTATACGATCTGGAGGGAGAGAAACCACCGAATTTTTCAGGCTCGGGCAAGATCAGTGCAGGAGATTATGAGGGACATACAAATTATACTGTACATAAAGGGGCTCCATAGCAAAAAGCAGAGATTTCAAGAGTTCTTTTCCAAGCCGAAATGAGATATACTGATCATATGTATAGCTATAGGAAGTTTGGTGGGGTCAAATTTATTCTAAGTGTAACAGGGGTGCACAGAGCTCTGATGATAAAGCTCTCTGATGTACTTCATGCCTAATGGAAATGTACATATTTACTTTCCACATATATATATATATATATACACACACACACACACACACACGTGTGTGTGTGTATATAAGTGATAGAAATAACATATGATTTCAAAAGCTTTTGTTCAACGCTAATATGGTGATTTCAATTTTTATTTATAGTGCAAGTCCTCGAATTACATCATCTTTATTTACAGTAATGCATACTTATTCACATATTTACTCTTATCTTAGACATAATTAAATGAAAAAAATAGAATACGATCATACTAGAAGTGAACAAAATAAATGATAATTTGTAAATTATGTCCACACAAATAGCACAATATATAAAAGAAGGGGACAAAGAAAGGTGAACAGAGCCCAAAATGAGCAAGAACATCCGGTTCCATAAAAAACCGGTTCCTTTGACCTCTCAATTCACAAGTCAGTGAGACCATTATGATGTTCTCTTCCTCCTCCAATCCCTCTCAACTGTCTCTTCCATCCTAAACAAAGAAGTTTAAAGAAAAAACAACTGCTGTACAAAACCCATCGGCCAAAGAAGCAATGACGAAGTAAAAAGTGTAAATAAGATTGTGCTAAATTCAAAATTTTTGGGTAGATTTTGACTTACACTGGAGGAAATTGGTGTTGCAATAACTCAAAAATTCAAAATTGATGATTTATGCTATAATGTCAGTAATATGAAAAATTTTTAAAATTCTCAATTCATACTGTATTGTGACGATCGTATTCAAATCAACATTTTTAAAATTTATAAACGTTGAACGATGGATAAAATTAGAAATTGTGAACTTCTTTTATCTAAGACGAACAACACGCTTGATGTAAAATGTGTTCAATAATCAAATTGATGACATATATAAGACGCATGAGATCAAAGAGAATGTTATATGGTTAGTGTGAGAGAGGGAGATGTAAGAGTTTTAAAAAACCAAAAAAAAAAAAAAAAAAAAGGGATTGGCATGAGAGATAGAAACGGATGTGAGAAATTTTTGATTGTGGAGAAGACGTGGGTCACAGTGCATATTGAATTACCTTGTAACTAATTCAATATTTTTTACCCAAAAAAAAAGGAGTTTATAATAATTTCTAAACTTGTTTTGCTAATACGTGAATTTGGGACCAATGAAATCTTAATCTAGTGGTGAAGACTGAGGTACTGGATACATTAGGTCTCCAGTTCGATTCCCCCTCACCCATTGTATTGTAATTGTACTGTATTGCCCTTTGTGACTCCTATAGATCAACAAATATACGTGAATTTGGGCAAAGAGAAAATAGAAAGAGATAATAGCACGAGAGACTGATTGTGTCCACAGCTTAATGGAATTTTTTATTTTTTTGATAAGATAAATGAACTAATTTTTTGGGCAAATCGAGGATTTGAACTATACATTTTTGTTAAAAATGTTACCAATATAAAATAGGTACTTGTAGCAACAGTTACAGTTTAAATTAAGTGAATGAGTAGTTTGGACGATTTATATTTAACAAAACCCTACTAAATAAAGAGAGCATAGTATGTGACGGTTACAATTGCATGTTCTCAAAATAATGTTAATCATCCCAACTTATCCAATGAGGATGCACAATGTCTCTAATTTGTTTGTAAAATGAAGTAAATGAAAATTGGTAAATAGACTTTTCATCTTTATAGATAAACTAGTTGGGACCCGCGCGTTGCCCCGGAATTAAATTTGTGAATAAACAATGGTTCTTCAAAAGTTTCTTTGAATAATTTTCGACTTGACGTCAATACGTTGATCTAAACAATACACAAGTAATGAAGATTTTAGTCCAACTCCCAAAAAAAAAAAGTTGGGGTTAGCGGGGAAAAGAAAGATGCTGCAAATGTTTGGGTACAATATTTGTTTGAAAGCTTTACAATTGCGAAGAAATATACAGCAAGTGGTTTACTGAGGTGGAGTGGGGATATCATTGAAGACTTCCGTATAGACAATATTTTTGGTAACATTATTAGGCACATTGTTCATGTTCACAGTCAAGAACCGTAACCTCAATGGCGAGATGACATGTGATACTGCAACATAAAGTTGGCCATGACAGAAGAATGGCTTGGGAAGATATACTCTAACAGAGTTTAATGTCTGCCCTTGGCTTTTGTTGATGGTCATTGCAAAAGCCAACTTAATTGGGAATTGTCTACGTTTGAACGCAAATGGCTTGTCCTCTGTTGATCGGGCGAGATCGACACGCGATATAAACACCTTTTGTCCAATATTTCGACCTGTAATGATCCGTGCTTCAAGAACCTTTTGCCTAAGTTTCTCAATGATTAGGCGTGTCCCATTACATAACCCCAAAGATGGATCAAGATTCCTTAAAAGTACTACAGGGGTGCCGACTTTTAATGCAATTTCATGATTAGGCAAGCCTAAAATATTAAGCCCGTGTAATATCTCAAGGGGGTTGATATCATCTATATCGGGATGGTGTCTACTCTCATAAAATGTATCTGAACTCAAGTAAGTGCGGGACTCAGCAGGAAGCATAGCTAACATCTGTAAGTTCAATTGATCAACGCCATTATTTGTAGGAGCCAGTATGCAGCACTCTTACATGTAGGATCTATCATTGTCCATGGTAGATAAATTCAGGTAAATTTCTGAGATTAACTTCCTCAGTCCTTGACTGTCATTAGGTATAAGGAATTCCGATAAAATCTCTATCCAATTGGGTTCATTCCTAGGATGTAACGAAATCCCCTGCAAGCTACCAGTACCAGTATTTAAGACCCAATCTGCAAAATCTCTCAAACGTTGATATTTAAGATTACTTAAATTTGGATCCCTCAGCCGCATATTAATCCTGAGATGCATGACATGGCAATGAGGCCAAAAATTAGATGGAGACAATGAAGCTACAACTATATTGGCTCTACTTCCCTTGGTGACAACCGGAAGTATTTGTCTAAAATCACCACCAAATAAAATTAACTTTCTCCAAAAGGCACGTTCTGTTGATCAGAAATATCTGTTAGTGTACGGTCAACGGTCTCCAACACAAAACAATGTGTCATGGGAGCCTCATTCCATATAACCAATGATGTTTATTGAATCAATTCAGCCAAATCAGAATGCTTTAAGAATGAACGATATGTTGCTTCTATAAGATTAATAGAGATCTTGAACATAGAATGAGCTGTTTTGCCAAATGGCAGTAGTAATGCAGCAATTCCAGATGATGCAATAGATAAAATTATCTTCCCTTTCGATTTGAGTGCAACAATTATCGCCTTCTATAGATATGTCTTACCAATGCCGCCACTCCTATACACGACAATACACGTCTTACTATTGGAATCATCAGCATTCACTATAGTACGAAAGATGTCCATTTGTTCGGAGTTCAACGTAGGTAGCATCATGTTAAGAGTCTCAATTTCTATAGAAATGTCATAATCTAACTGCTCCCTGATGAGACGATTTCTTAACTGAAGTAGCTATCTGAAGAAGGCAAAGGCATATGAGGGTAGTCCTTTAACGAACGACCGTTTTTCCTCAAAATTAACTCCAGTTCATATAAGCATAGATTTTTCTTTTGATTGGCAGTCAACTGTAAATTAGGATCCTAATGCTCATGTTGTAATCTTCGTTCAAGATCATCATAAAGGTCTTCCCAATGTTTATCCCAAAGCAGTTGAGGTTGTCCCACTTCATTGTACATAAGTAAAGAGCAAAACACACTCCGTAATTGGGCCCCAGTTACCCACTCATTGTTATCAACTACCAATCCCAATGCTACGCAAGCTTTACAAAAGGTTGCGTATTCAGTACTATCAATTGTTCTCAATTCTTGGATATACTTTGCACCATGAACAATTGTAAGTAACATTCTTAGGTAATGTCTTTCCCTGGAGTTAGGATGTGCAAAAGGAAGTCGACCAAGACATACCCGTTTTTGCCATTTTGTCCATTGTTTAGCTCTCCGATTTCAACATAATATCTGGGAAATTCAGCATATGTGTAAATTATTTGCAGCAGGGTCAACTTGATTAATTTGAAACATGCCATGAGCGTACTCACACTATATTGAGCTCGATCAGCAACATCATCCAAATCTTCATCATCATTGAAAACAATATTTTGTTGCCCTAGGAAGTGAAACTGTAGCATTTCTACTAATGGATAACGGTGAGTTATTTCAAATTCAAATATGCACCAAGCTGCTTCGATATATGAAATATATCTATCATCTAGGTATTGTTTTATCTCATCAACTTTCCTGTATTGAGGTTCTCTTCCTCCTTCCGTAGTTTCGACATTTTTCTTAATAACAAATGTAGCTCGATCTAGGCCCTTATGCATGTATTTGTGGAGGTACTTGATGACTTTTTTTGGTGCACATCATTCAACATTAATATGAGCATCATACTTCACACACGGATCTTGATTGTAGGGAACGACCCAACGGTTATCTTACTCCTTTCCATTTATGATGATTTTTCTACCATCATTCCTTCGCCTATACTTGACAAACCCATTCTCCTTAATAGATGTTTCACAATAGAATGATTTTGGATCATGTTTACTACAGTCTGAACCTTCCATACAGGGAGCATGGGGAATATCTAGATTACATAAACCATGTATCATTTTGTCGTGTAACTGTAGCATAAGTAAGTGGATCGAGATCTTGTCCAGGGAGCTCCGCACAAATGAAGGAATCAATTTCTTCTGCACAACTTGGCTTGTCATCATGTGCAAGGGTTAAGAGAATATACGCATGTGGGAACCCTTGCTTTTGAAATTCAATAACATATATATCCGCAATGGAAGCAATAACTGATTCTAGTGAGACATTGCAAACTAAATTAGCAAACATTTCCAATAGTAAAAGATGTGAAATATTGTGATATATTTATAATAAACCTGCAATGACAGTTTCAAATATATTTCTTTCTTTGAAATCTCGCATCAACTCTCTCAACCTTAACTGGAAGACCTGCGTAACAATATCTGGTCTATTGTTTCCCTATTGTCCCGGCTATTGCTGGAGGGCCTCTTCAATTTCTGATCAATTCGGATTGCGTGTAAAGGTGATGAAGAAATCTGGATAACCAACTTGTGCATATATGGCCATAGCATCAAGAAAATGGCGCCTCATGTAATGTGAGCCCCCAATAAATGAGGACGGCAATAAACACTGACGGCCAATACCACTTGCGTATGTCTTTCCAATAGTGATTGCATCTTCTAGACCAATGTAAAGCTCTATGCGTAGTTGTACTTGATGTTTCTTAATATAATGTAGCCACCATTACTCTATAACAGTAAAACAATCAATGATAAATTGAAGAAACAATCTATCCCCACGAAGTAAAATGTTAGCCTCATTCAATCAAAATTGTATCCTAAATGCATAGTATTGACAAATCGTCACTCCCTGACTATTGCTGGTCGATCCTCTAACAAAAGGAATTCCCCTTCCCCAACCATCTGTTCCACATGGAAATGGTAGTGGATATTGTAGGGCTATATATGAAGGGTGAGTGCCATATATACGTTGGAGGTTCACTTCCAACTTACGTGCTATTATATCACCGCTCATTTCCTCTACATCCTTACCTCCTACTATAAGGGCATCGATTTCATCAGTAGTGGGTCTGATGTACTATCCCTCTGGTCGAGATGGAAGGATCTGAATACGCATATCATGTACGATGCCACTATGGAGGATATCTTTAACATTTCTAAACACATGTACATAGGGATGACATTCATCCAACATGTGTTGTAAGTCTTCTACAGTAGATAGCCTAACTCCAGTGGAACTGTTGTTTCTATTTAATGCATGTGGTATAAAAATGTTGCTTAATACCGACAAAATTTTCGACAGAAAAGATGATTTCCGACGGAGTTTTTCCGGTCGGAAAAAAGCTCGTCGGAAATTCTATTCCGACGGATTCCGACAGGCAATGAATTTTCTGACGGATTGCTCTCATCGGAAATTCCGTCGGACAGAAAATTTTTCCGACGGAATTTCCTATAGAATTTTCCGTTGGAAAAAATTTCCATCTCCAAAAAAAATAAAAAACCCCAATAACATGAATTTAAATTAATAATAACAATAATATGTTTTTTTGAACTAATTATACATATATAGGTGTATTTAAAATTTAAAAAAAAACCACCACAAACAAGATATATAATAACTAGCAAATACAAATTTTTATATCTAAAAATTAAAAGTGCTTAATTTAAAATTATTCATAACATTCATAAGCGGCGGCGGCATGACGAAGGCAGCGGCGGTGGTTCCAACTTTTCCCTCCATAAACAACAAATCAATCACAATCAAACACCAACCAACTCAAAAATTTTATTTTTAAAGAACAAAGTGGGTGAGATGGAAGAATTTACCAATGGGCTACGAAGGGCCGCAAATTTCGTCACTGACAATGTTCAGGGTTCTACCTCTACCTTCTTCTCCCCCTTTTTTGTTTTCTTTCTCCTCGCATTCGCTCTCTCTTCACGAACTTTTCTCTCTCCTCGCGTCTCGCTCGATTTTATAGAAGATCCAGAAATTTTTTTGAAAAAATCCACCAATTTCCAAAGGAAATTCCGACGGGAAAAAACCCCAATGGAAATTCCGTCGGAAATTTTCCGTCAAAAATTGGCGGCGAGTCCTACGATCCGCTTTTTCGATGCTTTTTTGTCTAATATGAATACCATTGCTGTAGTGATTTTGAGACTCAAAATGCGTGTCATATATATAAAGTTGCATAAATCTTGGTGGTTGTCCTTCTTGCGGTAGTAAAAACCCAATTTGATGATAATCTTCATCGCTTATACAAAATGTGTAGGGTCCACGTCCATCCATGATAGAATGGTCAATAGATGCTCCTAATGAAGTGAAGGACATCATAGAGTTGTAAGCCCGTATATTTTCCATGAAATTTCTATTATTGAACAAAGAACCAAGTAGAGGTGGGGGTGGAGGTAACGGATCCAATCGAAATTGGCCGTAATGGCAGCAGATGTTAAAGCGAGGCGGACCACTTCTTCGATTGGCAGCCATTTCATCATACCATATCATTGCATTACAATCACTACATGGAAGCATGGTTCTAGTGAACGACCAACGTTGTTCAAACCTTCTAGTAGTGGAGTTCCTTCCTGATCGTGATAGGAATAAGTTCTACAATCTAGCTTCTTCGTCCTATCGTTGATGTTGTGCAATATAGTGTGGATCATTGACATCTGGGCACCTTCTTGTGAATAGCCTCCACTATCATTCAATCGGGCTTCTTTATATCACAACTGCTTTCGGATAGATTCAACAGAGAACATGGTGTCATCCATAGCTATATGAATGAAACAATATCATAGTCTGCAAATAAAGATCTAATAAGCAAGTACTTTTAAGCTTTGGAAGTTCTATACATCATATCATGTGACTTTATGCAATTCTTACTTCTACATGAGAGTTATTTTTTATTGATTTACAACAATAAAATTTCAGAGTAGGTACTTTTTTTAATTGTTATAAAACTCTCAATCTAAATTGTACGTGTTAGAAAAGGGTTATCAGTTAATATTTATATGTGTTTTACTTTTAAGGGGTCGTGGGATTTAATAGGTGAAATGACATATTTCTTCCAGTATGCGATTGTATAAATCAATGCGCAAGTTTTTTAATATTTTACAACTATAATATTCTTCATGTGAAGGTGTTATATTTAATTGATAAGTTTCAATTTCAATTATACATATAAGAAAAGATTAGGTTATGCATAGAAAATGTTTTTTTTGAGGATTCATGGACATGGATGGAATGAAACCGTGTAACAATGTTAGTGTTATGAACATTATAATGTGAAGAATATATTATTTTTTGAGTAATTTACAGCAATAGTACTCTAAAATTAAAGAAGGTTTTGCTATGCCATAGGAACTTCCAATTTTTGCATCCGAAAAAAATAAAGCTTCCAATTTAAATGGTACATATAAGAAAACGAATCTTAGTTAATAAGTTTTTTTTAAACTTTTGGATTTATAGAGAGTATGACACGTTAGTTCATACAGTACAGGATTGTATCAATGAATACTTCTAAAGCACACGTATAGGAAATGGCATGAAATCAATTATTGTGTAAATTTTTTATATTTACACATTGGTTGGATTAAAAATGTCCAGACAGTATGTAGACATTGGTGGAAATTTTTTATTGTATTTTATATAGGCATTAAAGAAATGGAGAAGTTCAATATTCAATGGAACTTAAGAAATGTGGTAAATTAGTATTAGTTCTTTTTCAATATGAAAACAATTAAATGGTGTATGGAAAACAATAAAATAGTCGTTAACTACATGAGGTTTGTAACTTGAATGAAGATGCCAATTGTTCCAGACAATCAACTCACACAAATTTAAATATTATCAATCTACTTGTATAAACTAAGAGATATATAAATGAGAGGCTGGGGAACTAACACAATAAATAAACTCTCCAAATCATTTATATTGGTTATGGTGCAGAGGAAAAGAGAGACAGAGTGATATTGATCATACATATGAACTTACTATAGCATAAGCAATAGAAGGTTCAACAACTAATAGTATTGTAACTTAAGTCGCCTACTTAAATAGTTATACATGTCTTGTGTTATTAATCTAGAAACCTAGATTAAAACATCCACAAATGAATACGATGATCAAAAACAATGTAAATTACCAAGGTTCAAGTGTAAGTCAACTGCACATGCACTTCATCAGCAATCACTTGTAGCACTTTTGGTCGAACTCAAGAATAATTTTGACTGAATTTTCGGTGTCCCTTAATTTGTATATGTCAACGGTTTAGTGTTAGAGAAAAATAAAGATACTAATGCTTATAATAATTCACAAAAAACCAAATATGAAATGAAGCAATCAACTATTGAATCATACTAAAATTGTTATTGAATACACCAACCAAATTTTATAGTCATAATTGTTGTTAATCGGTGGGGGTTATTTTTAAATGAACCAACACATAAATTTATTTTCAAAACGTTTTCCCAAATGTAGACAAAATAATAATGTGTACATGATATAAGAAGCTATATGGCGCACATGAAAAAATATATGCTAATGGCAAGGAGGCTGAGGCAATGCAATTACAAATATACCGATTGTGTTTTCTGGTGAACAGGTATCATATGTGGAATGTGTACTATTTGATCACATAATAGAATCCAATATCGACAGACCGTTTTCAGTTGTTATATCATCCACTCTGTTGTACAAATGCATTGTACAACCCGGCCCACAAAGAAAAGCGTCAGATTTCGACTCACTAAAAATACCCTATATCTCACTAAAATATGTTGCTGTGTATCCAATTTCGCTGATTAAAAATAATGTATAGCCCACTAAAATATTTTAGTGAGATGGGACACAGTTTTGGCGAGCTAATATATACTTTTAATGAGCAGACATACCGAAACTAATGTATCTTATGTACCGAAATTTCACTTAGTAAAAATACTATATAACTTATTAAATGTGCTATTATACTAAAAAATTATTATTATGAATCTAAAACTCACTAAACTATAATCTAGTTGTCTATATTTTTTTGTGAGCTATGATATTTATTTACTGAGTTGTTATATCATATAACCGGTTGTACAGAAGAAGTTGTACAATTGAATTTTAGCTCACTAAAAATGTATAGCTCACTACAATAATTAATGAGTTGAGACACAGTTTTAGTGAGTCAA
The DNA here is from genome assembly GCA_029747015.1 of Carnegiea gigantea. Classification (NCBI taxonomy): domain Eukaryota; kingdom Viridiplantae; phylum Streptophyta; class Magnoliopsida; order Caryophyllales; family Cactaceae; genus Carnegiea; species Carnegiea gigantea. Next base: position 490,820 of record JAKOGI010000075.1, read on the forward strand.
TACATACTTTTAGTGAGCGGATAGATCAAATCAATGCATCTTATATACCCTAGGTTTCATTTAGCAAAAGTACTATACAACTTATTAAAATGTGCTATTATACTAAAAAAATGTTATTGTTCATCTGAAACTCACTAAACTATATTCTAGTTGTCTATATTTTTTTAGTGAGCTATGGCATATATTTAGTAAGTTATGGCATATATTCAGTGAGTTTGACTATATTTAATTAATTCACTACATTTCTATTATACTCATAAAATATAATACAAACACTCTTATGTCATAGTAAAAAATGATTGAGTTGTAACATAACTCAAGAACTTTACAATATTATTTGCTGACTATCTATACTATTCTTTTTGGTGAGCTATGCCATTTATTTAGTGAGCCATGATAGATATTTGATGAGATATAAAATGTAGTGCAAGGCAACAAATTTTTTTTATAGTGAACTATACTGATAGTGAGCTATTGTTTTCCCAAGATTAATTATAGTGATTACATTTGGTGAGCAGAGAACTAATTTATGATTGTTGAATATAAGCTCAATACAAGTGAGCTAAATGTATTTCTTTAGTGAGCCAATGACTATATTTAATGAGCACATAACTCATATTGGTGAGTTGCTGTTTCTCATATGTACATAGCAACAATGAAAATATCATCTGAAAAAACAACTATAACATTTGTGGTGAGTTATAATGCAATATCAGTGACTACACAGGTCAATCCTAATAAGCCAAATGTTTCTTTTAGTGAGCCAAAAACTGCTCTGTAGCATAGGATAATATATTTTTTGTAGTGAGTTAAATGTATAGCTCTAGTGAGCCAACGACTATATTTAGTGAGCACATAGCTCATAATGGTGAGCTATCGTTTCTTGTATGTCACAAACCAAAATTTACATAGAACGAATGCAATCCAGTTCGAAAATCTCAAAATTAACTTATCAAAATGCAAAACTAACGAATACAACATCCAATCCTGAAAACAAAAATAGAGATCGAAAAAACGCTATCAAACTTGACGAAAAATTCCATTTGATGAAGATTCAACATCAATAACGACGTTAAGATCAAACCCAACAATTCAATAATTGTTGAACACTAAAGCAATCGAAGCAGCGAAGAGTAATCGAACAATGGGGAGAATGAAAACCGCGATTTCAAAAAATTGAGGAGCATGATTTTTTTTTTTTTAAATGGGTCAGGGCTCAGCAGTTGGAGGACTCAAAACTACTGTTGGTGGGCTTGGGTGGACAATTAAGTTATCCACCCGGTTGTACGTAATAGTTTATGTTTTTATGGTAAACAAAATAAAGTGAGATGTAACCCCTCCCCACTCTGCATTTCTATATCTGAATGAAAAAAGAAATAAGGGTATACCTAATAAAGAACATCAATTATTTGTAAAGTAGAAAAAGCAATTACGTCAATGATGATACCCTGCATCTTAACTGATTCTAATGGAGCAACATTGATCAAATGGAACTAACGAAGGGAAATTTGAAGAACATAAGACAGTCATAGTTGATTACTGCACAACATGCGAACGCATTTGATGGCAATCCTAAATTAATGCGATTTGTCACCAGTTCCAAGCCCAAATGGAAATTTGTTTTGTTGCCTATGTGCCCTTTCAAAAATTCAGGAGATATGAAGCATGCTTAATTATTTTCCTCGTTTATCACTGCAAGATAACTATAATCGTCAAAAGTTAGATATTGCTTCATAGATCTCATCAAATGATTGTCCTTTTTTTTTCATACACGAAACTGGAAGAAGATGATAAATACAGCAATTAAAGAAATTCAATCTCTTCCATATTATGTTGAAGTACGTTCATGCACATGAGATTTTTTGAGAAAAATAAAAACTCTGTGTGCAAAATTTTTTCCATTTAAATGCACGAAGCAATTAATAGTGCATGAGATGTCTCACAATATAAGTCATCGTAAGATGGACTCACACAAAACTTACTGGCTCCATTATGGCTAGATTTATGGGCTTAAATATATGGTATAACTATTGAATTAAAGTTCCAAGAACTATTTGATGGCATATAACTGATCAGATCATGTTCACCCATATGAAGCTTTGGAGTAACCTACCCCCCTAAAAAAATATGAACACTTTCCTTAAAAAACAAATCCATCATGTTATTTCATAATTCAAGAACATGGGTCCTAAATGTAATTCAGCACACTAATTAATTGGTTGATTAATTTAGAAGCTGAATTTATTATATGCGTCACTTCAAATCCAAATTCTATGGCAAATTGACAAATTCAATAGTTCCAAATTAGATGCAATAATAATGGCGAATACATCTTTGATTTGAATACTTCACTAAATTGCTAGCTGTTACCTATACTAATTGTAACTACCCTAAAACTTACCACACCCTTTTTTCTCAACAGAATTTTCAAATTTCATTCTCAAAATCTTTTTTTTTTTAGCGGAAAAAAAATATGTACACAACTAACATGCAAAAATTAAGACGATAGTTTTCAGGCACCTCAAGGAAAAAAATTTCACGGCTCTGAAAACAATATTCTAGATCTTTGACTGTTCAATGCTGTGAGTTGGTACCAATCAAGGTCACTCGTATGAAGCTTTGGAGTAAGGGGCCCCCCAAAAAAATATTAACACTTTTCTTTAAAAAACAAATCTATGTTGTAATTTCATAATTCAAGAACATGGAGTAAACAAAGCAGTACATAATAGATCAAATTTAACACATTATTATTACATATCATGGATCAAATTTAGCGATCGAAAATGAAATACCTTCATTGCTGTTTCAGTAGAAGGGTAGAGGTGAGGGGTGAAGTCACCTTGAATGGGGTGATGATACCAAAGGTCGATAAGTTCAAGTATCTAGGCTCGATCATTCAGCAGAATGGGGATATTGACGAAGATATTAACCATAGAATAAAAGTGGGTTGGCAAAAATGGAAGTATGTCTCAGGTGTGCTGTGTGATAAGAGGATGTCTATAGGATTAAAAGGCAAAATCTATCATCGGTAGTTAGACTGGCTGTAATGTATAGATCGGAGTGTTGACCTCTAAAAAAGACTGAGGTTCAAAGGTTGATGGTAGCAGAGATGAGGATGATTAGGTGGATGTGTGGTTATACGAGAATAGACAGAATTAGGAATAAGGTTATCAGAGACTTAGTTAAAGTAGCCCCCATCGGAGATAAGATGATAGAATCAAGACTCCGATGGTTTGACCATGTGAAAAGAAGAAGCATGGATGCTCCAGTAAGGAGATGTGAGAGGATTAACATCCCCGAAGGTAAAAGAGGGAGGGGACGATCAAAGAAGAGTTTGGACGAGGTGATTAGAGAGGACTTGAAAGTTGTAGGATTGACAGAGGACGTGGCTCAGGATAAGAAACATTGGTGGAATAGGATTAAGATCTTAGATCGCAAAGAGGTGGCCTCGTAGTCGGTCTTTTAGTTGCAGTAGGGTAGTTTTGGCAGTTGTGTCGTGTTTGTCTGTAGGAAGTACTTTCATCTGGGAAGAGATAGCGTTTGCTTGCCTCTGGTTATTAAGGTATATTTTCCTCCTCTGCTTTATTGATCCTTTGTTTCATAGTTACGGCAACTTGATTTGCTTATGTACCTTACTTATTTCTGGCTGTTGTGTTCTTCATTTCTCCATTAAATGGTTTCCCAAAATCCTTCTTCCATAAAATATTTTCACAAAATCTTGTTTTTGTGGGTCTTTTGGAATCAACCTCTCTATGGGTAGGGATACCGGTGGGGGTAAGGTTGCCTACATCTGGATCTCCCCAAACTTCACGAAAGCGGAACCTATACTGGGAGGTGGTGGTATTGTTGTTGTATAGATTAAATTTAGCAGGTAGAAAAGTCACTAAGGAAAAAGAAAAGAAAAAAATTCTGCAATTTCCCAAGCACATGTTTTTTTTATATGAGGGTGCATCATCAACTTGACTTCAGTAACTTTCCCATCTATTTTCATTACCCACCCTCCAAAAAAATTGAAAAATACAATCAATCCATTATACACAATGAACAAATAAAAATCCCATTATCATAGACCAAAGGTCCAAAACTCATGATGATTCAACATGATGGTTAAAAAAAATATACTTTGAAGTGAAAAGTAAAACTTACTGTACATAGCTTTCTCACTGTTGGCTCTCCCTGGGTTTCACTTTCATGCCTAAACAAAAATTGGGACCATCATTGTCACAACATCTATATGAATGAGGATGCATAATGTCTTTAATTTGTTTGCAAAATGAAGTAAATGAAAATTGGTAAATAGACATTTCATCTTTATAGATAAATGACAATGAAAAATAAATAATAAAAGGCTATAAAATGACATTTTCGACATTATTCTGTGAATTTGGACTGGAAAATTTTTTTTTAAAAAAAAATTATGCACATAAAAATAGGTACTTGCATCAATGGTGTAGATTAAATTAATGAGTAATGTGAACGATGTATATTTAACAAAATCCTGCGAATTAAAGAGAGCATTGGATTTGACCATCATAATTGCATGTCCTCAACATAATGCTAAGTCATCCTAACTTGTCCAATGCGAATGAGTAATGTCCCTTAAACTTGTTTGCAAAACAATGTAAGCAAAAATCGATAAATAGACATTTCATGTTTATGGATAAACAACATTGGAAAGTAAACAATAAAGGGCTATAAAATTAGCCTTTGTAACAAACTTTTGAAAGAAGGCTATAAAATCACATAAGCTATACCTAATAATAAGTCATTCTTCAAAATGATCATCATTGATATCTTATCCAAAAACGGTCTCAGTGAAAACATAAAAGATGGGTAAATTTTACATAAATTAAACTTATCAGGTGCAATTAGTAGTCCTATTTTGCCAATACAATGGAAACAATTGTGGCGCAATTGGAAGCTATCTATGGGGTAGGATCGAGCAGAAAGAAATGGAGCATTGAGGAGGTGAGACTGTCTTCGTAGAGGGCTTCTAAGTTGCACCTGATGTAGTGCATGATATGATGCTCATGCCAATTGAAAAGAGACGGTCTAATACCAAACAGATTTAACTAATTTGAAGTCAAAAATAACTCTGGTATACTTGAGTTTGAATTACTACTACAGTGCTGCATGACTTGGCAAAATTAAACGATGAAATAATAACATCAGCATATTAGGCTTATGCAATCTCAAAATGAACACCCAATCAAAAGAAGAAAATTACATAAGTAATAAAAGTAGAAATGGCAGAAAAAGAGCAATTTTGTGGGGTAATGAATAGCAATAAAGAAAGGCGCTTGATCTGAAATGAAACTTAACTTGAAATCAATTGAGCGAGAAAGTGGCGGATTGTACTGATATTTCAAGAGATCAATCTATATAAAATAGCTTTTTAAAAAAAATCAATATGCAACTAGTAACAGAACCAAACAAAAACAATTAACAAACAATGTTAAAAACTAGACCTGGCAAATGGGTCATTCGGGTCGGGTACGGGTCGGGTCGAGTTTGGGTCGGTCGAGTTCGGATTAGGTGACATTTCGGGTCGTTTCGGTTTGGCTCGGGTATGATTCAGTTCGGGTCAATTTCGGGTGAACTAATTTTTGGTCAAATACGCTCGTCATGCCAAAATAAGTAACTTTGTAGAAAATTTCGGGTCGGATATGGTTCGGTTCGGATCAATTTCGGTTCCGGGTCCACTTTCGAGTGAACATATTTCGGGTGTCGGATCGGGTATAGGTGCGGATCGTTCGGTTCAAATTTCGGATCTCGAGTTCGTTTTGTCAGATCTATTAAAAACTGAAGGGATGACAGAAAAAGGATAGTTAGTACCATAGACTAACAATTTCCAAGCAGCACCTTGCTATCCATAGTCCTTCCCGGTAACTCACACTCCCCTGACATATATTCGTCCGCATCACCGGACACCACCTACTGGCGGTGATGGCCATTGAATCCTAATTAAGTAATAGAATCAGAAAAATTGAGATTAGCTTAACTCCCTTTGTAAAGAATGTCGTAAATATTGTTTGTTATACATTTTGCCATCATATGAGAAAGGTTGGGAAGATTGTTAACGTCAGACAACTGTATATATACCCACATGTATCCGTATTATAGTGACATCACTTTATAGCCTTTCTTTTCTACCCCATGTCCACGTTTTCTGTCTCCTGCTTTCCGTCATGGTTGTTGCTCAAGTTATGATGATTAGGGTCCCGTTCTTTTCATAGTTTAATTGACCCAATTCACTCCTTTTCACTTCCATTCACTCCTTCCCCCTTTTTCCACATCTTCCTATACTTTAAAAAAATACCATTTTTTCCCATTCTTTTCCACCCTCACCCACTCCTTCTCACTCCTACATATAAATATTATTTTTCATATTTTGAAAACTTTTATAATTTATGTAATTGTGTGTACGAATAATTTTATAATAATTACGAAAAGTTCTATTTATTTTTCGGATATTATGGAAATGTTTGTTAGTCGTGCTGGAAATTGTAGATGGTGTAATTTTTGTTATATTTATTTAAGAAATAATTTTTTTTTTTTGCTTTGTTAAGCAAATGTCAGTTTTTTGTGACTGGTAGATATTTGGGTTTGATTTTGTATATGGAAGAGATGCTTAAATTTTTTTTTGCTTTGGTTACGAAATATTTGTTATAAGTCACTAAAGCATGAATGGTTGTTGCTGTATGTGTAACAGATTTATTTTTTGTTCATTGTAATTTGGGGCCAAATTTGCAAATGTTTTTTCCAGCATAATAAAGGAACATGGAAATTTTTTTTGGCATTGTTTGTACTTCGTGACAAGAAATGCAGATGTATTATATGTGCATTTTGAGTAGATATTTTTTTCCGTGTGCGTTAGCAACAAAATAGTGAAAGTTCTTCACACAAATTATAGATGACTGTTTTCTGTACACTAAGAGTCTGTTCTTTTCGTTGGAAAATATGGATTGATAAATGGGTGACGTTGGTTGAGATTGATGAAAGTGGGTTAAAGTATGTTGAAGTGGGTTTTTTTTTATTGAAGTTGATTGAAATAGGTTGAAGCGGGTATTTTTTATTGAAGTGGGTTGAAATTAGTTGAAATAGGTTAAAGTTCGTTGAAGTGGGTTGAATTTTTTTAGTATGATGGGTAAAAGTTGATTAAAATAGTGAGAAATAGGTTGAAGTTAGTTGAAATTGGTTGAAGTTGGTATTTTTTTATTGAAGTTCGTGAAGTGGGTTAATGTGGGTTGAAGGTTGTTGAGATTTGTAAATTTGGATTTACCAACAAAAAGAACAAGGCCTGAACATATGTGTATTTTTTTCGTTGTTCATATTAGATTAATATATGAAGAAAAAATAACATCCTTAATTTGTTTTATGAATAACGAAAATTACAGTTTTTTTAGATAATAATGTCCACGAAACAATATTTTGTACCTGAATTAACACGGAAAAATATTTTTTTAGGCTAAAAATTTTTTTATCATCGGTAATTACTATCACAAATAAAAGATTATATTAAAAAAATAAAACACGTAACTTACATCAACTTTTCTACTTCATTCAACTCCTTTCCACTCCTTCGCACTCCTTCCCCCCCTTTTCACACTTAAAAAAATACTACTCCTACCCACTCTCACCCACTCCTTCCCTCCCTTTCCCACTTGCACCCATCCCACATCTGTAATTTTCCAACGAAAAGAACAGGGCCACCCCTCCCTCAAAACATAAGAAAGAAAAAAAGGTCATTAAACTTACTAAAAAGAAAAAAAATAAAAATGTAACATTATGGAAATAGAACTATACTTGTGGTATCCTTCACCAAAGAACCAATATTAGAGAAGGTCTATGAAAAAGCCAATCCTATAACGTGGCAGTGGATTGTGAGTGTAGTTTCTGCTAGATACCCAAAGGTAAAAAATTGAATGAGAAAATCACCAATATGTTAATTACCAAAAAAAGACAAATTTGTATTGTTGTGCCAAAAAAAAAAGAAAAAACCAACCAATCTATGAATGCCCTATATTTCTCATCACCATTGCATATCAATTTAACAGATTTACAGAGAGGGTTGATGGATAGAAAATACCTTGGCATAAGCATCAAGCAGCCCCCAAGTGCCATCTTTTCTAAATATATGCCAGTTCTTGCACCATAGTTTGAGCCACTATTAATAGAGGATTAGAGAAAGGATTTCATAGAACTTTTTGGGGCTTAGGATAGGGAATGAATTGGTCGTTAGGGAAGAGAGCTAATTAGGGGTCGACAATGAATCGGGTTGAGTCGGACTGAATCAGCCCATTAACTAAATGGGTCGAGTTGGGCTCAACACATTCGTTAATGGGCCGGGCCGCATTATGGGTCACATGCCCATAACCTGCCCATTATCACTAAGGAGTATTTTTGGTACATTAGTTTTCCAACTAAAATTTCTATAATTTTCCAACCAAACTAAACTAGTACAAATTCAAAGTTAGAAAATACACAATCAAGCTAATAAATGGGTTGGGTAAAGCCTCCCATGGACGACCCGCTTTGAGTCTGTTTAAAAACGGAACAAACTTGCGTCAAAAAACGGTATATAATAATTATTGTTATGTACAAAGTATTGGTAATAAGTTTAATTAATTGGAACGCGTAAATTAGTGTGTCAAGTAGGTTGAAAAATTAATGGGCCACTAAACGGGCCGTTAATGGGCTAATCTAGTCTGGCCCGTTAATATGCCTTAATAGGCTAGCCCAATATTGACCCAATCCATTATTAACCCGGCCTATTATTAGCCCTATTTTAAACCGGCCAGTCATTTAACCCAATGAGTACTCGGTCCGTTGAACATCCCTATGACTAATGTAACACCCAACTATTGAGTACCTAATTAAACTCTGAAAGACTTGCTATAGACACTTTTTTTTTCCGGCAGAAGATTTTGTAATCGGGAACATTACCATTACCTCCAATAACAGAAAATACAAAAAACACGTTAAAGTTTGTAAAATATTTTAAGGTTAGACCTCTAATATACAATCCCCTTTTAATAAAGTCTTACCTTAGAAAATAGGAGAATTGATTTAGTATTTAGTGAGGAGCAACTGTACAAGAGCCAAATAAATGGCCCACCGTTTTTATTTCAAAATAGAGTTTTTTTAATTCCTAAAATATGAAAACATACATTCGTATGATAAAAGTGGACGAAAGCAGCCAAGAGCCTTAAACCTTTAGTTTAATTAGCCGGTGCAAGATCAAACCAGTAACTGCATCGCCATTATTAGTCAGCCTCGTTGTGTAGAAAAATAAGCTAAGTTTAGTACCTCATTATGTCAAGATAGGTTCATGCCACTATGTATAGAATTTACGAATTACATAATTGTTAACATTCATTGAAGATTATAGCATGTAATGAGCTAAATGTAGTTACGAATCTTTAAAGAAATGCACTAATTGTAAGCCATAAACTGAAATATGAAAATATGACATAAAATTTTGTAAACTTACAATAGAGCTATAAGACATTTGAGCTTTAGATATTTTGTCAAAGGCAGAACTCTGTAAATTATAATGTAAACAATGATTTTTTGGTCGATTAGCAGATCTTTGTGGCAATATGACCTGTTTCCTTCTCGGCCTACTGGTAAGACTGTGTAACATATGAACTTTAGTTTCTCTTTATTGGCAAAGTAATGTGACATATGAACTCTGATTTCTCTGCCTGCTTTATAAACTTTGATTCCTCCGCCTATTGGCGGGCGTTATAACATACAAGCTTTGATTTAGCTATTTATAGGTAGAGCTATGTAACATATGAACTTTGATTTGTCTGCCTGTTGGCAGAACTAGGTAACATATCAATTTTGATTCTTCTGCCTGGTGGTAGAATTATGTAACACATGAACTTTGATTATTTTGTCTATTGGTAAAATTATGTAACATATGAACTTCAATTTATCTGCCTGTGGGCAAAGTTATGTAATACATGAGCTTTGATTTTTCTACATGTTTGAAGAACTAGGTAACATATGTACTTTGATCTTTCTACCTGTTGGCATAACCATGTACATATGAACTTTAAGTCTTTTGCCCAGTGGTAGAATTATACAATATATGAACTTTTATTCTTTTGCCCATCAGTAGAGCTATGTAATATTCAACATGTGATCTGTCTACTTGTTTGCAGATTACTGTGACATATGTAATAAACTTTGAAATGCAACTACTATGTCATTTGAGTCGAAAATATTAGCTGATACGATATAGCATGGTAATTATAGATAGTTTCATGGTACTATATATGATGAAACTATTATCTATGGCACTTCAATCTTAGTTGAGTAATGATCTTTAATAAAGGGTACATGTAACAATGTACCTCTAGAAATAACATATTTCCTTTTAGGCCATGGACCCTCTTTTCGTAAAACTCTATATAGGCTCTTTGTTCATGAAAAATTACTTTTAATGCTCAATTCTTGCACACTAGGTGCCTTTTTAGTTTAAAAGTCTTTGGGACCTAGTAAGTCACAGTTATAAATTTTGTTGTGAGGTTGGACTTGATGAAAACCCCTCCCTTTGTTCATTGGCCCTTTTTAATAACTCAAGCAAACTCCAGTCTATAATGTCACACATCCTTAGCCATTTTATTATGCTATTAGTCCCATATACCCCCCTAAAAAAATGCTTAGACTGTTACATAATTACTAAAACTATTAGAGTCTTCAGCCTCTTACTTATTGTCCTTCACTTAACTCTCTCCAATGCCTAATGAGCCTTTTTATCTTAAGATAGTTAATTTAAACAACAACTTGAACCAGGTCCATCAAGACCTTAGTTTGCCTTTTTCAGGCTTAAAATCCCTTAGTTTATATTTAATCCATCAACCCTTTCTCATGAATACATTTAATAAAATATACTTGAAACTAAGTATATAATGTCAATTAATTCATAGTTAAGGACTCTCTTCACCAATTGAACACCAACTGCCCATAATACTCCTTAATTAGATTTATTATATGTTTGTACCTCTTTTAAACTAACTTCACATCTAGGTCACTGATCGGATTGAAACTCAATCAACTAGTTAGATTTAGTCACTTAACACCCCCAAATGCTCCTTAAATGCCAAGCTACATAGTTAAACTGCCTTCATGACGCCTAAAACACTTACTTAGCTCAATATCTTGTTTTAGAACACAAGAGTCTCATTTAAACACTGAAATTCTTCACTAAGTACCATCCTCTTTCACACCCTACTCACGCAACTAGTGAGGCCTTAGGGCCGTAACCAAACTTAAAAAGAAGTAAATTCTTCATCCAAATGCCCTCAAGCATAATATACTCATTCAAGCTATTTTTATGCATCCAAAATTGGCTTAACATGATTTGCACTATCATTTCAAAACTTCTTCTAAAGCACATTTGCAATCATGAATAGTTTAAATTGCTCCATCAACTAAGGTTCCATCAAATTAAATCCCAATAGTCGCAATTGTTCAATCTTCACTCAATTGGTTCACATAGTATTTGTTAATCAAAGGCCCTCTAATGACTCTAGTTTCACATGGTGTGTAAAATTCCACCATGTACTTTACTCTCAAATTAACGTGTATATAAAGCCTTAATTTCTCAATATAATTACCCACAGAATTTAATTGCGTCTGATATTTAAAATAGATTTAAATCTTGATGGAAAAACAGGTAAACTTTTTACCTTGAGAGGAAGAGATGCAAGTATGGTTGGTGGTGGCGCCAAAGACATCAGCGCGGTAGTGAGGTAGTGACAGAACCATTAGTCAGTAGCCGAAACAGGGGAGTGGCCGAAACAAGGGAAGGGAGAAGGAGAGAGATGGTCAGCAGCGGTGGTCACGACTGTGACGACTAGTGAAGTGGCGGCGATGGTGGTCTGCGTAGTTGATGGGATAGCGGCCAAGTCTTTGGTGGTGGCTGGTAGTGAGACGGAGGGGAGGAAAGTAAGTGATGGAGGGGATGAGATGGGTTCATTGCCAAAGCCTTTTCGGACCTATCATAAAAGAAACTCGTCTTTCCCTACATTCGTGCATGCCTGACCCCTTTCTTTTTCATTTTTCCTTTTTTTGGGTTCTAGATTTTTCCTTATTAAATTTAATTCAAACTTATCCCAAAATTTTTATCCACATAGTTAAATTTATAACCATACAAATGGCTAATGTTTAATCAACATGTTTTTCTCCTTTTCTCCTTTTTCTAATTTTATTATTTCATTTTTTATTATTTTCTTAACCATTAAGCAAAATAGATTAATTCTTGGGTCAAATGTGTACCTATGTATAAGCATGTACATTTCTATAATTATCTTTGCTTCGGTGCATTGAATAAATTTATAACAATATAAATTATTTAATTGAATTGCCTTTTGCATCAATTGAATTTTTGCGCGCTCATTGATCTAATTAACATTGAATTCATACAATTAAAATAATTAAAACAGTTAAGGCGACTAAACATATTAGTTATCAGGCGTAACGTACAGTTAATTAATAGGAAGTAGGAAGTTATGGGGAAACAGAGAATCACGAAGACACGAATGAGAGAAAGGGGGAGGGTGAGTGATTGACATGAGATAGGAGAACTCTTGGAGACAAGTATGTCAGTCGTTACTGTTTTAATTTTTTTCTTAATGGAAACACCTATTCTCAATGGCTTGGATCGAAAAGGAAAACTAATTGAATGGCTCAGATCATCCATGGCCGTGCCAATCAAGGTAAGTGTAATGCCCTTTTTCCTGAGTTGCGGACAGTTACAGGAATGACTTGTAGGATTGTCGACTGGCCCCATAAGCCACCATAAGTCCTTCCGATGTGCTTCTTTCTAACTCACACGCTATCTAAAAAACTTCCTAAGAGGTCACGCTTCCTGAGATGTCTCAAGAACAAACAAGCTTAACTCTGCCTTTCTTCAAAGTGAGCCTCCCAAAAAGGAAAGTATACTTTTTGATGATATAGGTAGTCACTTCAAAATTCAAATCATTTAAGCCAGACTTGTGGCATTACATTCACCCCCATTTAAAAGCCACAATGTCCTCGTTGCGGCTCATTAACTGACCAACTTACGCATCCTTCCAACTTGCGGTCCATCACAGTATATTTGCTCCGCTGGATGACTATCGAGGGTTCTCCCGTCCATTAGCGCAACTTACAGTCGCGGGTCGACTATAATACCATCGGTAATGCCCTGACCCTATCTTGGACCGCAGATAGTTATAGGAACGATTTCAATGATTGTCGATTGGCTTCACAAATCACCTCAAACCTTTTCAACATACTTCGTCTTCGCTCCTACGTTGTCTGGAAAACTTCCCAGATGATCACTGATCCCAACATTTCTCCACATCAAGTGTGCTTAATTATGGAGTTCTTAAGAGTAAACAACAACAACAACAACAACAACAACAACAACTCCCAGTGTGGGTCCCGCTTTTGCGTGGTCTGGGGAGATCCAGCTGTAGGCAACTTTACCTCTACCGGCATTCCTACCCGTAGAGAGGCTGATTCCAATAAACCCATGAAAAGAGTTTTGAGAAAATATTTTATAGACGAAAGAATTTGCGAAAATATTAATGGGAAAACATTAAATAGAGGAAAGATTCTATAGCAAGGGATGCCCGAGGTAAATAAAAAATAAATACAAGATCAATCGCTGAAGTTCTGAAATAAAAGGACAATATAATAGAGGAAGACAATATACGGAGTTCTTAAGAGTAAACTTTCCAAAAAAGAAGGTGCACCTTTTGACTTCAAGCAAGCTGCACCTTCTGCTCTATAATGATGTAGAAAAACAAATTGAAAAGAAGAAAAATGAAAAAAATTGGGAAAGGGAGTTTGGCCCAAGCCATAGGTTGCCCCAACCCGAAAAGCACCAATATGCAACCCTTAATCCTGTGAAATCAGGCCCGACCTGTAGGTACCAACCACAACCAGAGTTGGAAAACAGGTCGGGTCGGGTCGGGTCGGTCGACTTTAATAAACGGGTTAATTTCATGTCGGTGTTAAAGATAGTCTAGATTTGCCTTAAATTAAAAAATAACATATTTTCATGCTAAATCGTTTAATCGTGTCGACTTCGGGTCGAAATCGGTTCGGTTCGGATCGACTTCGGATTTCTCTCAGTAACTTCAGGTCGAGTTCATATCATATTATCATGTCAGATCAGACATTCCGAGTTCTAACCACAATCCATATCTGAATTCCGAGCAATGAAAATTACAGAGCTATGAAGCACGGACACGTTTTTTGGTGGACGTATCAGTGTCGGACACGTGTCTGACACGGACACACCCCGACTCGTCGAGGACACGTGTCTGACACGTCACAATCCGTGTCCCAAAAAAAAGTTAAAAAAAATGTGGACACGCTCAAGGATACGCTTGAGACTCGCGAATCCGGATCGAGAACACTTAATGGGATAGCGAAGGAAGAAAGCTTGTGATTTTCTGGTATTTGTTTTTAAAAAAGAGGAGAAATACTTACCTTTGAAGGGAAAAAAGGAAACCCAAGCATCAAAGAGAAGTCGAAGGGCCTGAAGATCATATTATAACACTACCTTTGCTCATTGGAAAAAAAACAGTATCAAAAACATCAACACTAGGGTTTTAGCTTTCAATCGCCAGCAGCCGCTGCAAGTGGAGACTGTTCCGGCAAGGCGGCAGGTCCAGCAAGGCAGCAACCAAAGCTTCGAAGTCGACAGATACACTAATCTCTGTAAGCTCTCTGTTTCTAGTGTTCTTCGTGCCATCGAAGCTCTCTGTTTTCTCTCCATCCCTCTGTTTTCCTCTCCATCTCTGCTCCTACCAGCTACAGTGACTGTCGCCATCTCTAATCTCTCAGTTTCTCACTTTAGAGTGTGAAGGTCAGAGATAGGTTGTGTAAAAGGGGTGGAAAGTGGGGTTAGAGAGAGAAAGTGAGATGCGAGAGAATCGGATGAGCTGATGGGGTTGCGTAAAGTAAAAGCCTATAAAAGACATGTCTAATCTCTATGCTTGTTACTAAAAGTTGCAGCAGCATGTTTCATTTATTATTGTTTATTATTTTTTGACTTTTTGTACTCCACCCCATGAATCATAAGTACTATTGTACTATACTACTACCTAATGTTATAAAAAATTGTCTTTAGCATTAAATTATCATAAGTATTATTGTAATTGTTCTAAACATTGTTATGCTCCAATCATTATGTCTTATCTCTTTTTCAATTGTTTTGGTAAAAAATATATTTGTTAACTATGCATTTTAAGATTTATAGGGTCATTTACATAGAAAAAAATACGTAACTAGCGAATGTGTCGAATAGCGTGTCATATCCTTATTTTTCAGCAAATCACATGTCGGCGCATCCGTATCGTGTTGTATCCGTATCGCATATCCATGTCTGTGCTTCATAGTTGCAGAGTCAAAATTCAAACACAAGTTCACCATGTCCAAGCTATCAAACAAAGAGCTTTGGCAGAGTGGTCTATATTACGCCAAAAATAAAAATTGCATTGCCTTTTCTTCCACCGCTCTCTTTCCGCTCGTCCTCGGCTGATGAAAGCTGAAAATTTCCTCTTTGGCATCTTAAACAAGTCCAGAAAATCCTCAATTGAGAAGGAATAAGCTCACATTTTTTCCCCTTTTTTTGGGTCTCACAGATTCCCCAATGTTCCATTGCTAATTTGTTTATCGACTTGTGAATGCATATTCGAAAATTTCCCTCACATGATATTCTATCACTTCGCACCGTCTTGAAGCAGCCAATGCCGAAGCTTTCTCCCTCATCTTCGCTTCGTGCTCTTTGGTTATTGTGTTTGTAGTTGCCGATTAGCAAATTTGGCCATTTGCATTTGCCAATTGGAAGTTTGGGATGACCGGCGGTGGACCCTCATCGCAGGGTCGCTGTACTAGAGATGTCATCTGCGATGCCGGCGCTGGTGCTGCTGCTGGTATTTCTCTCTTTCTCTCGCTTCTGTTTTCTATCTATGTATGATCGCGTTTGGGTGAAATTGATGCTGGGTAGCTTGTAAATCAACCCTTTGTTACATTTATGCTGACATTTAACGATTTGTAAAGATGGGTTTGAAAGTTTATGTGAAATTATGGATGGCTGTAAAAATGGTGAATGCGTGGACGAAAATCATGGGTTCAATTTGTCATGATGCTGACGTAAACTTGGCCCAGATGGGGAAGTCTTCACTCTTTGGAAATTGTATTTGTGGGAATTTGATGATGGGGTTTGTTTGATGTGTAGGTGCTATAGCAGCTACATTTGTTTGCCCTTTAGATGTGATTAAGACAAGATTACAAGTTCATGGCCACCCTGCTGCTTCTGGTTCTCCAGGCAAAGGTTTGTTTACTAGTACTCTGTTGAGCTTACCGGCTTATTCTTTAAAAAAAAACAAAAAAGTTGGTGTTGGTTTGAAAATTAGAAGAAAAGGAAGTGTGTGTGTGTTATTTTTTTTTTTGGGGGGGGGGGGGGGGGGTGCGCGGGGGGGGGGGGGGAGGAGATGACGTTGAGCTCTTAGAGCTTACAAGTGATGCAATTAGTATGTGCGTTGAAATTTTAATATTTGTAATTTTCATACCAATTTCACTGCAATGGATGTTAGTGCTTTAAGGGGACCTTCCAATTAGGGTGGATGTCAGAGGGATCAAATATAATTAGTCTTGTCCTTAAGATTGTAGTGTAGCTGTTTCCGGTAGATTATTGATTGGAAGTGCATTGACTACCTGCTTCATAACTAATAAGGAGCATATGGTGTCATGGGAATGATTTTACTCATTTTGGGACTAGGCTTCAATTGGAATTGATTGACTAAATGTGTTCTTCAAAGACGTGATTTATTGACTTGTTTTACGATCCATTTTGTTTGGTTCAGCCCTTGCAAACCCTGGTAGTTCCATGAATTGTTGGAAATATCTAGCATCTTGATGTTCATGGACCTCTAAAAGTGCTCTGCAACAGGGTTTCTGATTTGTTCTTGTCATACGCTTGTAGAATGTTGAGCCACCATGCATTGGATCCTCAATGCAAGGCGTAGCGTATTTGCTTGCAAAATAATAGCCATATCATTGAAATCACGCTGAAATTCTTTCTGCCTATGAAACTGTGGAAATTGATCCATTAAGTTCTTACAAACATCAATCCAGAATTCAGAAATGCTTTCAGTTTTATTGCTAATTGTCAGATTTTGCGTGATTGCATGTGTTATTTTCCACTAATCCATGTGCATTGATTCATTGAATGCTATATCTTTTGAAGAATTGCTGCAGCAGGAGTAGATCAGAGTGTAAAATGGATGTGTGGAATGACTCCAATTATCATACATATTAAGGGAAAGGTTAACTCTTTGTAAATTTGAAAACAGCTCCTCTAGACGGTAAAATGATTGAAAGGCTATTCTAGACATCTTTAACAGGCTAAATGCATAATAAATGATGTAATTGCACATGGGGAAAGCTGGTAGGCAGTGAGCCACAAGGCGCAGCATAACTTCACTTGAAATCCTGCATTAATAGCACCTTATAGAGCTCCAACCAAGGATTCAAAAGGCAGTTTTGGTTGCGCTATGGTAAAATCGTTCCGAGTCTCTAATGCACCAATTGCATTCCATATCGTGGGGTGAGAATGCAGTGCGCCCATCTCAAAAATGATGTGGTCGTTCAGTCGCAAATGGCATCATTTTAAATCCATGCCTCCAACTATTGTGACATGAATGCTTTAGATTGGAACTGGAAAGAGGATTTGCCAACAACACATTCAATGGGCAATGATGATGTGGAGAAATGGTTGAGATTCCTTTATATGATCGTCTTATTCTGTGGCTACAAGACTCTTTTGTATTTATTATTAACCTAGAGAATCTACATCAGCTAACTTGTTGTATGGAATTTATCGTGCTCCAAGTCATGCTCATTATGTAAGTGTGGGAAATCAGGTGTCTCATTGATGGATGCCTTTTGCCATGAGTACTTCAAGAGTGCAACAACGGCACAACGCATCCACTCCCGTGCTAGGACAGAAAGCATGAAAATCATAAATTGATCAATAACTTTTCAATAGAGCCAGGACATCAAGCTGTTTTATCATTAGATGACCATAAATTGAACCTGGTTTCATGAAAACAGAGTGTACTTGGGGGCCAACACGTGGTTTTCTATGGTTAAAGATGCAACAATTGTTTAACAATGTTGTTATGTATGACTACTTGACTAGTGGCTAAGATGATTAATATGGAGACCGCTATCTCATTTTTATCGTATTCAATGAAGGTGAACTGAGGTATAAGTGCATTCTCTAGTTGATAGGATGCATTGAGGAAACCCTTTTCCATGCATTGCTGTTTATATGCTCAGCTTTGGATTGTCATTGACTAAAAATTCTGTCGCTACGTTGTATGTTTCCTTTTTTGTGGAGAATGGACAATTGCACATCTAGGTCTAACAGAGACAATGTTTCTTCAATTTGGTAGTAGGGGAAAAGGTTGCATACATCTGTCCTAACTGCCCTAGAGAGGATTTGAGTTAATGGTTTGGTTGGAGTTTAGGATTTATAATACTTTGTCAGATGCTCAGGTTAAGCTTCTGTGTATTGTGGCCTTCATCTACAGATCACTAGAAGTAAAAGAGTACTAAATTCATTTGAAAGATGATGATATACATTTTACACCCTTAGCAGTTATTAGATTAAAGCTCATTTTTTAGGCCATTAGGTTGGGCATTGGTTGGTATGTGAGTGTTCTGATCAAGTTCTTTGAATGAAATTGTTCCTATCTGTGCCTAGCTTTCCTCAAATGGGAATGTTGTCAAGGTTGTAATCTCCCCGAGAGCCACAGATAAATCTGAGGCCTGGTTCTATATTCTTTAGTCGTGATATACTTGTAGAATGGGTCTTGGATGTTAATTGTTTCTTATTCATTAGCATGCTGATGGATGTTTAACTATACTTTTCTCTCTCGTATCGCTGAAATCAGGTAGTATCATCATTACGGGCCTGCAAGAGATTCTAAGAAGGGAGGGGATCCGAGGACTGTATCGTGGACTCTCGCCAACTATTCTGGCTTTACTTCCAAATTGGGCGGTAAGCATAAGTTCACTTGCGTTAGAAATTTTGATAAAACGAACTTGTATGTGAGGAAATTGGATATTATTTACTATTAATGAATTTCATTTTCCCTTTTGTTTCATTTAGATTGAGAGTATAGGCTAGAGGATTTGTTGTAATTTCTAAAGAGGGTTTGACATTTCTACTGAGAGTAGACAAGTTGCTTATATGTCTTGCTTTTAATTGGACTGAGTAGTGAGTATACAAAAAGGAAAGCTCTCTAAGATGTCTTTCCTCTTCTCATTGCTTTGGGTGTTCGCTTTTAATTATTATCAAAAGAAATAGAAAACCACCAGGCAATGCGAAATGGTAAGCTGGAAAAGCGTAAAACCAGTCAATCTTAAAGGAACATTTTGCTCTTGATTTTCTCTCTCTTTGTGCGTTTAAACTGAAAAAGGCTACCTGTTAATTTTCTGATTTCACTGTTTGGCATTGAATTCTCTCTGTGATCTGCAAGTCTTTGTTACCTGCCAGTTTTGATGGAGTTTTGGGGGAGCTAAGCCATAAATGATTGTCTTACCTAATTGAGCTAGTGAGATATAATCAGAACTGAGTGGGACCTGAAAAAGGTCATCTTATTTTCACTCAAGGCAGAATTGAATGGATCCAAACGATACTGACCTGAGGTTTTTGTGAGCGGTATTCACTGCACATTCTTGACATAGTTATTGGACTAGATAGTAGAGCAGAATATGACCAACACCTGAATTAAGCTGACTCAAAACTATTCAATTGGGATAATTCATCTGCCTATTCTGACTGGATGTTACATTGACACTGTGAAGATCAGATCTGAGTGATCATGTTGGCTACGGCCACTCCATGGCATGTAAGGTGGAAGTCTAAGAAACTAAGATCAAAATGATACGCATAGAATATGGTCTTTACTTTTCTCCTAATTTGGGGCCGATGCTTATAGAAACCCATGTTTGGGAATATCCCAAACAAGGTTGCCAGGATCCAAGATACTACTTGGAATTGTTATAGCTTCTTGGGATCACACCATAAGATAACAATGATGCTGAGGATTTTATAAGAAGAGCAAGATGTGACTGAAGAATTCATGTCAACCATCTCGATGGATGTGATCAACATATTGTAAAAAAGAATAGTTTATTTAAATAGGAAAATGGTCATCGAAATGAATCCAGGATTTTTCAGCGAGTGATGCTAATTGTTATAGTGTAGTCACATTGAGCAGAATACATCTCAATCAGGTCTGTTTTGTTGGTGATTCGGCATTCGAATATATTATCTTTTCTAGGTGTCTTACACAATCTGCAGAATCCAGGGAACATGATGGGATCATAAATTTTTGGACCAATAATATCTGTGTGAAGCAAGATCT
Organism: Carnegiea gigantea; assembly: GCA_029747015.1. Classification (NCBI taxonomy): domain Eukaryota; kingdom Viridiplantae; phylum Streptophyta; class Magnoliopsida; order Caryophyllales; family Cactaceae; genus Carnegiea; species Carnegiea gigantea. Next base: position 511,270 of record JAKOGI010000075.1, read on the forward strand.
AAATGAGATTCTACAAACAAAGATCATGTTAGGGATTCTGACTAAGTGTTTTCTGACTGTGGATTGAATAGGATATTGAATTAAAAATGCAAACATGCATGTTGTTCTGGCTGGTGCAGATCACATGATCTTTTTGCCTTTCATCAATTGCTTAATCTTCATCTTGGACTTCACTTTGATGGTCTTGAATTTTCATCCAGGTGTACTATCTCCCTGTCTTGTCGTCAACTAGGTGCATCACCAATAGTTGCGTTTGCTTTATTGAGAATCTTCAATTGGATGCTTTTGACTTACATGATTTTATGTTGTCGGATAAAGACAAAACAAGCGTACTGCTTTGAAGTTCGTTAGCTTCTTTGTGTTTTCCCCTCTTGTCATTGCCTTTCTTTTCCTCATTTTCCTTTAACCTTTTTTTCTTTCCTGGTGGGGTAGTGGAATGGAGTCAATGTTGCAAGCTGGGAAATTGGCTAGTTTTAAATGGTAGGGGTTAGTATACTTGGTGATCTTCTTTTTAATGTTCATGGTGGGATAGTGGAATGGAATCAATGTTGCAAACTGGGAAATTGGCTAGTTTTAATTGTTAAGGGTTAGTTACTTGGTCATCTTTTCTTTTTTTTTTTAAATGTTCATACTTCATATGCAGAAATAAGTAGGGCGCTTTGCCCCTTCGGTGTTGGAGCAGCAGCATGATATACTTATGCTATGTCCTACACCAGATAATAATGGACAAGACATCTTAGTGACCTCTATGCATTCAAATAGTTCGTCATTTGTGTATGGCGTTGGTTAATGGGCCTGAGGAAGAAAATTTTTAAAGTCAATCCAATATTGGATACTTTTCATGATTCTTAGTTTGTGAATCTTCTCTTTCAGTCTTGTAGATGTGTTGAAGCAACTCACATTGCTTTGTGATTTCTGTTCTTGAGAACAATCCTCCAACCATTTCTTTCTATTTTTCCTTGATTGAGATGCATAGATGGAGACTAAGAAGTTTGGGACGACCACCATCCTTTTAGTTTGTACAATGGAATTTAGACTTTGGCAAGTGGGTTGTGCGGGTCGGTTTCAGGTTAATTTCAGGCTTGTAACCTGTGCTTTTATGGGATTGTATACAGTCTATAGAAATTTTGGAAAAGCAGCTTGGCAGATTAGAAGTCTTCAGTATTTTCTTTTACTCATTTAGTTTTAGTACAATAGCTTTAAATAAAAATCTAGTAGCATGAGTACTTTATGTTACCTGTATGTTTTCCTTCTTCTGAAGCAATAGTAGCCTTGATTATAGGCTTTGGTGTTGTTTCAGAATTTTCTGTAAATTGAACTTTGCTTTTTTGTATTTATGGAAATTTTTATATCATCAGATACTTGCATGTTGTCTGGACATTGTTTCTCCATCCACTGTCTTTGGTTTTACAGAGTTATGGATTCCAATCTCATATGGGCTTCGTATTTCTGTAATTGACAGATGTGCTCATTTCATACGTAGGTGTACTTCACAGTGTATGAGCACCTTAAGGACGTACTCCAATCTGATGGTTCGTTTTTCTTACACCGGCTGGAAATAATTATTTTGATACAAATAATGTTGCAATGATGGCCAACCTGAGGAAAATGAATCATTTGCTTTGCAATGCATAGAGCATGGAAAGGTTCAGCTCACAATTGAAAAAAATATGATTGCTGCTGCTGGTGCTGGAGCTGCAACTGCTATCATTACTAATCCTTTATGGGTTGTGAAGACCAGACTCCAAGTGAGTTAGATTTTCTATCTTTGTGAATGAAGCCTGTTCTCATTCTGTGCATACACGTTTGTAGGGAATCTTTCGCTATTTGCTTTTGCAACTGGAGCTTGTACCTATCATGGAATTCGGTTTTGTCCTTTTATAAATTATGTGTGTAAATTTGTGTCATAAATGAAAATTATTCAGAAAATCTTGTGGTGAATGAGGGTAACGACCTGCCTTCATGGTGGCTCATTCTTAATGCTGCATTTTTCCTTATTTCACAGGCTAGGTGACTGTGGTACAACTATTATCCCACATTAAACGCATGGATTTATTGGAAAATGCTAAAACTTCAGCTGCAGCTTTAACTATCTTGTATGCTATTGCGTTTATAATTAGTTGCATTGACTACTAAGATATATAGACTTTTGGACACTCACTAACTGGAAGCGGTTCATCGAGTGCGTGCTTCTGTGACGCTGGCATCACATCTAGTGCAAGAACTGAATAATGCACTTGTTCTTTTGAGTTTGATGGCGAAGCACTAAACATGGCAAATCCAACTACTATTCATTGACTCTCATGGCCATATGTACCTGATCCTTCCCTGAAACAAGGCAAGCTCATTTTGACTTGAACTTGATCCAATTCAAACTGGACCAGCCAAAGTTTGCGTGGCCAACGTTAATCTTATTGTCTTGTCGAGCTTATTAGACAAATCGATAATGTATCTGGATATGATCCAAACTCGAAATGGCCTGACATGAAATCAATCAGATCTTATTGGATGATACTGTTCTGGTCTCACGAGAATTCTTTTGTCTTGAACACAGCCTATGCATTGTCTGTAGGTCTAATGGTTACTGAAACACTGAAACTGTTTGTGGCGTTGGTTTGCTGTCTTATTGCTATTCTTTTGACCTTAAAGGGTTTGGTAACGATCTGAGCTGCTATGTCCTCAGGGCATTTTCGTTTTGCTGAGTTCTTCTAATGCGTCTTCTGTATTTGTAATGCACTGCCAGTCTTTTAACTGAAGCTATAATGCCAGTGCTGTTCTTTCGGAAACGGAAGGTTATTGCTGTGGCATGGGCTTTTGGGGCGCAGGGGTGGGGGGGAATAATGTATGCTGATGGTGGCTAATTTCTTTTCTGTACAGAAAAGAATTGTATTATGCAGGAGACATGGGTCAAAAATTTTATGTGCCAAGTATTCTTTGGAAATTATGTGACAGTTATATTGTTTGGGAAGTACATAGGTACCGTATGATTTGGAAGGTATAGATAGCATAGTTGACAGTATCAGTTTGCATGCCATTGAAAAAGCCTTATGCTTTTGTGAAATAGTTGCTTGTGTAACTAGTATTTTCGGTCCCTTTTTTTTCTTTTTGTCTTTTTTTTTGGGGGGGGGGGGGCTGTTTGATGAGTTCTTGTGCAGTTGTTTTTCTAGTATACTTGGTTCTGTGCTGGTTTAAAGCTTTCGTGTTTGGTTTATGGCAAAGATGATTGATAGCTTCTGTTTTAGTATTATTTTTGGATAGCTGTCCATCTCACAGCCTAATCTTTTGGACAAGTTCAAATAGAGTAATGATGGAATTGTGATTGATGATGAGCGTTAGTTTTTGCCACCTGCAGACACAGGGAATGAGGACAGATGTACTTCCATATAACAGCATCTTTTCAGCATTGAGAAGGATTGCACACGAGGAAGGAATTCAAGGATTGTACAGGTGGACTGCATCAATCCTAACGTTCTGCTTCATGTCTTCATCTTCCTTATCTCTAACAAATTGTTACAGATGCCATTTACAACAACGACAAAAAAATTTGCTTATTTTCCTTTGAAGCATTCACTATATCCACCTATTGCCTTCAGTATACGAACATGACACATGGAGCATGCCATTCTTATTCAGAATCATATGCCATGCTTATTCAGGATTATTCATCGTCCATAAGTCCTTTTTCTATGTGCTACCTTTCACTAAGGGGCACCAACAAGTCCGACCTAGAGGGGTAGAGGGAATTGTCAGAAAATGTATCCCAAAAATCCATGTTCTTTAATAAATGGGATCAGAAGTGTGGAGTAGGTGGATCGCTGATATCTGACGGGTAATCCACTGAAATCTATGTCAGCCTGATCCAGCCAGTATATAGGCGAATAAATATCTCTCATTGCTTCTTTTGTTTTTGTCTTCAGAATGTAAAAGAGTACTTCAAAATTCTATTTTGATCCATCCAAATCTCAAAATCATCCCGTCTTTGTGTTGACAGTGAGAAATTGAGATTTGAGGGTTGGTGTGAACAAAGAAAGTGTGTATCCTGACAGAGATACCCATTTAAGAGCTCGTGTGCTAACTCCTAGATCAAAACTTCTTTAAGTAAAAATTTCTAGGTTTGAATACTTGATTTGGCTGAATAGGTGAAATTGTGTTTTTGGTATCTCCACAGTAAAATTCATGGATCTCATGAAAGATCAGATATGACTTTTGGGTTTTTTTTTTGGGGGGGGGGGGGGGGATAATTATTGGGGGGCAGGGAGTTCACGAAATATTATATAGACATTGTTAGTTATTCTGCATCTTGATGCTAATATGTTGGTTTAAACAGTGGGCTTTTGCCTTCGTTGGCTGGAGTGAGTCACGTTGCTATCCAGTTTCCCACTTATGAAAAAATCAAGCAGTACTTGGCGAGAAGGGGTAATTTTGAACATTCCTCTCTAAATCTTATTCTGTTTCTCTCTATGAGTACTTGTGATTAACAAATGACATTTGTTGCTGAAATTTGTTGATTCTTGATTTGCAGGTAACACGACAGTAGACAAACTGAGTACAACAGATGTGGCAATAGCCTCTTCATTGTCGAAAATTGTAGCTTCAGTAATGACTTACCCTCATGAGGTATGTCCCTGGTTGCAGTTTACACTGTTGCCTTAATTAAGTTTGTGTAAGGTGCATAAAATTTCTGCATTTTGCCAGGTTGTGCGATCTAAGCTTCAGGAGCAAGGCCAACTTCGCAACAGTGAAGTCCAATATTCTGGGGTGGTTGATTGTGTAAGGAAAGTTTACCAGAGTGAAGGTATACCTGGGTTTTATCGTGGATGTGCAACCAATCTATTAAGAACAGTCCCTTCTGCTGTCATAACGTTTACCAGTTACGAGATGATACATAGGTTTCTAACTCACGTACTGCCTCCCACCTCAAAGGCACCCTCTGCCTAAGCTAGAATTGATGGCTATCAAAAGCTGTGGCTTTGCTTTGGCATATGAGATGAGACACAGTTAAGAAGATAATCGCTCCCATTGTGAGCAGTTCAGGGCCCATTTTTCGGTAGAGCTCTCTCGGTTCCTATCTAGAAAAGTCAGAGGCGCGTTACCCATGAAGGGGACGTCTGTTTTTTAAGAGAAAAAAATTGAGTACAAAAATGAAAATGACTGTTATTAAAGTTTCAAATTATGGCTGTGATTTGTGCATACCATTTTTCTTATCAGTCGGCCCACAATTTTCGGGTAGTTGGGGTTTGGGAAGCCCTTGATTGATTAGTGTCAGACGTGTATGCCTAAAATTTTGCAGATTGTGATTGATGATGATGATGATAATGATACTGATAGCAATGAGGAACCAAGCTAATCATGTTTTCTGTGGCCTTTTCTCTGTTTTGTTCATGCTCACACTTCACGCACAAAGGTGACAGATTTTCTGTCTGGCCTATCCCCCCCCTTCAAATAAACACGTGCATGTGATTTAGATCAGGACTCAATTTCAAAAAAAAAAAAAAAAAAAAAAAATCATTCGGGGATGGCAATGAGCTTGGGGCGCCAAGCCCTCTGGGAGAGGCATAAACGGATGCCGGTCCAACCGGCCGGCCTAAATCGCCGGCAGCTGAATTCACCGTCATCGTCCCTCCCCATTGCCGAAGACATTCCGCCATCAATTTCTCTCTCCTCTCGAATCAGCAAATCCTGATGTTCTTCAATTTTGTCAAATGCGTTTGTGGATAACAGCAAATCCTTCAACGTTTTCCGGTTTTCTCTGCGACGTCGTCTAGACGGCGGCAACTGAAATTTCCGGTCACCATCGATAGGGTTGAGCAGCAGCATCCCCAGGCTCACTCGCTGCTGCCGAGCAATTTCGCGCTTCCACATTGTTGCTATAATGCCATCTCGCATTCGCTCTGTCTCTGTTTCTCTCTCGCTCGTGTCTGTTGTGTGTGTTATGTTAGGGTGGGAATATATAAATGGCGAATTTGAATGCAGATTTCGAGGGGTTCAAATTCGAATGCGTAGCAGGAATAATGATGGTGGCGTGATTATGATTTTTGGGAATGAGGAGGCACACTGTGATTCTGTTCAAGTACCAAAGAGTATCTTCAATTCTTGAAAAGCGGCAAAATCGCATGCTCAATCATTGTGCACTGTTGCTTTCGTTGTATTGCTTCTTGTTGATGTTTGTCAATTTTGACGTTCAAGTAATCGAGGCTTTATTAAAAAGCTGTTTGATAAACAGCGGTTTGAAGAATTTTTTTCGTTAAAAGGGATTTTTTTGATTAAAATTAGCTGTTTGATCAAGTAAAAAAACTAATTTGAGTGTTTTGTGAAAAAATGTTTATAAGAGCTTTTTGGGTCTAAAAAACTGATTTGAAAAAACTAATGCCACGAGCTTTTTGGAAGAGTTTTTTTGAAGAATTAGCTTTTTGTTTTACAACTTTATTAGAAACAGCTAATTGTACCAAACAGTTTTTTAACAAACAGCTAACTCAAACAACTAATACAGACAGTTAACAGTTAACATCTGTTTGCCAAAACATGGCCAAAATCTTCTTGTCTTACAAATTAAAGTTTAATTTATAACTTGCCCAGCCCAAAAAAAAAAGTAAAAAAGTTATAACTTATCGAAATCTACAATAATAAGTATTTAATATTGATGGGTACCTTTTTAAGTTGATTGTTGAATAAGAACTTCCATATAAAATCCATTTGCTTTTATTATGTTCAATTTTGAAAAAACTAATTCAATCTTTTTAATGGATAGCGCATCTTTCCATTGTTTCGTTTTTTTTTTTTTTTTCCTTTTTTTTCATGGTTCTATATTATGCCTCTGTACACTTTGCTGGATACTTGTAGTTGCCAGGTTTTGTGTTGGAACAGCACAGGTTTTGACCATCATTTTTGACATGAGGGAAGTAATGGGATTCCAGTAATTAACGTTGAATATAACAAGGTAAAAACATGCACAAATGTTCAAATTTAAAACATGCACAAATTGGTTTTTTTTTTGGGGGGGGGGGGGGCGGGGGAACGCATCAATAGCTAGGGAGATCAAGCATATAATGGTTGCAAAATGTGAAGAAAGCATCATATTAGTCTAAGCAGGAATGCATATACTTCATTTGCTATACACATATAATTTATAAATGCCTTGTGAAAATATTTGACTACAGTTTATCTCTCGCCATGCATTTGCAGCAGTAAACCTAGATAGATACCACAAAAGAGAAATGAACTTGTACATTCATGTACATCTGCCTCAGCATAGAACCTCATCTGCTGGTTGCTGGCGTGATGGACTTACTACTGCTCCATTTATGGATCACTGACTTTGGTGAAGGCAGGTCTTCTGATGTATGTCTCAAAAGCCAAGCATAATCAGCTTCAGGTTGGGTTTTTGATTTGCCGTTGTTCTCATCCTTCTCTGCTGCCTTAATTACTTCATAATCTGCACTTTCTATATTCATCAAGTCTTCCAGAACCTCATCCATTGAGGGCCTGAATTCTTTCTTATGTTGTAAACATCGAAATGCAAGCTCTGCAACTAAAGTAGTCATCCTCCTGACCTTAAAGTTCAACTCAAATCCTAGACGGGGGTCAACTAATTCACTAAATGCACAAGATTGGATTCTCTTCATTGCATAGCATGACAAGTTGATTTCATCGTCCTTTCTATTAACATCAACTGCAGGCAAAGATGATATGAGCTCGAGAAGAACGACCCCAAAGCTATAAACATCACTCTTACCAGTCAGCTGGTAACACTGGTGGTACTCAGGGTCAAGGTACCCAGGAGTGCCTTGTGGAACTGTGGATATATGAGTGACATCAGTTGGGAAAAGTCTGGATAACCCAAAATCAGCCATTTTGACTCTGAAGCAGTTGTCCAAGAGAATGTTGTTGGTTTTGACATCTCGATGTATGATGTCTGAAGCATGGAGGTAGGACAATGCTCTAGCAGTTTCAATCGCAATACTCATACGAATAGGCCAGGTTAGGGTCCCACACTTTGCTCTATCACCATGTAAGTGTTCAGCCACTGTTCCATTGGCCACGTATTCATAGACCAGGAGGAGTTCTCTACTGCGGCGTGAGGTGCAGCCATAGAGGGACACAAGATTCTGATGGCGTAAACGGTTTAGTATTTCAATTTCATTCATAAACTGTTCCAGCCGCCGGTAATTTCTTTCATACAAGCGCTTGACGGCTACTTCCCTCCCATCCTTGAGCTTACCTGGTTGAAAGGTAGAAGTGTTAAAGTGTGCTAGAGAAAAAAGTGTATCAAATTGTCGACATGATGTTACTTTTTTACTTCATGTTTTAGCTTTCTAGTCACATGTCGCTTAGGTACATGCTAAGATGGTTAAGAGTTGCCTCCTTTTTCTGTTTTTTCTCCCCAAATTTTATGGGATTCTAGTCCAAACTAATCTAGCTTGGACTACCTGAAACAGGTACTTGAGATGAAATGAAAGGTCTGGGTGACGTAAGTGAAGTTACAGTTTCAGAACTCTTAACTTTTAATTGTTTTTGTTATCATAATACACAGTTCTGAAGCTTTATGTTACCATAATAAACAGTTCCAAAGCCACCATCTCCCAGCTCCATTGCAGAGTCAAAATTATTTGTGGCCTCTTCAAGTTCATAGTATGAGAAAATTGGTAAACTAAAATACATCTTGCTCGTTCTTGCAGGGTCAGCAGAGATATTTCTTGAAGCAGATGCTGCTGATCCTAGTTTCAATTTTATCTTCCTTATATGCCAGAAAACGAGTCCCAGGATGAATAGGGCAACAATTCCCCCCAAAATGCCTGCACAAGAAGAAGCCACAAATTCATGGTTTTCCTCAATTTCTCATATTCATATGAAAGCTTCAGGTACAGAAAGTTATTACCTAATCCAAGAAGAAGTATTAATTTCCTCCTTCCTGCAGAGAGTTTATTCAATAATTCATTAGTTCGCATTATTTTCAAACTGACCAAACCCACCATAGTGGTTGCAACAACCCCTCTTTTTATTTTGTTTTATTTTATTTTTCATTTGCATTTTGTGGTTAGGAAGGTCCTCCTAAATGAACCAAATCAAAATAAATTGTCCCACCAAAAAATAACCACTAGATTAGAACATGGACTAATTTGTTTGGACAGTTAGCATTGATTAGACATGAACAGCATGTGTAGGCATTGGTATTCTTTTTCTGTATAGCAGTTTCATGAAACATGGACTAGCTAGTTTGGAGGATGAACTAGTATTCTCAGACAATTTGCGGTCAGAGATCATGAGTCTGGCGGAGGATGACATGCATCAATAAAGCTCAACTATAAGTGAAGCTATGATGCATAGGCAAGAACCTGGTGCAATATGCATATATAATCATCATGCACCCTTAATTTGAGCTTGAACATTACCTTTTCTTTTGATGCAGTGAAACCTCCCACTTTCGAGGTCCTGACACTGGCCTCCTTCACTAACACATTGCAAACATTGATAAGACAACTCCACTATCAGGTATCTTGGATAGTCAACCTTGGAGCAATTTGGGGGGGTTGCTTCATCCAAAAAGTGATTTTGATAGATGCCATGATCACCACAATACCGAATGAGACGAAGAGATTCATGACCGCTTTCGTTTATCACCTTTTTTGAGCACTTCCACAGTATTTGAGTCCACAAGATTTTGAAGGACACCGAGCTCGAGTTGGGCAGGATGAGGCTAGTTTGATCAAATACATTACATTTGCAGCTGACAGTGTGCAGAAGGAAAGGATCTCCCAAAAGGAAAGACTTATTGTTCGAAGAAGAATGCAGAACATCAAACCAAAGATCATACTGAATCAGTCCAATTGTTGGTGTTGCGCCGGTGCAGTTAATGGCATACAGGCCACATTTGGGTCTGAAAATGGTGGTAAAAGGGTAGCCAAGGGTGCCCAGAGGGCTGCACTCAAAGGCAGATGGACAATTTTGCCCTGCTTGTGCCTCAGTTGAGAGAAGTTGGAGGAGGTTAGAAAGGAGAAACAAGGTAGCAGCTATACAAGAAGGAGAAGGAGAAGCCATCTTGGACTTTGATGTTGCTCAATCAGGTGTGGTTGATGACTGTGTTATTCAAGTTGGAGGAAAAATTAATAAGTGGGGGTTTTGTTTGGTAGTATAGATATTCTAGTATATATTCCTTGATAAGATTCAACAAGATGTAGTAGTCATGGTTTCCTTGCCCTGTTAAACACGCATTTGACTTGAATTTCAGGGCATTGACTTTGTGGATAATGAGCGGGACATAGGACGAAAATTAGCATCATGTGGGGTTCATCTTATAGGTTGTATCCAACTGTGCTCTTCATTAATTGTTTTAACAAATAATGTGAATAAATGTATTGAATTTTGCAAACTTTCCGAACTTGTTTCTAATTAGAGACTGAGGGCCTGTTCTTTTGATTGAGAAATATGGGTTCTAATTAGGAACTTGTTCTTTTGATTGGTAGAAATCCGTTGAAGTAAGTTGAAGTGAGTTTAGGTTGATTGAATTTGGTTGAAGTTGGTTGAATTTTTGTTTTTTTTAATGATGAGTATAAGTTGGTTAAAATAATGGGTTGGTAAATAGGTGAAGTGGGTTGAGATTGGTAGAAGTAGGTTGAAGTAAGTTGAAGTGGGTTAAAGTTGGTTGAATTAGGTTAAAGTTGGTTGAAATAGATTAAATTTTTTTTTAATGATGGGTATAAGTTGGTTAAAATAGTGGGTTTAAGAAGTGAGTTAAAATTGATATTTTTTTATTAAAATTCGTAAAGTGGGTTGAAATGAGTTGACGTTGGTTGAGGTCGGTAAATTTGAAATTACCAACGAAAAGAACAGGGCCTGAGTAGTGTAATTAATGCATATTCTTTTCTTCTTTTTTTCTCTTTTCAATATATAAAGGGAAAAATTTAATCCTGTGTGGGGTCGATCTTGTATTTAATGGTCTCCATGTTAAATCTTTATGTTTTGGAAAAAAAAAAAAACTACCATAACAAGTTGTTATCCCGCTAATCAATTCTACGAGATCGATGCTATTCTCTAAATCTTTTGAATCTGCCTGCTAATATAACGACTGTAAAATAAAATAATGTAATACACAATTTCCTGCCCTCTTTTGTTCTTTCTCCCCACCCCCCCTCCTTTTTTTCCTTAGGGTTGATAGACTAGTTGTCCACATAAGACTTCACTTGTTTGATTCTTTAGCTTTTTCAGTTGCAAAGATGTTGAGACTTGGCATATACGTCCAAGTGACTTGTTGACTTGTGAGAAGAATTAGTAGGTGCGTTCACAAGGGTGGGTGGGTTCATCATGCTTTGTGAAACCTCAGATGAAATTTGCTTTTTACATTATATACTTGGTCTAATTCTTTGGAGGAATTCATCATTTTGTTTCTCACTCTCACTGAAGTGACATCCCACCAATCTTTTTTTTTTGGGGGGGGGGGTTGGGCGTTGCGTAAGAGCAAGGTAACTTCCTCGATCGAAATCAAGAACTAAACAAAGGCACAAATTGTGGTCAACAGAGTAGGGTTTTGGAAGGGTGAGGGCCGAGTTATATTAGGAATAGCAATGGATCGATCGGATGAAATTTTCATTAAAATTGCTAATATAGTTCATTAAAACAATAACAACAATAACTCTTAGTGTGGGTTCCGCTTTCGCGGGGTCTGGGGAGATCTAGATGTAGACAACCTTACATCGACCGGCAATCCTACCCGTAGAGAGGTTGATTTCAAGATATCCACAAAAATCAGATTTTGTGAAAGCATTATATAGAAGAAGGATTTTGTGAAACATTTTACGGAGAAAAAGTAAGGATAAGTTGCAAGGAATAAATTAAGAAATACAAAAAAATTGAAAAAAATCATGTGGTAGTAACTATGTAACCATAAGTGCAATAGGGCAAACAGAGAGAGATACTGTACTTTAACAAATAGAGGTAGGTAAACAATGTCTCTTTCCAGTCGTATAAACTACCTGTATGCAAACATAACATACAAAAAACCACAACCAAACTCACTCTACTGCAACCGAGTGACCAACAATGAGACTAACTATCTGCGATCTAAGATCTTAATCCTATCCCGTCATAGTCTTCTATCGTGAGCCATCTCCTCCGTTAACCCTACAACTTTCAAGTCATCTCTAATCATCTCGTCCAAACTTTTCTTTGGACATCCCTTTTCTCTTTTACCTTTTGGGATATTGATACTCTCACATTTCTTCACTGGAGCGTCCTCACTCCTTCTTTTCATATGGCCAAACCACCTGAGTCTTATTTCTCTCAACTTATCTTCGATGGGGGCCACTTTAACTAAGTCTCTAGTCACCCCATGTAACACCCCCGCTACCTACCAGGGATGTCACACCGCCAGGATCCCCCGAGGGAGACCCTTAAGGCTCTTCTTTCATTAAATTTCTTCTTCACAAATACCAAACCCCCCAATGTAACACCCCCTTTTTTGGTTGGAAAATCCTGAGACGAATCCGGCAGAGTTCCGTCTGTAATTTCAACATTTCCATAAATTACATTATAATTTGTAGGGTACCTGTATCATTACAACTAAATTCAAAAAGGAAATAGGAGGTTCCCGCGAGTCACACACTCGCGGTTGAGGCTTATGCTTTTACAAACAACTATTTACAATGACTTACATAAGTTTTGTACTATAGAGCCACTACATGCCCAATTCATGCTCTTTTCAAGCAAAATATTACCGCAGGCAGCCACATCGCTTTATGTCACGGGTACGACTTGCAGGAACAATTAAATGTCTTAGAAGGAACATAGATTCTTTCATCATTCATCACCTGGGGGAAAGAGGGGAAAGGAAATGGAGTGAGCCACCACATGCTCAGTGAGTGTTCCTCCACTCCTTAAAACAAAACCTTTTTCAAGTAATATTACTCATAATATCCACTTATCAAGCATTTAGCTAATATTAACATGGTATTAGGCAACTTATTATAAGGCACAGGTTGTAGAACATAAACATTGGACAAGTCACAACTTACGTATTCACTAGGCACATTTGAACGTCATTTCACGATTCACTAGCATGTCACATATTCTATTTGAAGCCACATTCATCATTTTTAAGAGCATTTTCTTTAAATCTGCAGTGAAACATTCTTTGAATATTTGAAAGCATTTCATAACCTTGAGGTTCTCAATCTTTTGGAAGAGTTTACATTTCGCATTTGACGTAAAACGGCCCTTGTAAGCATTTCATATTCATTCCATATGGCCTCTTTGGCCCGTAAAACATTCTTTTTCTTTAAACATATATAAAATGGCAAAGGCCAATTGCTTTTCTTATCTTGGTAGGAAAATACTTCTGGCATAAGATCATTACAGGGTGCTGATTGGGTGAGAACTAAGCTCGACCCCATAGTGAGACCTAACGCTCACGCTAAAGCTCTTACTCCCGGGATGGCTACATATAACATATCGGACCATTACATTAGCCCTCGTCAGGGCCTTTAGGGTTTATCCGGACTTATCCCCTAGGTTAACATACATCATATCATATTGTCCGCAGCACATTATCTTAGCCACTTAAAGCGTATCGGCCATAACGGCTAGTAGTTTTCCGTTTCAAACAATAAAATCATTCAACGTATAATTCCCATCTCCCTTTTGTTAAAAACGTTTTAGGGATTCCTCCCAAACATTATTTGAATAGCTAAAATAGGCCATAGCTCGCTACTAGACATGGCTATTATTCATTTAAAACACATGAAAAGTCATTTGCTATAACATCACCCTCCCACACATATGTTACATTTTAAATATACAAGGAAAAGGGAAATACACATATCACATTTAAACACTTCGTAATCATTTCAACACAATGAGCCACACATGGCCTCGCAATCCACACGATTGCGGTCAATTCACAACCCGAACTCCCTCCTCACAAGCACCGTACCACAGGACCTCGAACGCTCATGATTCTTTCCTCAAACCATCCAACTACCAACTCGATTCATCGATTTATTAATCACAACATATTATCATGTTAGCTTATGAAAAAGGGAGTAAGGTTTAAGCTCTTACCTGAGCAGCCAACATCATTTAACGAAACGTTACAACAAGCGCGCGTATAGCCACATTTATTCATAATTCGACAATACTTTATTCAGTAAATCAAACATAATTCCATGCTAAACATAACGTTGTATTTCAAAGTAATTTCCCTAAGCATGAATGCATTAAAAAGAGTTTGAATTTATTTCGTTTACACATAATACGTTAGCTAGTCCAATTCAAATGGAAGCTAAACACGTTAAACTAACTTTGTTTTTAATCCCTTTTCATATATTAACTCTTCCACTCGAATCGAAGCTAAATATGTTAACTTAACCTCGATTTTAATTCCGTTTTAAACTATAACTCATTAATTCGAATCTAAGCTAAATACGTTAAATTAACTTCGATTTTAATTCTTTTTCACACATTAGCTAATTTTAATCGAATTCAAGCTAACCGCGTGTAACAATTTTGAATTAGCCTCATGTACATGCATTAGCTAGTTGAATCCAACCGACCTACTCACATTCAAACGAATTCAGATCAAACTACTTGCCTGTAATAGCTAATTTAGGTCATTCAACAAGCATCATACCCGAATTGAAGTAAGCCTAGGTTACATGCATCATTAAACTGCTGAAAAATTAACTTTGAAAATAGTAATAACTTAGGAGGGAGAAACACTTACCTGGGCTAGCCTAGTTTCAACCTCAAAGGGTGAATACCGATGCTCCCACACCGCTAATTCCCGAACCCAAGCCCGTCAGCAAACCCTAGCCCTCGGTTTCGTGATGATTCTGGCAGATTGAGGCTTGATTTTGGCTCTAATTTATAGAGGAGGCCAGGTTGAAGGTGGGTCGTCGGTTTCCGGCAGGTGGACGGCCGGTTCTGGGCGAGGAGACGCGTGGGTGAGGGGTTTGAGCGAGGTGGATGAAGTCTGGTGGTGGAACGGGTGGCTGAGACGCGTGGTGTGGGGGACCGTCCGTCCCTTTCTCTCGCCGGTGACGCGTGCTGGCCGGCGGCAGCGCCAGGTGGCCGGTCGCCGGTGAGAGAGAGAGAGAGAGAGAGAGAGAGAGAGAGAGAGAGTTCGGCTAGAGAGAGAGAGAGCGTGCGGTGAGAGAGAGGGGGGGTCGGGGTCTCCCGACTTCGGTCCCCCTTTTCAACCTCTCTTTTTTTTTTTTTTTTGTGTTTTGGGTTAAACTAACAACATACAGCTAAATTCTGATCCGTACTCGCTAATAGTTAGGTTAAACCCAAATTGAACGACCTACCATGTACATTTCGGTTTAAACTTTGGGAATCTGCCAAGTAAAACGAAAAACGATTTTAAAAACTGGGTTTAGCATAGATTCAAATATTTTATAAATAAGTAGCGTCAATGATAACATTAGTCAAATAATCGCCCCCTTTATTGAAACTAGTCCTTAAAAACTCACACGGTCGATTTAATACTTTCGTCGGATAACAAATTAAAAGCAACTGGTAAAATCAGCAACTAAACAGTTAGTCGGTGATAGCACGAAAGCATGACCCTTACACCCCATTACTAATTTTATCCATTCTTGTATAACCACACATCCATCTAATCATCCTCATCTCTGCTACCATTAACCTTTGAACCTGAGTTTTCTTTAAAGGCCAACACTCCGATCCATAAAATACAGCAGGTCTAAATACCATACGATAAACTTTGCCTTTTAGTCCTAAAGACATTCTCTTATTGCACAACACACCTAAAGCATACTTTCATTTTTACCAACCTACTTTTATATGATGGCTAATATCTTCGTCAATGTCTCTTTCATGATGAATGATCGAGCTTGGATATTTAAACTTCTCGACCTTTGGTATTTGCGTCCCCTCAATGGTGACTACTCCCCTTGCATCTTCCCTTCCGCTGAAACAACAATGAAAGTATTCAGTCTTCGATCTACTAATTCTAAAGCCTCTAGACTCTAGTTCATTAAAATTTTATCTTATTAGGTTTCATTACATTAGATATTTAAGTATGGTATATTGATAGGATAACTTCTCGTCGTTGACATCTAGCACATAAGATTTACTTAAAAATATCATACTAGATCCTCTTATATATTATGCCAAATTCTTCATACTATTTCCTTTTTTATGAGGCCCTGGATTTTTTGTGGGAAAAGCAAGTAATTAATTCATTGATTAGGTTAGCACAAGTTCATAATTTGAGATTTGCTCAGGGTACACCCCTACCCAAACTTGCTCGATCCTTGAAGGAAAAGACTCTAGAGAGAAGATGGGCAGCTGCATTCCCATCTGTCTTAACATGATACCAATCATGAAACATAAAATTACTACTAATAAAAAGTAGTTAATCTAAAACAGTACCAAACTCATTGATAATTCGGATTTTATATGTAATTTTACTTTTCATTTTACCTGCTTTTAAGTCTTTGAAGTATTTTTATGAGTAAGTAATGCATACTTTGTGTGATTTTTAGGTCGAAATAAATATAAAAGAATTTGGGCAGAATTAATTAATTTTATTTGGATCTCCCATATTTGCAACGTCTAGAATTCAAGCCTAAGAAACCCAAAAAAAAACGAGAAAAGGAAAATAGGGCCGTTTGGGCCTATTGGTGCTGCCCAGTCTGAGGCCCAACCCGAACTCCATCAGCCTCCTCTTCCGCTCCTCTGTGTGGGCTTGGGAAGTCGCGACCCAATCTCCAATCCAGCAATGGACCAATCTGCTTGCCCAGCGCATTCCCCATCAGCAGTCCAAGGCCCTAAGCATCCCTCCCCCATGTTGGGGCCTGTCCTCTTCGTGCCCAGACAGCAACAGGCCACACAGCCTACTCCCCCCTCCCTGATCCAATGCCTGCCCACAGGATTCTGCGGCCCATCAGACAACAGCAGCTGTAGCCCATTAACATCCCCTTCATGTCTTTCTCCCCTCACTTCACTCCTCCGTTTGGGCTTGATCAGCAAGGCCCAATGACTCACCCACAGCCGCAACCCACATTTCTCCCCGTCTGTTTGGGCGTGCTATGCGGGCCGACCGAAGCATCCAGCGTCAGCAGAGCGTTCCTCTCTTCTCCTCTTGCTCCCACAGCCAGAAATGGGCCTCTTCCTTAGCTCGGATCAGCCCAACAGCTCTACGCAGCCCAGTCTTGACTTTTTTGAGCAACCAGGTAGTTTGGTCAAAGCTAATTAATTAGAATTAATTTTAGCTTAAGACTAGTCATTTTTCATGCAATTTAATAGCCAAGAATTAATTGAAATTAATTTTCATTAATTTTTAGGTACTAAAAGGGGTTGGAGTTCTACTATAAAAAGGGGTCAATGTTTGGAAAAAAAAGGGATCCACACAATTTATTCACTCATCCATCAAGCCAATCATTCATCCACACTTCTACTAGTTTTATTCTTCTTTTATATAATAAAATAGAGAGTTTTTTGTAAGATAAAATATTTGGTTTGAGGGGTTAAGAAAAAAATAAGCTTGTTAAACCATTTTTCTCTTTTCTTCTCACCTCATTTGTAAGTCTAATGAGAGAGTTCAGTTTCTGAATTTTTAAATTTTGTAGGTAAACGTCAAAGTTTGATTATAGTGACCAAAACACACCATTAATCTGATATTATGACTTGTCTAATTTTGGTGGTATTTTCTCTTTCTATGATCGGCTAAGCTTGTTAATTTAGGACTACGATGGATTTTTGGTTAATAATATTTGATTTTATTATATTTTTTTGGAGTTAATTATGCCTATTCTATTGTATAATTTTGAGTTTATACTTGATTCTATTTTATTTATGTGAATTAATTCTATTATCAATACATATTGTTTTTCAGTGGATTAATTTACTAACTCATTTCTATGTTAGACCTTGTAGGCCAGTGTAAGAATTATGTACTCGTGCTTTAAATTGTAATTATTAACTGAATAGACTATGCTAGAAAATAGATGGATTATGTCAAAATTGAATAATTTATGCGAACCACTAGATAATTTATGTTAGAAATGATAATTATAATTTATCTTTTAAATTATTGACCTAATGCTTGTAGCTAGGTTGAATAAGAGAATAATTAAACTCCTAATTGGATGAGTAAAACAATATTAAGTTAACGGTGAAGCCCAAGTCCTAAATCTCTCTGATTTGATCTCTATGTGTTTACTTTATTTTTAATTTTTTGGAGTTTCTTTATTTTAATTTTAATTGATGAACTCCTCAATCTAAAATCATTCTTTTTATTAATTGGAAAAAAGTTAAATTTAAAATCACAATTGTTCTTCGTGGGATCAATATCCTCCACTTGCTAGCCTATAACTGATCTTGTATACTTGCAAGTAAAAAGAGTTTTTAAAACTAAACATAAAGTTCACATCACTCACTAAGGTATGACATAGACTTGTTAACTAGTTGGATGAGCGATAAGCAATCTGACAAAATCCTTTGATAGTTAAATCTTCTTACTAGCTGGGCACCGAAAGTGCTGCCATAACTTTTGCTACAGTTGCTGTCCAAGTAGCTCGGACCATCTTCCTAGTTGCCGGTAACACTTGTCCCATGTTGTCTCTTGCAATCACAACCACACTAACCGCCCTTTTGTTTGGAGAGCCACGTCCACATCGATCTTCCACATTTAACCAAGGAGCCACGCAAATAGGTTGATTTTACGAAGAACAGACCTTCATTCGAGAAGCATCAAATTAAATGGCCAGTAGGCATCCTTCAACTCAAAGGGATATATAATGTAATAGTTCAACCCTAAACTATATTTATTTATTTAATTACCTAATGTTAATAATTTTCTCATGTTCATTTATCGCATTTCATCAGTTCGGTGGAAAAAAGAAAATAATAATTTCATTTGGTCCTCACTTGGCAATTCGAGTTTTACTTATTTATTTAGTTATTAACAAAAATTTTGGGAGAGTTGATAGTAGGCCCTAATAAGTTTAATCTAAGTGATTTATTTTGTTTTTCGTAACATTAAAAAAATCTAATTTCGAGTTATGAAAAAAATGTTATCGTTACGGAGCATTTTATTTTCCAACCCAACTTATTTCGGTCCAATTTGAAGCCCAACAAGCTTGTCTAGTTAACCTTAAGCCTAACCATAGTTAGCTAAAAGTCATTTTTGAAGATGAAAACGCAGCCAAGTATGTTGGATTAGTCAAAAAAATATAACCACACCCAAAACCACATCTTCTCTCTCCCTTCTGTCTCTAACAACCACGGCTAGCCCCCAGCTACAACCACTGTTCTGTTGTTTTTCCACCCGTTTTCGGCCAGCCTTGGCTGCCTTCAACCCCCCCAAACACTCTAGTACCACTAGCCATCATTCCAAATCCTCAAAACCACCAAACATCACCTCTATCTCTACTTTTTTCAAGATCAAAGTAAGTAAACCCTAATCTTGATCTTGTTGGTTTTGATTTTATCTTAGTTTTGATTCTTGTTTTGTTATTTTTGATCATTGATCATGATATTTTTATAAGAAATAAGAGTTATTTTGGTGTTTAAATTGTTGGAAAAGCTTGAGGGAAAGTGGAAGTTGAGATTGTTCATGATCATGCAAGCTTAACCTTAAGTGATGTTTATAGGTGGTTTTGTATTTGTTTTGACAATTTTTAGCATCATAAATGATTATGGTGAAGTTGGTGAGATTTTGAATGAGTTAAGGGTGGATCTAAGTTGGCCAAAAGTTAGGATTTTAATGATTATGCAAAGTTTAGCTTTCATTTAATAGCAAGCATGTTATTTGTATATATTTGATTGAGAAATGAGTCTTTGATGGATATGATTATGAAGTGAAATTGAGTATGATAGTTTTGTATAGTGATGGAAAGGACAAGCTTTGTTACGTGATTTTAAGGAGTGATTTTAGATAAGGATTTGTGTAAAAAGAGAAGAGAAAGCAATGACAGTGGCGGCTGGGAAATGATAGAAAACAGGGCAGGCTTTGCTAATAAACTGGTAATGAAGGGTCCAACCAAAAATTATAATTTATGGTGGGTAGATAGATCATGAGCTAGCTTTCAAATGGCTTTTGAATCGCCTTAATCCGAGGTCTCCTGAAAAAGTTATGACCGTTTTACTAGAACTGCACAGGTTAGACTAAAACTGACACACTTGTGTTCTAACTCCATTTTGAAAACTCTATTGTGGGAATCATATTTTGTTTCTAAATGAAAGCTTTTCGAGACTTCTTGAGCTTTCTATATTGGGGAATTATATCTCAAATAGAGATCAAAAGATTAGGTTACGAGTCATTTACTTTAGCCCCTATTACGCGATTACTTTTTCTTTTACTAAATTATTAACTATGAAAATGAATACATTTACTAACTATATGTTTGTATAACAATATTTTTGTATAGAATCAAAGTCTTATCTATCATTTTCTTCCCTTTTGTACATAATCATACTCAATGACATTTCATTAAAAGTCCCAGGTACATTCATTGTCTGTATCTTTATAAATCAGCACGTATTTATCAAAATTATAATGTTTTGGTAAGTACATCAATGAATCAGTTTAATCAGTGGTTTATCATATGATTGGTGACCCCACCAATTATCAATTACATGGCATTGCCCTTCAGTTATCAGCATGACTTCAGGCCAGGTCCTCGATCGGCTTGGCAGGTGTACACCTATCTTCAGATCATAACAGTTACTAAGGGTTTACTATCAGATAATAATTGATAATACAGTTTTATATTCATTTCATTCCCTGTTTTAATTTAAAGTGAATTGCAATGCGGGCCCAACCAGCTTTTCAGCAAGCACTTAACAATAAAGAAATGCATGTACTGAGCTTCGGCTCATAGTTTGAAATGTTTTCATATTTTATTTTAGGAAAATGCTTAGTGAATCACCCTCCGGCTGGCAGGCCGACTAGAGAAGATAAGTAAGTGGGAAAATGTGGAAGGAATAGTGGTGTTTTAGTGCTGAAATATTTTGAATACTGTATTGTGAGATATTTTGATGTTAGAACTATATTCTCTACTAAGAGTTACTATATTTTGGTGTAAACTTTGAGATCGTTAGTTACTATTGATGTTGGTTTGATGGTTTGCTTTTACAAATGCCGTGTGGTGGTAACGATGTTCAGCTTAGTTATGTTTAATTATTTTTAAGCCAAGCCTTGTCCTTTTTGGATGGTGGTAACACTCCGATCATTTGGGATATCACCACTAAATGATGATGTTAATTGATGAGAACGCAAATAGTAAATTATGTACATTTAGGGTGTTACATATAAGCTAAGTTTTGCATCCTATTCTCTAAATAAATTTTCAATGAGACTCACCTTCAAATCGCCCAACTCAAAGTCTATAAGTTCACTTACCTACACCTTATGATTATTTGGATTAGGAGTTGTAGCAACTTTGCCCTCTTCATGACTCGCCATGGGTTTGTACAAATGTTAATATTTCTTCCATACCCACCCACCATAGTAGGCCCTTTTCAATAGGGGTGTTCATTGATCCTAACTCGGACCGGACCAGACTAGATTGGGTTGGACCGATGACCGAATAAGAGACAAGTTATGAACCGTGGACCGGACCGAATAAGTCAAGGGCTGGACCAGACCGAACCGAATTGTTAACTAGCAAATTTTATGATATGAACATATTATGTTTGTTTCAATATGAACTATTTCAATATATTTCCACCATAAAAAACAAATCAATATTCTTGAACATTTGAGAAATTATAAATTGTAGAAAAAATTGAAATTGAACAAGTAAAATATCGGTTTTCAAAATTTTTATTTGGTTCGATCCGATCCGGTTTGGTTCAGGTTGGTTTTCGATTCGGTTCATATTTGGATCAAATAATGAACAATCCTACTTTTTAAGGAGTCTTTTAGCTGACAAAACTGCAATGCTATGAGTAGCTGGGGCCGGGGGCATAGCCAAGTGACGAGTTCAAGAAGTCGCCCTTAGCAAAATATTTAGCTTGTAGAACTCGACTAAGGAGAGAATCTTCATTTTGCAAAATTCTCGAACCTTGTTTAACAAGTGGGGCATCATTAAAAGCATCCAATTTGCAAAAACCCATGCCACCTAAGCACTTTGGCTTGCATAATTCAGCCCAAGATTTCCAATGCATTTTTCGCTTACCATCCCCTTATCCTTACCAGAAATTAGCACATAATCGATGCAATTCATCAATCAACATAATAGAAAGTTTGAAAATGCTCATTACATAGGTGGGCATAGCCCGTATGACCACTTTTAGCAGAATCTCTTTGCCTGCTCTAGAATGGAGTCTTTCTTTCCATCCTTTAAGTTTTCTTCATATGCATTCCCAAAGATCATTAAACATAATCTTCTTGCTTCGACCAACAACTGTAGGTGCATCCAAATATTTGCTTGTTACTTGTTGACAAGTCTAATATCCAATAATGTAGCCGATTCTTCTCTTTTCCCGAGGATAACTCCTTTATTAAAAGCCATCGACTTATTAAAATTGACTTTTTGACCTGAGGCTTCTTTCTATTAGTCGATAATCTCAACTAAATCCAAGCATTCCTAGTGGGTGGCTCTGGAAAAGCGCAAACTGTCATTGGTGAAAAATCAGTGAGACATTGTTGGTCCTTCCCTGCTAGCTTTGGCTCCATGGATCAAACCCCTTTGTACCACATTAGAAATGAGGGCTAAAAGGGCTTCAACCACAAGAATAAAAAGACATGATGAGATGGAGTCACCTTGTCTTAAACCTTTGCTTGGAATCACACTACAGCCCATTACATCATTAATAATGAAACTATAAGTCACAAAAGTAACACATAACATTACAGTTTTAACTCAGTCTTCTTTGAATCCTTTTCAGTAGATGGTGTTGAAGAACCATCTCAACCAAAAACTTAAACTGATAGTTGAAGGCTCAGGAATAGGTTTGTCCTTTAACACACCCCCTCACGCAAATGCTCTTTGGGAAGTGTGGATGCTGCGAAGGCTTCCCCTACCATGCGCAATAAATCAATATGGGGGATGCTGAGATTCGAGCTTGAGACCTCTCGCTCAGAAAGGCTCTGATACCATGTTCAAGGATAATTTCAACCAAAAGTTTAAGCTGATACTTGAAGGCCCAGGAATAGGTTTATTCTCTAACAGATGAGCTTCTAGAAAATTCCACTTACCTGTTGTAGATTTTGCTCATGTCTAATGCCATGATGCCCCTCTAACTTTGGATTTGCTTTTCATTGTATGGATCGAAGAGTTCCAAAGCCAGTAAGATATTATTTGTGATCAACTTTTAGGACAAACACTTTGATTATGAGAGACAATACTAGGAAAGTAGGACTTTAGCCTATTCACAACAGTTTTGGAGGCTATCTTGTACAAAACGTTGCAGAGACTAATAGGCTTGTACACAGTCATGTTTGAAGGGGCCTTCACTTTCGGCACAAGAGTTATCAAAGTTCTATTCACCATCAAGATACCTAGATTTTCGGACAAAATAGACTTCACAGAAGATGTCACCTTGCTACCAACAATATGCTAGTATTTCTGAAAAAAGAAAGCATGCATACCGTCTGGTCTGGGTGCCTTGGTCGGGCACATCTAGAAAAGACCGGTTCTAATCTCTTCTGCCTAATAGGGCTGAGTGAGTCCTTCATTTATTCTGTCCATTACTATGGGGGAAAATACCTTGCAATACTTGATCAAAATTGGTGGGCCTGCTGGAGTAGAAAAGCTTTGAATAGAAAGCCTTGACTTCAATATTGGTGATGTCTTCATTGTCACTCACCCAAGAGCCATCTTCCCTTAACATCCGATGGATAGCATTCTACCTTCGTCTCGGGTTAGCTTTGTGATGGAAGTAAGATATACTTTGTCCCCATCTTTAAGCTTGTTGACTGGTGATCTCATAAGTCAGCATTGCTCACGTTTTTTGTGTGCAAAGAATGCAACTGTTCTTCTAGCTCAAAACTTCAATCATGATTATATTCTGAAGTTGGATACCCTTGAACATGCCTTAGTTTTTTTTTTTTAAGGGCCCTACTTTGCTTCCTAATATCACTAAATTTTTGAGCCCCCTAGGTGCTCAACTGATCTGCGACATCCTTTACCAGTAGAAAACACTCTATTTTGTTCTTTTCATATATCAGGATAGAAAATGATAGACAACCTCAATGACTTGAGTACTTTACCGAGGTAAGCTAAAGCAGGTAATATATTAAATATGTTATATTGGAACAATTATTTATAGATAATGAAATGTATGATTATTTTGTTTTTAGGTATTTTCTGTGAAACAGTTCATATTTTCTACACATTCTTAATGTCAGTTGGCAAGGTTTAAGCTCAACAAGAAATAAGGCGTTCTAAGTTTGGTTTTGTTACACCTATTTTTGACCCCATTTGAGCCCTTATTTGACTCATTTTTCTCGGTGTTTTCATTTCAAGTTTAGATAAAAAAGAGTCAAATTTACTTCCTTTGATTCAATTGTGCTTATAATGTGTTTCGTCTTACTTTCAGGAGAAATTCTCAGGTTTTGATAGAAAGGAAGACCTTAGGAGCGATTTGAAGGATGCATAGAGGTCCAAGGAAGCCCCAGGAGCACAAGTGAGAGCTGCAGGAAGCGTACGGTCGTGCTGCAGGAGTGCACAACCATGCTGCAGGACCAGAAGCAGCGCACGGGCTGGTGCACGACCGTGCGTCCTGCCAGTGCGTGGGTGCACGGCCGTGCGTCCTCGAAGCACGACCGTGCGTCCTACCTGCCGTCGCGATTTAAGCGGTTTCTAGCCTTTATAAAGGGGCTTTTGCTTTCTTTTTGAGGGGGGCTTTTTGCTGGGTTCTTGAGAGGATCAATTAGGGTTTATCCTAACCTCCACAAACCTCTTTAGGGGGAGATTAGATTAGGTTAGTCCTTGTATACATTGTAGAAGATTTTGGATTTACAATTGAAGACTAAGTTCTTCTTCTCCTTTTCTCTTTAATTTCATGCTTTTTAATTTATATTCGCTAGTTCAATAGATTATTGTTTTGCTTTGATTTCAATGTTTGTTTGTGAATTAAAGGTTTCATCTTTGGTTGTGATTTGTTCTTGAGATGGCCAATTGATTCCTGTTTAGGCCTTGACCTAACTTGTTTATTCCTAGAATTTAGAGTTTCTTTTCATGCCCACCAAGTGTTCGATGAAATGCTTGAAAGAGATTTCATCTATGTTTTGGGGCAATTGACTTATGCGGAAAGGTGAGGTCGATTGTCTAATGTGAGTAGAAAGAATAGTTGAGATTCGAATATGAAAATAGTCTCGGTCGCTAGCTAGGTCAAGCGTTGTCAATCTTGTAGTTTAATTGAACTAATCCCATGAAAATAGGCGATTAGAACAATTAGACTAGTTCATGACCCTTGAGAGAGGGCTTGGGTGATTTTAATGATGCAACCGACCATCTCTGAATACTAGTGTAACTTGGGAAGGTTTGGGCTTGGCTTGATTACTTGATCTATCTTAGGTCTAATCATAGTCCTTTTGTTTTCGCTTTAGTGGTTTAGTTCTATTTTCTATCCCCTTCGATTTTACCTAACTCGAGATGCTTTAGTTAGTCCTGGTAGTTGGAAACACAACTCTCCATGGACGACGCCCCAAGTACTCAACGATACACCTTACACTTGTGGTTTATAAATATTAAAACTCTATTTTTTCCCGAAGAAGTTTTTGGTGCCGTTGCCGAAGAGTTGGCGCTTTCCAACATTAGAGCTTACTTGGGCATTCAAGACTAGACTTTTATTTTGAAAAAAAAAGAAAAAAATTGAAAATTGAAAAAAAAAGGGTCTTTTTTCCACTTTTCTCAATATGAGCATGAATTGTTTTGGAAATACTATGATAGATTACATGCTTTTCTTGCTCATTGTGATTTTTATTTGGAAAAGTGGGAAATTTTGAATACAGTTTATGAGGGTGTGAAGTGTGAGACCCGTACTTTTTTAGAGTATTGAAATTTTTGTGCTAAAAATGTTGATGAAACCTGGGAGTTTCTTGATTGGTTGGCTCGGGATACTTATAAATATGAGATTAGTTGTACTCATTCATACATCCCACCCCCTTACATCCCTAATTATGCTCCTCCTATGTGCAAAATTTGCCATTGTTCTGATCATGCCAGTAATTATTGTCCCTATTATATTTCTGATGAGGGCTTTGCTAGACTTGGCAATATGACAGAGACAATGAATAAGCAACAAATTGAGTTTGCTAATAAAATGCGAGAGTATGACCTATCACCCGAGACTGACCTTAGTTCTAGTACTCCTAGACTTGATGTCAATCTGTGTGATGATGGTGCGTCTTTCCCTCCTCTAGAGTCCGGACTAGGGGAAGTCATTGACCTTCCCTTGACTACTTTACCTATTATTGCTCCATCCTTGCCTAGTCCTTTTAGGAACACCACTGTGCTGATCATGATTTTTCTTGATACACCTTCCCATTTAGCTTAGTCGACAGAGTTCGAGATAGGTGAGACCTTTGGTGTTAGCGTTAGTGTTGATGAGGATGATACTTGGTCTGAGTCAGGTGATGTTTCTATTAAGGTGCATGATTTTCATGAGACTCCCACAGGGACTTCATGCGTGGATGTTGTGGATGCAGGGCCAACTAGTCCTGATTTTGTTGATAATATGTCCTCCAACTTTCTTGATACATTCCATGCTTCTTCTTCATGTTCACCACCCTCCTCTTCCCCTGCGTGTCGTGATATGTTACTTATTGATTCTCATGTGATACTTGAGGGGAATGAGGTTGACTGTTCTAAGACTCTAGATACCTTTAAAGGGTATAATCCCTCCCTTGATCCTTACAATATGTACCTAGAGCATTTGCCTGGAAAAATCATGTTGATTATTGCCTTTGACTATTCTACTGATTTTTCCAACACATTTGATAAGTTTAGGAGAACACTTATTATTATGCATGTATTTATATTTATGTGCTCTTACTTACATTCATCTGAGTTGCATGCTCAAGTATTCGATAAGCTCATGCGAGCTTTGACGGCATCCGAATTGGTAGCTTAGATCTTGAGAGATGAGGAGTGGTTGATGCTCCTCGAGCCTCCCATCGCACCATTTTAGAGGGGCTTAGTCTAGGTACGATCAGTACCCAACTTGGTATAATCGTTCTGACCCTTTTCCTTTCTTTTTATTTTCTTTATTTTCTTTTGTTTAGTTGTGGATATTAGGATTGTGTTTTTGTTCGTGATCACCTTGAGGTGAAATTTGGGATGTTGTTGAGCCATTGATGGCTATGATCACCATTTTTGTATTTTTGTGTACATTTATGTTTTGTGATTGGTGGTGTTGATGGATTGATATATCTTTGTTTTTGGAGGTTAGTTTTGTATATATGTGTGGTCTTGTTTTTTATTTGGTGACTGTTTTTGGGAGAGTGTGCTACCTTGTGTATATGTGTGCAGGTTTAGTGTTCTTTTGTGTGTGTGTGTGTGTGCACGCGTGTGTGTGTGTGTTTTGTTGTGTGTGTCTTGTGTGTGATTTTGTTTTCTTTGTTTTTGTGTGTTTTGTGGTTGGTGATGACTCTCAACTCCCAATGAGGACATTGTGAGATTTAGGTGTGGGGGTGGGGTCATTTACCCTTTTATTCTTATTTTTGTGCAAATTTTTCATTTTTTGTGCTAATTTTTAAAATTTTCCTTTTCTTTGCATAGTTTTTCTTTTTGGCTTGTGGGGTCTTGTACTATTTTGACTGACTTTGATTCCTTGTACCTTAGCTATTAGCTTATATCTAAGTAAGTTGTTTATGATAGATCTTTATTCCAAGTATGTCACTCTTGGTCCCAATTCTAACTCCAACAGTCTGTTATAGCTATGTAATCCAGTTCTTGTGTACACTTCATTATTATCTTAGGACCTTAGTCTTCCGTGATTGATTCTCCCACCTGTTTTCGATACGGCTACTTTAAATTTTGTCTGCATTAAAAAAACCAAAATAAAAGAAAAAAAATAAAGTTTGGAATGACAAGTATTCCTTTGAAGCATGCGCCACTGGGTGTTACCCTTTAAGGTACGTGCTACTGAGTGTTACCCTTTGAGGCGATACTGCTACTTAGAAAGCTTGCTTCTCTTGTTGATAAGTTAATAATGTAGCATGTGTCAGTTAGGTGGGAACGAGTTCGATTGTGGTAAGCTTAAGTCCTAAGATGATGATACACTTACACACCAAGCACTAGGATGGATTCCAGGTCTTGATGTACAGTGGGGTGAAAAGTTGGTGCTTTGATGTCATGTATATGGATAAGAGTCTTGTTATGTACACTATGTTTATATAGAGGCTAATGTCTTTGTTGCATGGGCGATTTGGCCAGTTAGAATATGTATAAAGTTCTCCCTTGTATATATTTGTGCTTTGTTTGTAAATCCAAACTATTTTTCAATTTTTGTTTCTCTTTTGCTTTTGCTTTTTCTTTTTCAAGATTTTGTGGGTATATCTTCTGCAAACCCTCACGAGATCTCACTCGTCCACTTAGGGGAACCAAGGGGTTTAAAGGGCTTGTTGCATACGCTAAATGCAGCCGTGATTCCTACAAAAATGAGTTAGGTTCTTAGATTAGTTTTTATTTTTGTTTTGCTCGAGGACGAGCAAAAAGGTAGGTGTGGGGTATTTGTTACACCTATTTTTAACCCCATTTTAGCCCTTATTTGACCCATTTTCTTAGTATTTTCATGTCAAGTTTAGATGAAAAAGAGTCAAATTCACTTCCTTTGATTCAATTGTGCTTATAATGTGTTTTGTCTTACTTTCAGGAGAAATTCTCTGGTTTTGATAGAAAGGAAGACCTTAGGAGTGATTTGAAGGATGCATAGAGGTCCAACGAAGCCCCAGGTGCAGAAGTGAGAGCTGTAGGAAGCGCACGGTCGTGCTGCAGGAGTGCACAACTGTGCTACAGGACCAGAAGCTACGCACGGGCTGGTGAATGGCCGTGCGTCCTGCCAGTGCGTGGGTGCACAGCCGTGCGTCCTCGAAGCACGACCGTGCGTCCTACCTGCCATCGCGATTTAAGCGATTTTCAGCCTTTATAAAGGGGCTTTTCTTTCTTTTTGAGGGGGGCTTTTTGCTGATTCTTGAGAGGACCAATTAGGGTTTATCCTAACCTCCACAAACCCCTTTAGGGGGAGATTAGATTAGGTTAGTCCTTGTATACATTGTAGAAGATTTTGGATTCCCAATTGAAAACTAAGTTCTTCTTCTCCTTTTCTCTTTAATTTCATGCTTTTTAATTTATATTCGCTAGTTCAATAGATTATTATTTTGCTTTGGTTTCAATGTTTGTTTGTGAATTAAAGGTTTCATCTTTGGTTGTGATTTGTTCTTGAGATGGCCAATTGATTCCTGTTTAGGCCTTGACCTAACTTGTTTATTCCTAGAATCTAGAGTTTTCTTTCACGCCCATCAAGTGTTCGATAAAATGCTTGAAAGAGCTTTCATCTGTGTTTTGAGGCGATTGATTTATACTAAGAGGTGAGGTCGATTGTCTAGTGTGAGTAGAAAGAATAGTTGGGATTCGAACATGAAAATAGTGTCAGTCGCTAGCTAGGAAAAAGGTTTATCAATCTTGTAGTTTAATTGAACTAATCCCATGAAAATAGGAGGTTAGAACAATTAGACTAGATCATGACCCTTGGGAGAGAGCTTGGGTGGTTTTAATAATGCAACCGACCATCTCTAAGTACTAGCATAACTTAGGAAGGTTTGGGCTTGACTTGATTACTTGGTTTATCTTAGGTCTAATCATAGTTCTTTTATTTTCGCTTTAGTAGTTTAGTTATATTTTCTATCCCATTCGATTTTGCCTAGCTCGAGATGCTTTAGTTAGTTTTGGTAGTTGGAAACACAACTACCTGTGGACGACACCCCAAATACTCAACGATACATCTTGCACTTGGGGTTTATAAATATTAAAACTCTGTTTTTTTCCTAACAGGTTTCCAATTGCTCTTTAGGAACACCCCTTAAATTTTATTTGTTGATACAAGTAAAAGTACTTATTCTTAAAGGGGGTCACTTTTAGCACATGCTAAAATTTAATGGCTATGTTGACTATGTAATGGCTGGTACGAATCATAATACGAATGAAATGGACGTTAAAGTGTCATGGTAAAATAAAGATATAATGTTCGGATTAAGTGGGTGCGTTTGACCTCCTAATTTGCAGGTTTTTCGAATTCAGTTTAATTTAGGTCCAGGTCAAAAAGTCTTGTTCAAAACCAAAAATGTTCGGGTGGGTTCGGTTTGAGTTAGGGCTGTCAAAAGCTGACTCGACACGATTACCGACCTGAACCGAACACGAAATTAGGCGGGTTTGGGTAAAGATTTTTAATCCGTTTAATTAAATGGGTCGACACGACTAACCCGTTTATTTAAACGGGTTAGGTTCAGGTTGAAATTTTCGATACGAAAAAATACCTGTTTAACCCGTTTAATTAAATGGGTTAATAGGTTAACCTGTTTAACCCGTTTAATTCCAACTCGTTTAACCCGCTTAACTCGTTTAACCTGTTTATTTGAGAGGGAAGTGAAACTGGATTTTTTTATTTTGATTTTTGAGGAACCAAAAAACCCTAAGTTAAATGGGTGTCGAATATACCCATGAAGTTGTGCAGGTTGCTTAGAAATTAATTGGGTTAAATGGGTAAACAGGTAAATGGGTACCTGATTCTAACCCGCTTAAGTTAAACAGGTAATTGGGTCAGAATCAGGTTGACCCGTTTAATAATTAGTCGGGTTTCAGGTTGGATTGTTCAACCCGTTTATTAAATAGGTCAGGTTCAGGTCGGGGGGTCTTCAACCCGTTTAAGTTCAACCTGAACACGAACCCGACCCGACCTGACCTATTTGACAGCCCTAGTTTGAGTTTTTAGGTGGGGTCAGTTTTTGCCAGGTCTATATGTTTCCCGTCAAAGACGTTATCTAAACCAAAGAGCGGCTCAATAAGCACGCAATCAAGAACTCAAATACTAATCATATAAGGAAACATGTAAATTACATAACCAAGTTACAGGTAACAAAACAAACATCTCAAGAGTAGTGTATAGGCAAACATACACCTATTTTATGCAGCATCATGACAATGAGAGTCTCATTACACATTCTCCCATTTCTATCGAGAGGACAATCCGGCGGGTACTATATTATCAGTAAATTTCCGATAGATAAGGGCATCCTAGGAGGTTATAATTAAATGAAAAATTCAAATACTCTAAATTACTAAAACAACCAATTTCAGGGGAAAGTATCTGTAAAGTTACCATATGATTGAAACTTGAGAGAGTTATTGGTAGGCTCTGAACCAATTGGGAGTCTTGACATTGTATTATATAGCAGTTACAGGTAGAGATACAAAAAAGGAATACAAAATAAATATTTTATTCCTAATATATCTCTATTACCCTTGCTTATTTTGTACGGGAGATTTCATAGACAAATTGGATCTAAAAAAGTCAAACTGCTTAGTGGACAACCTTTTGTGAAAATATCAGCTAACTGAAGCATGGTTCAATATACCTAATAACTAAGTCACCCTGAGCCACCTACTGGGGAGCAAAATGATATCAAAAGTAATAGCTTGCTACAATCATATTGAACCAGATTCACAATCATCTAAGAAGCACTGATATTATCACAATACACCTTTGTGGGAGATGAAAGGTGAATACCAAGATCATCAAGAAGCTTGCAAATTCATATGGTTTCAGCAATAGTGTAAGTAACGATTTTGTACTCAGTTTCAGTGGAAGATTTTGAAACTATGTGTTGTTTCTTAGAACACCAGCAAATGAGATTGGGTCTAAAGAACACCGCATAATCTGTAGTGGGTCAACAAGATCCTTGCAACCAACCGAGTCAATATTAGAATATGCAACAATGATAGAGCAAGATACAGCTGGACGTAGGGATCCCCTGTAATAACTAAAAATATGCTTGACAACATGCAGGTGAGTAGTACGGGGGGCATGCATAAACTGGAAAACTATATGAACAACTTAAGTAATATCATGTCTAGTGATGGTCAAATATTGCAAGACAACTACCATACTTCCACACTTAGAAGGATATTCAAGTAACTCTCCATATGTCCGAGTCAAAGAGGTTCTAGAAATACATGGTCTATGAACAGTTTTGGTTGTATGCATATGAAATTTACGAATGAGGTCATGGACATATTTTTGCTAAATCAAAACATGCCTTGAGAAGTTCGTACCTCTTAGACGCTCAAAAAATAATGAAGATCACCTAAGTCCTTCATAGAAAACTAATGGGATAAAACATAAATGAAATTATGAAGAATCGTATTGGGACTACTAGCGAGAATAATGTCATCAACATATAAAATAACAATCATAATAGTTGATCCATGAGTGTACACAAGCATAGAAATGTCCGCTTGACTACAGACAAAGCCATAAGACACAAGGAAACTGTTGAATTCATGAAACCACACTCAAGGAGTTTGTTTCAACCCATAATAGCCTTTTTGAGTTTGCAAACATGATGTGGATAGTTAGGATGGACAAAGCCAGGAGGCTATTTTATATAGACTTCCTCTGTTTGAATGCCGTGAAGAAAAACATTTTTGACATCTAATTGTCGAATAGCCCTCCCAAAAGTTATAGCAAAAGAAAGAACATGATGAATGGTGGTGATTTGGCAATAAGAATTGAACATCTCATGTTAGGTCAATGTCAGGGTATTGGTGATTTCCAAAGGTAACCAGCCGTGCCTTGCACCATTCCATAGTCCCATCAGAATTGAACTTGACTTTACTTATAATTAACTAGATTTTGTCCTGGTTGGGATGATACTAAATCCCAATTCTCATTAGCAAGAAGTGCATTAAATTCTTCAGCCATAGCATCTCTCCAATAAGGATCTTTTGAAACTTGAGTGAAAGAAGTAGGTTCAAGACTCACAATAGAAGTGTCAAGGGAAGGGAATCATTTGGGCTTAGGTATACTGCTTTTGGAACCAGTTTGCATTGGCTGTGTATTAGAGCGCAATACAAGGTGGGGAAGCAGCTGAGATGTAAAAAGGATGGGCTGACTCACGGAAAGAGACGAACAAAAAGAGGTATTATGAAAAGGTAGTAGGCCGGCTAAAGGGATGAAGAATGAGTTGATCTGGTGGTGATGCAAATGACCCAATAGCTAAATGGCTCGAACTAGGAGAAAAATAAGCTGGGAAAGACAGATTCGTCGGAATAGGAAAGGGCTAGACCATGCTGGAAGAGGGACACGATAAAAGCTTTGGACTGGTCACTGGAGACATAGGATGGGCCTATGGCAAAGATATAGTGGATGGTGAAAGACTAGACAAAAAAGGTGGGTTGAGGGGTGAAACAGTACCCTTAGAGGGTTATGGAAGAAGCCCTAATGATGAGGGAGAAGGAATGACAATGGATGAAGTAGTAGGTGTTAACTTGTTGAGAGAGACAACTAGGAGATATATAAGACTTGGTATTATTCATGGGCAACAATTTTGAAACCAATTCTTCATAAGGAAAATATGTTCATGAAATTTAACATGCTGACTAATGAAAATACGTCTTGAAATAGGTTCAGGACATTTGCATCCTTTGTAATGAGGAGCACTGAGTTGTTGTCCTAATTTATTGGCGGAAGTCGCAAAAAAATTTGGAAAACATGCACACCCAAAAGTTTGTAAAAAAATTATAATCAGGCAGCTTTTGAAATAGTAGTTCATAAGGAGAATTGCCATGAAGCACAGGTGTGGGTAAATGATTAATTATGAAAGCAACAGTTCACGCATCGACCCAAATTACACTGCATATCAGCCTCTAAAAAAAAGGCACAAGCCATTTCATTCAGATGCCAATATTTCCAATTAGTGTCACCATTTTGGGATTGCATGTCAGAACATAATTCTTGAAAATAAATACCACATTACAAAAAACTGAGCACTGAGAGGAGTGTTGTCAAATTCATGGCCCCCATCACTTTGGAAAAATTTGATTTTAGTATCAAAGAGGTTTTCTATTTAATTATGAAAATAACAAAATATATATTAAAAACCTCATATTTTTGTTTCATGGGATAGATTCATGTGTAGCGAGAGAGAACATCCGCAAAACAAACATAATACTTAAATCCAGACATAGAAATCACAGAGATTACCAAACATCAGAATGGTTTAAATGCAGTGGTTTTTTAGTAGAATGTTCAACTAACTGAAAAGGCAAACTCCATAATTTGCAAGTTGACATGAATTACAGAAATCATGAAATTTTTTCAGAAAAGAAATTAAGTTGTAATTTTGAAGCCCAGAAAGAGTTCTTGCACCACAGTGACCAAGTTTTCGATGCCCAATAACTGTGGAATTAGTAAAGGTCCAGAAAACAGAAGGGTTTGTCGTGGATGGGAAAGCTAAATGGTAGACATGGTCGAAAGAAGAAGCTCAGCAAGAGATCATCCAAACAACTAGCCTTGACAGAAATAGAAGATCAGGTAAAAATAACAGAATAGTTATTATCTTAACACAAATTTTGAATAGAAATATGACTATGCTTCAAGGAAGGAGTGAAGAACGTGATTGACATACAGAGGCTTTTTGGCCGAGGGCAAAAATGCATGCCCACAACAAAAGTTGTCGGCACTGCAGTACCATTCCTAACCCGAGCGTTATCATAACCAGTATAAGTAGACTTAGAAATTACGTTACCTTCGTTGGGCGTCATGTGAGAAGAGGTAGTCAAATCTGGATACCATAGTGACTCGTTATCTTTAGCGACATTGAAAGAAGCATAGGTAAGAATGGAAGAGGATTGCTATTAGGAAATATAACAATTAGGACATCCAACAATAGTATGTCCTCGAGCAAAACAAATTTGACAAGTAGTATTTAGGTATGAACCTAAGACTCCTTTAGAAGAATTGTTACATGTAGGAAAAATATTAGTATAAGATGCAGAAGAGCATTGAATACTAGAGCATGAAACAATACTATTACCATATGTTGACCCTGCAGGCACACCTTGATTGGAAAATTGTTGAGTGTTGAAGTTAAAAATTACCGCAAGTGCACGGTGTAATTGTAATTAGAAACCGAAAAGTACGGATCATATTCACAGGGAGTTGTGATTTCAAGTACCAAAGCCAACTAAAGTGTCTTAATCTAGGTAGAATAAAGTATGATAGAAAGAGAAACCAAACTATTAAAGCAAACAAAAAGGACTTCGATTATAATTAAACCTAAGATTAACTAACTAATTAAGTCAAACCTTAACGTTTCCAAGTTATGCTAGCGTTCGAAGATGGTCGATTGCACCATCAAAACTCACCTAAGCCCTCTTTCAAGGGTCGAAGGCTAGTTTAGCTGTTCTAACTACCTATTTTCATGGAATTAGTCCAATTAAACTACAAGAGTAGCAACCGTAAATCTAGTTAGAATTTGGACTATTTTCATGTTCAAAAGCTAATGATCCTCTCTATTCACACTAGACAATCAACATCACCGTTTAGTACAAGTCAATTATCCCAAAACACAGATAAAAACTCTTTTAAACATTTAATCGAACACTTGGTGGGTGTGAGAGAAGACCCTAAATCCAAACATACATAAGGTAGGCTGAGGTTTAAACAAGATCAATTAGCCATTTTAGGGGCTAATCACAATCAAAAATCACAACTTTACGTCCAAACAAATATCAAAGTAAAGAATTAATAAACTAATAAACAAAGCCAGATGCATGAAATTAAAAAAAGAGAGAGAGAGAGAGAGAGAGAGAGAAGAGAAACTAAGTCTTGAATCACGAAATCCAAAATCTTATGCATGATATACACTAATCTAGCCTATATTATTCTCCCCTTAATGGGATTTTGGTTGCTAATAGAAACTCTAAATGCCGATGAAGGAGAAGTCTCTAAGATAGTATAAAAGATGCCTGAAATAAAGTCCGATATCTGCTTAAATAATGCAAAAATTGGGAAAATGCACGGTGCTTCAATGCATGGGTGCCTACGCACCCCACACACTCGTAAGTGTCGTACATTGTCGTGCGCAGCTTCGGGAATTAGGACTGAAATTTGCAGATTTTCTACACGGTTGTGCTATTGTGCACGGCTAACTGTGCACTCTTTTTGGCCATTTAAACTTGCTTTTTTGACTCTCAAAACTTCAGAGGACCTCTTTTCCTCTTCGAAATGCGTCTCCATGGCCTTATATTCCATTAAAACTAGTAATTTTCTCATCTTCTTGGTAAGAACTCCTAAAATAAGAAAAACAACTTATAAAGCATAATATGGACCAAAGAAGACAAATTTGACCATTTCTCATCAAGATCTAACATAACACTAGTAGGAAAGGGGAATCGAATAGGGGCTAAAATGAGGTTAAAATAGAGATTTATCAACTCCCCCACACCTAGCTTTTGCTCGTCCTCGAGCAAAACAAATAGAAACTAACCTAAGGACCTGACTAACTTTCAGGAATCACAATTTGCATTTAGAGTACGCAACAAATCTTTTAAACCTCTTGATTCCCCAAATGGACAACTGAGATCTCGTGAGAGTTTGTAGAACATATACCTACAAAATCTTAAAGATGAAAAAGCAAAAGAGAAAGAGAAAGAAAATAGAAAATCTTTGTGGATTTACAAACAAAATACAAATATATGCAAGGGAGAAAATTGTACACATTCTAACCAACCAAATCACCTTTGTAAGAAAGATATTAGCTTGCATATAAATACATGTACACATCAAGATTCTCAATTCCCATGGATGACATCAAAGTACTAACTTTTCACCCCATAGTATATCAAAACCTTGAATCCATCTTAGTGCTTGGTGTGTAAGTGCATTAGCATTCTCGGAGCTAGGCTTACCAGAATCTAACTCAATCCCACTTGAATGACACAAGCTATATTAGTGACTTACCAACTTGGAAAGCAAGTTTTTCCAGCAGCAGTATTGCCTCAAAGGATGGCACCAAGTAGTGCATATCTCAAAGGAATGCTTATCATTTTTGACTCTAATACTATTTTTATGTCTTTCTTTATTTTTTGATTTTTTAACTATGTGCATAAACAAGTAATAGAGTCAATCATGGAAGACTAAAACCCTATTATAATGAGAAAATATAAATAAGGATTGGATTATGCAGTTATAATGGACTACCGGAGTTAGAATTAGGGCCTAGAATGACACACTTATGACAAAGATCTATTATGCACATCATACTTATATAAAGGTAATAGTCAAGGTACAAGGGATCAAAGTGAATCAAGATAGTACAAAACTTCCCATAATCGCTAAAAATTTTTTTTGTGAATTTTTTTTGCTTTTTTTCTTTTTTAAAAGTTTGAAGCATGACTTCTTTTCCCCTACACGAAGATCTCACAATGTCCTCATTAGGAGCCAACGAGTCACCACACTAACAAAACACCTATGCACATAAACCAAACCCACAATAATAAATATACAAAAATAAGAGACAAACTAAAAAAGGGAAAAACACTTATACAAAATAAAAATAAATAAAGAGAAAAGCGGGGACTAATTTACCAGGTTAGGTGCTAGGTACTTCTAAACTATCACCTCCTCAGGATGGGGCTATGAAAGGTAGGCGGAGCATCAACCACTGCTCTATATCACAAGATGCGGGTCTCCAGCTCAGACTCTGTCAAAGCTCTCAAGAGCTTATCATGTGCTTGTGGAAGCATCTCATAATAGTGTAAGTAAGAGCACACTAATAAAAATATAGCACGAATGATTAGCGCCCTCTTAAAGTTATCAGCTACCAGGGAAAAATTGAAAGAATGATCAGGGAAAGGGGTCTAATAAATTTTTCTAGGCATGTCCTCTAGGTATGCACAATAAGGGTCAATAGAGGGAACATAACCCCTAAAATTACCTAGGGACGTATCTAATACATGCACATGAGGGGGGTTGGTAGAGGGTAAAGGAGATGGGACGAGGGCAAAGTCAAGGACCTCAACAAGAATGGGTTCCTTAGACTTGGGGTTAGGGAAGGCACCAACAACCACATCATGATCATGTGACTCCTCTAAAGGGGTCTTCTCTAAATATTTTCTCAACCAATACAAGTTTTTCTGACCAAGCAAGTGAATCATCTTCATCATAAGGACTAGCATCATCCCTATCACCTATCTTGAGCCCGTGCACTGAGCTAAAGGGAGGGGAAAAATAGGTAAGGTCAAGACACCCTCAATAGTGTCTCTGGGGGTGCCAAGTGAGGATGGAGCAACAAGTGGCAATGGAGTGAAGGGAGTGTCGATCACTTTCTCTAGGTCAATTAAAGGTGTGCCAACAAAATCAAACTCTATGGGAAAGGAAGGCTCGTTATCATCACATAAACTATCCTTAGGTCTAGAAGAAGGTAGGCTTCTCATGTGATACGTGATATTCCTATAAATAATTTTCAAACTTGGCATTTTGCTCATTCATTGTCTGTATCATGTTATTTAATCTAATAAAACCTTCATCATAAATCACATAATAAGGATAAGAATTCACATCATGATCCAAAAATTGGTAATTAAAGCATGCAACATGAGCATAATAAGGATGATGATGATAAGAATCCCTAAATTGATGAACACATGGAGATTGAGCATGCAAATCATAGGGATTGGGGGAAAGGCACACAAAAGACTCACTAGCATCTTCAGATTGCCATTGATACCAAGCCAAAGGGTCAAAGTAATTCCATATCACATTAGCATTCAGAGCACAAAGACCACCACTTATAGACTCCAAAATAGCTCGGATCTTATGAGTTATGCCCTGAAGCATAACTTCACATATTTCTCATTTTTCATACATGAAAAGCACATATTAAGCATGATAATCAATCAAGATATACAAGTATTGCCAAAAAGGTTCATGCTCGAATTAGGAAAATGAAAAATAGGCATTCTTTTTTTAAAGTTTTTAGTTTTTTAGTTTTTTTTTAAATTTCAAATTAAAAGACTAGTCTCGAATGCTCAACTAAGCTACAATATTGAAAAGAAAGAACTCCCCACAATGGCACCAAATACTTGTTGAGTTAAAAATACCGCAAGCATATGATATAGCTATAGCTAGAAACCAGCAAGTATGGGTTGTATCCACAGAGAGTTGTGTTTTAAGTACCAAAGCCAACTAAAGTGTCACAATCTAGGTAGAATAAATGGTGATAGGAAGAGGAGCTAAACTATTAAGACAAACAAAAATGACTTCGATTATAATTAGACCTAAGATTAGCTAACTAATCAAGTGAAACCCTAACCTTTTCAAGTTATGCTAGCATTTAAAGAGGATCGATTGCACCATCAAAACTCACCTAAGCTCTTTTTCAAGGGTGGAAGGCTAGTTTAATTGTTCTAACCACCTATTTTCATGGGGGTTAGTCAAATTAAACTACAAGAGTAGCAACCCTAGATTTTGTTAGGATTTGGACTATTTTCTTGTCTAAACTCTAACTATTCGCTGTACCCACACTAGACAATCAATCTCATCTTTCAGCACAAATCAATTATCCTAAAACACGGATAAAGGCTCTTTCAAGTATTCATCGAAGACTTGGTGGGAGTGAGAAAAAAAAAAATCCTAAATCCAAACATAAACAAGGAAGACACACGATCGTGCTTTGACGCACAGGTGCCCATGCACACCACGTATTGGCAAGAGGCACAGTTGTGCACTGCCCGTGCACAGCTTCAGGAATCATGACTGAAATCTACTGATTTTCTGCACGGTTGTGCCAGTATGCATGGCCAACCATGCACTCTTTTTGGCCCTTTAGACTTACTTTCTAGCTCTCAAAACTTCATAAGACTTTTTTTCCTCCTCAAAATACATCCCAATGGCCTTCTATTCCATTAAAATTAGTCATTTTCTCATCTTCTAGGCAAGAACTCTTGATGATAAATGTTTATTTTTACCTCTTTTGAACCATTTTGACCCCTCCTTTCAGTAATTTTTGGGTTCAACTTCAAAGCATAGGGGTTGAATGGGCCTCCCTTACTTGAAATTTGCTCATGTGAGATGTTTTTATGCCTTCAGGAGTTCCGATTGAAGGAAAGAGGAAAACTCACTAATGCCACGTGAAAGGAAGGCCAAGAGGGTGGATTTTGAGCAAATAAAGAGGTTATCGAGGCCCAGAGGACTGGCATAGGGACCCCATGCCCGAAAGTTTGACCGTGCCAAGACAGAAAGTGAGAAGCGGCAACTAGGGAAGTGGCACGATCGTGCCACATTAATTCCTGCACGACTAAATGTTTCATCGCGGCTACAGTTTAGGATACCTTGTAATTCTCTTAAAGCTCTCAAACAGGGGTGATTTTTGGGTCTTTCTATGCTAATTACTTTCTCAAATTCAAAAGCACTGGATTGAAGTTTTGATTTGGTACGAATTTGCATGATGGCTCTTGGAAATCAATTGAAGTACATTTTCGTTCTCTCTTCTCTTGTGATCTAAATTAAAGTTTGCAACTTTGGTGATGTCTTCTAAATTTTGTTCTTAATTGTGATTAGAAGTATGATTAGAGGCTAAATTAGTAGTCTTAGACTGGGAGCAACCCTTATTGTGTAAAAGTGAATGATGTCCTAGGTTTTTGTGAATAGTGTCCATGATTGCAATTCAAATTCCTACATAGTACGCCAACTGTTTGTTGATTTACTTGAAAGAGTTTTATTCACTATTCCTAATTAGGATATAGGGATCAGTGAAAGTTGAATCCTTTATTTAGTATGACTTTGTGGGTAATTGATCTTCCTGATGTAAAAACAGTTAGGGCTTCAATTGGGATTATTTGATTATGAAATCCTGTGGCTTTGATAGTCTTGGTTTCATGAAAATAAATAACTAAGGTTAATTTAGTCAATCTATTGACCTTTGAAAGAAGGCTTAGATGCTCTAAATCGTAATCATTTCCACTTCGATTTATTCATGGGCATGGTTTGTTTGATTTAGTCTTGATTCATATAGCTTTGATTTAGTCTTGATTCATATAGCTCAATAGTGTGGTGAACCCTAACCTAGGACCCTCGCTAATATTGGATTAGATAATTCAGCAGTTTTTGGCAAAATAGTACTGCTAGTTAGTAACATTCATCTAAAGTAGACTTCTGCCTAACTTGAGTATTATAAATTGAATTCGGTGATTGGAACCAAGTTCCTTATGGACACAACCCGTACTTGCTGTTGTTAGCTACAACTGGCATAGTGCACTTGCAGTAACATT
Organism: Carnegiea gigantea; assembly: GCA_029747015.1. Taxonomy (NCBI): domain Eukaryota; kingdom Viridiplantae; phylum Streptophyta; class Magnoliopsida; order Caryophyllales; family Cactaceae; genus Carnegiea; species Carnegiea gigantea. The sequence goes on from JAKOGI010000075.1 coordinate 552,507, forward strand.
TTAAGATAACACTTGAGAATAAGAAAAACCACTTATAAAGCATAATATGGACCAAAGAAAACAAATTTGACCTTTTCTCGTCAAGATCCAACATAAAAATAGGGGGAAAAATGAATCATATAGAGGCTAAAATGAGGTTAAAATAGAGGTTTATCATTAGGTCTGATTGGAGTTGCTCGAGTTGTTATTGAAATTTCGGTTTCCAGGTCCTTGGTCTTTTCCACCTTGGCAGTCATTAAAATGGCCACCTTTGTATTTATTGTTTCAGTTTCCACATTGGAATTAGAATTCTATTGAAGTTTTATAGGCGATGGAGTGTTATTGGTGGTAGAAGTGACATCCGCAGTCGGATGTGCTATGGATGTTGGAGAGATAGGTGATCTTTGTTCTTTAAGAACCATAGGCACTACTCATAATGAATTAGCTTGGCACACAAGTCATCAAAAGTTAGTATAGATGTGCCATAGGAAAGAGCAGTGGCTAAAACGTGATAATTTTCATCAAGACCATCAACTATCAAAGTCACCAAATCAAGGTTAGAAATCAAAGAGCGAATAAAGGCAAGAGAATCAGCAACAACAACAACAATAACAACACCACCACCACCACCTTTCAGTGTGGGTCCCGCTTTCACGGAGTCCGGGGAGATCCAGATATAGGCAACCTTACCTCCACCGGCATCTCTGTCCGTAGAGAGGTTGAATCCAAGAGACCCTCAAAACAGAATTTTGTGAAAACATTTTATAGAAGAAGGATTTTGTGAAAATATTTAATGAAAAAAACCAGGGATACGCATCAGGGAATGCACTAAGAAATATTAATAAATTGGCTGGCTGTAACTATGTAAACATAAGTACAACATAGCAAAGGAATGTACCCTACTTTAACAAACAGAGGTAGACAAACAATATATTTTCCCAAATATATGTACTACCTGCATACAAACATGACACAAAAAATCACAAACGAAACTACCCTACTGCAACTGAAAAACCACAACCAAATCAGGTGGTCAACTCTCTGTGATCGAAGATCCTGATTCCATCCCGTCATAATCTCATATCTTGAGCCATGCCCTCCATCAATCCTACAGCTTTCAAGTCCTCTCTAATTACCTCATTCAAACTCTTCTTAAGTCGTCCACTCCTTCTTTTACCCTCGGGGATGTTAATCCTCTCACATCTCCTCACTGGAGCGTCAACACTCCTTCTTTTCACATGGCCAAGCCATCTGAGTCTATTTTCTCTCATCTTATCTTCAATAGGAGCCACTTTAACTACATCTCTGATTACTCTATTCCTAATTCTATCAACTCTCATATAACTACACATCTACCTAATCATCCTCATCTCTGCTGCCATCAACCTTTGAACATGTGTCTTTTTTATAGGCCAATACTCTGATCCATATAGTATAGCAGGTCTGACTACTATACAATAAAATTTGCCTTTTAATCCTACAGGCATCCTCTTATCACACAGTACACCTGAAGCATACTTCAATTTTTACCAGCGCACTTTTATGCGCTGGTTAATATTTTCATTAATATCCCTATTCCGTTGAATGATTGAGCTTAAATATTTAAACTTCTTGACCTTTGATATCGTCATCCCATCAATGGTGATTTCTCCCCCCGCATCGTCTCTTCCACTGAAACACTAATGTAGGTATTCAGTTTTCGATCTACTTACTCTAAAGCTTCTAGATTCCAGTGTATGTCTTCATCGCTCCAACTTGTCATTAACTCCCTCTCTAGTCTCATCAATAAGAACAATGTCATATGTGAATAACATAAACCATGGTACCTCATTTTGAGTTCCTTTTGTAAGTTCATCCACAACTAGAGTGAAAAGAAAAGGGCTCAAAGTAGAACCCTGATGCAGGCCTATACCGACACAAAAGTCACCGGTAGCCCCTCCTGACGTCCTAATACTTGTTCTACCTCCCTCATACATATCCTTAATAACTCGAATATATCCAGGTGACACTCCTTTCTTTTCCAAGTATCTCCATAACAATTCACGCAGAACTCTATCATATGCATTTTCCAAATCAATGAACACCATATGAAGATCTACTTTTCTATCTTTGTACAATCTCATGAGCCTTCTAAAGTGGTAAATCGCATCTATGGTCGACCTGCTAGGTATAAAATCAAATTGATTCTCTGATATTGGAATATCTTTCCGCAACCTTCTATCAATCACCCTCTCACACAACTTCAGTGTAACTGAGCAACTTTATACCCCTATAATTATTACAATCCTGAATACCCCTTTTGTTCTTGTACAATGGGATGATTGTACTAAACCTCCATTCTCTGAGCATCTTAGCGGTCCTAAAAATAACATTGAAAAGCTCTGTTAGCCACTCTAATCCCACTTCACCCAAACACTTCTACACTTCCATCGATATTTAGTCTGGTCCCTCTACCTTACCATTGGTCATCTTTTTTAGGGACTCTTTAATCTCATCCTTGCTGATAGATTCACACAATTGAGGATCAAGACATCTTTCACTACTCTCTCTTTCCCTACTTCGAAAATCTTCTACCACTTCACCATTGAGGAGTTTGGAAAAGTACCTTTGTCATCTCTCCTTGATTTCTGCATCCTCAAATAGCACTTTATCATTTTCATCTTTGATGCACCTCACTATACCCAATCCTTTGTTCTTTTTTTCCTAGCCTTCGTCAGTTTAAAGACTTCCTTCTCACCTTTCCTGGTCTCCAATTTTGGATATAACCTATCATAAGCTATGCTCTTAGCAATGGCAACAACTTTCTTGGCTACCTTCTTTGTTGCTTTATATCTAGCTCTACTAATCTCTTTCTCTTCACCCGTTCCACTGTTTATGAAAGTAGCGTATCCCTCTTTTTTCTCCTTGACTTTCTCCCTTACCTCCTCGTTCCACCACCAAACTCTCTTCATTTTGTTACCACCTCTCCTAGATATCTCTAGGATTTCCTTAGCCGACCTTCGAATACATTCTACCATTGCTTGCCACATTTTATCTGCATCCAAATTCCTTCTTCAGTAATCCTCTCTAATAATTTCATAGCGTTCTCCTTAGTAAGATTCTATCACTTAACCCAACACTCCTCTTCTTCCACTTTGAACATTTGAACTCCACATCTAATACTAGCAACCTATGCTGAGTACCTAAATACTTATTATGTATCACCTTACAATCCTTACATAGCCTTCGATTATTCGCCCTAATTAGGAAGTAATCAATTTTAGCCTTTATGGAACAACTCCTAAAGGTCTCCAAGTGGTCCTCCTTCTTCTTAAAATAAGAGTTTACCACAAACAATTCATAGGCAACCGCAAAGTCTAAAATAGTAACTCTTCCATTGTTTGTCTCCCCATAACCGAAACCTCCGTAGGCCGTATCATACCTATCTGGGCCTTCACCAATATAGCCATTAAAGTCTCCTCCTATGAAAAGCTTTTCGCTCCAAGGTACATCCTGAATGACCATATCCAAATCCTCTCAAAATTGCTTCTCGATATCGTCCCATAAACCTATTTGAAGTGCATAAATACTAACCATATTAAGGATTTCTCATCCCACCAATACCTTAATGTCCATAATTCGATCACTTTTGCGCCTCACTTCAACAACGAAGTCAACTAACTTTATAAATAATCATCCATAGAGTGATTAGATTCCTTAAGACATAGTGGAAAACAAATGCTTTAGATCCATAACTCGGCCATGACTAGTGGTATTGAAGCTAGTTGCTAGCCTATCCCATATTTGAACAGAATGAAGTAAGTCATGAACCTATGTTAATAAATTAGTAGAGATAGTAGCAACCAACCAAGAACATAAAAGTTGATCTAAATGTAGCCAGACTGAATAACCATGTGTGGACCACCTTTACTATGAACAACATAAAGAGAAGGTTGAATAACAGTACCATCAAAAAACCCATGCAACTGATGGGTGATGAGAAAACAGTAAATTACATTCGCCATGAAAGAAAGTCTTCGACTTTTATGAGAGTGACAATCACAAAATTTTTGATGTTAATAGCCAAAAGACCTGGGTGAATAGGAGGAAGATGCGAACCACCTGAGAGCCACGACATATCAGCGGCCGGAACACCACCAATAGAGGCAGGAATAGTAGTGAAGTCTGCTGGAACAGCTGAAGCACTAGTCAGTCCAGCAGATCTGTAAGGGATAAGTCATGTAGGCACAACCATCGTGAAAGGAGAAGTTGACCAAGAAAAGAGGGGTAGTGAGGTCATGACCGGCTAAAAACGGACGATCACTGAGGCATATATAAGGTAAGAGGAGGTGGCGGTTGGGGGGGGATCTGAGATATGACTGGCAGTAACACATTCTCAGTGATGCACTCGGTGATGGTAAGACATCACTGGTGGTGGCTGGGGCAGAGAAAGGTAGTGGAGTGTTTGGTGAAGAGGTGGAGTCGCTAGACATGGTGAAGGAGACGCACGACTGAAGGAAAGAGGAGCACAAGGGTTAATGTCGTGAGTAGCAAGCAAGGCTCAGGAGGAAAAAATAGATTATACTTCTGCAGTGGCGAAACCAGGAATTTGGGGAATAAGGGTTAGAAATAATAATAAACACAACATAAAATTTAATAATAGCCGTAAAATCGAAGTGTAGATATTAAAAAAGATAGCACTTTAATTGAAATAATTAACCAAGAAATTAAATAACTTTAGAATTGGCAAATAAAACTCAAAAATTAAAATTAAAAAAGCAAATTAGCTTAGAATTAAAGGATTAAGTAACAAATTGAACTATTGAGGTCAATTAAAGTACTATCTTTTTGAATATCTGTACAATTTGATCTAAAACTGAAATTAAACTCACAAATTAAATAATCTTAAAATTGAAATTGAAAAATTAAGCTCATAAATTAAACTAAAAGAGCACATTGATCTGCAAATTAAAGGCTAAATAACAAATTGACATCAATTAAAGTATTAGACTAGAATTGGTAAACTTTTAACTTACAAATTTTAGCAGAGAGGTGAGAGATTGAGAGAGACAAAGGGTTAGGGTTTGAGTGTGTCGGGACACTATTTTTGCTTTTTTAGGTGTGTGGAACATAAGTCTAAAGAGTCTTAAGACTGGAAAAAATAAAATTTGCCAAGACTAACAATTCAGGCTCTCCCACTAGTGGATTAGACACCTGTGTACTTGTTTCCCATCAAATAAATTTAACAAATAAATCAAAGCATTCAAAACTCAAACAACAAGAATCGAACTCGTGACTTCTAGCATCAGAGACACCAATTCAAGCTCTCCTACCAGAGCCTATCCCCTTCCCACCAAATAGTATTTATTTGTATTCCTTTTTTAATTTTATCGTATATTATTTTTCTTGGAGAGGGGTGTTTGTTGACTCCACCAACACCGCAATCCCTCCACCTCCGTACCCTTAGCTCTGATACTATCTGAGAGTCATTGGTAAGTTCTGACCTAATTAGGAGCCTTGACATTGTATCATATAGCAATTACAGAATCTGATAGAGATACAAACAAGGAATACAAAATAAAATCTTACAATTTTATTCCTGATATATCTCTATTAAAACTAAAATCAAGAACATTGGTGATTAATGGGTAAAGGAACATATTCCAGGAAGAATAAGGAGATATGCTATAGGGCTGCATTCCCAAATACTTCATGAAGCACACCATGAGAAAATATTGACACGAGAAATACTGAATTCTCAGAGCCGCAGTGACAGCCCATTACACAAAAGAGGAGAATTTGTTGTCCAACATAAACAGCCCCATTGTAAACAAAAAGGAGAGCCAGAACAAGTAAAATGGAGAAAGCTCATGATTATTGCCGTCTTACACTTGCATTCAGAATCAGATTGACAGGGAATATCTTCTTTATCCTGCTGCTAGTTTCATAGAAAATGTTAGGAGTATCCTTTTTTTAAAAAGGGGGGAAAAAAAGATTTCTAGGCCATATTCTTGCTTGACAAACAAGCTCTAACTGATGTTTAAGAGGACCTTTTTTTTTTTTTTTTTTTTGGGTGGGACACATAGGGCCAATAGAAACATTGTTAATGTATGTTCAAGATTCATTCATGCAAAATGAGGATTTTCTAGCAAGTTATCTGACTCTCCTTGATTGTGGAACACCTAATTTTAACTCTGTTCCCAAATCAGCTCATTAGTGATTCTGTTCGCTGCCAGTTTGGCTTGAGTATTGGCTGTCAGGCTTTCGCAAGGTTTGTTCATCAAGACATTGTTTCCAATAGGTTTTACTACCATAATGATGTTGTTGTTGGAGATAGAATGACTTATGTTTAGCAGGCAGCATGTTACAGTAAACCCACTGCACATAATGATCAAACAAAATCAAATGCATGGGAGCTTTAAATTTCAGTAAGGACACACTACAAGAAGGCTCATACTGTGCTGATGACATCAGATGTTGGTGGATGCCTCATGCTGTCTGGATGCATAATTTCAGTTCCTTGGGGTGTATATAACTAGTATGAGTATCATATTTAGACCCTGCATATTAATCTTCATAAGTGAGAGAGCAAAGCTGAAAGGTCTTTCACTTGCACTAAAATGAAGCTCAATCAAAGCTGGTTTTGCCCTGAACTGAGAACTTTGAACTGTAATAATTGATCAGAAGATCATTTGCCAGTTCATGCAATGAGTCCAGATCTCTTAATGACAGGAGACAGATTAACAGACCATATCACAGAACTGACCAAGCAGCAAATGATATGAGGTTCAATTCTAGATCAGCATGAAAGCCAAACAAATAACCCAGACATGACAATGTGTGCGCAGCAAGAGACAAAGAATGAAAGCTATTCACAAGCCTTTTCAAGAAAGTATTATAAACTGAGAAGTAGGTACATAGAAGTGGTCGACAAGCCAAAGGACATCTGGTCAACAAATGCTCAATATTTACGCGTAAGCTTCTCAGAAATCTAAAATTCACAAGCAGTATGGAACATCCTCTCGAGTATATCTGAAGTCCTCAAAGCTACAATTGACTCTGTCTGTCTAATCAGCAGAAGGATTAGGATTGAGCCCTACAATCTTGCCAAAAATCCTGAGCACACCATCCTCATAGTCTTGGTATATATTATCAAACCTGCAGCATAAGCATCGAAGCTGCACAAAAAACAGATAGTTGCGTGCACCTTGTACATAAAACTCTCGTGGCTGAGGCTTTCCAAATACCAGAATGCAACGGTCCCGAACTGTTATAACACACAGATGTGGTTCAAGACCAGGGAGGTCAGCCCTCACATAGACTGAATACCAACCGTCTTCCTCCATCACGTGCTTTTCACATACTCCATCTGGTCCCTTTATCTTCAATCTGTTGATGTGTCCGAAGTTATCTTCAGTTGTGGACCCTGCAATATGGAGGCAGATTTATTAACAAAAAGTGATGACAAGAAAACTTCACCAAGAACTATCAATCTTGAGACTAATCAGCATAGATATGCTGGAGACATGAGTATGACTGACCAACACAACCCATGCATCAGATATTAGATACGAGGGCAATAGAGTCTCTTTTGGGACTTCAGTAGCTATGGTCTTGTTGATTGATGGCAATGTGTTGTCTTAATTTATTTAGCTTTTCCGAAGGGGGAAATAAAATATTAGCAAGGAATCCACATGCTACTGAGATTATCCTCTATGGACAGCAGAAAGTTCCAGACATAGGTTTTATGAGGAAGTAATACCTACATGTTCTCAAGCATATGCCATTTGAATCACAGTGCTGGCAGTGGCATTGAGGATGGTGAATGGTACATTCTTCGACCGAGCCTATAACAAGGATAACAAGGTTACATCTCAATCAATCTTACTTGTATCCAGACCTCAGGTAATGTTAGGGATGCAAAAGTAATACCTATTGCTATTTCAGGTGCTTCATGACTGGGTTGCTCAGCATGAGACTTTTGAACAGACGTAGACTCCTCTGAAACAAAATAGAATGTAAGAAATTCACACAAGATATAATCAAAATTGCAAGGATGTACAACTGCAGTGAGAAATAGCACCTTTTGGTAGTTCAGGCTCATCAATTTGGAGAACATTCTTTTTTATGCATGCAATCATCCAATCTGTGTAAAAACAACACCAAGTTCACAACTCAGAATTGCCAATATGAGAAACAGAGGAAGCAAACTCAGGAGGTTTAGACAAACCTTCAGCATTCTTATTGAAAGAACTTTTACCAGAATCAGATTTCCCAGAACCTTCAAAATACAAGAAAAGAAAATAAATCAACCTTAGATAATCAATCACAAAGCAACCCACATTGCTGTTACTTAAGAATACCTTCAGCTTTATTGACAGATTTCCGAGTAGAACCTTCAACTTGCTCATGTTTAGTTGACCCTTCAAAATTACAGCCCAAGAAATAAAGTATCAGATATTTGACTGCCAGTCAAAAAGCAATAAAAATTCTGACTATAGTAACCCAAATTAGGTGACAATCCCCTTCGCAATTTACGAACAACAAAGACACAAGGCATTTGAGCATCCAAATACCTTCAGTTTTAGTGATGGATTTCCCAGAAGAAGAGCCTTCACCTTGCTTCGATCTTGCTGAACCTTCATATTACAGCACAGGGAGCATAACATCAAAGTTTTGATCACCAATCCGCAAACAGCTGAAATGCTGATGGTGGAACCCACGTTGCTTATTAAAAACTCAAATGTAAAGAGTTTCTGGACATACCTTTCGCAGACTCATGGGAACTTTTACCTGACCTAGATTTCCCAGAACCTAAAAAATTTTTTTTTAAAAAGAGGAAAGAAATCAGACTTTAGACCATACAATCATAAAACAGCCCAACAGCATAACAGATTCTTCTGATTAGCAATACCTTCAGCTTTATGGACAGATTTCTGAGAAGAACCTTCACCCTGCTTAGATTTCACTGATCCTTCATAATTAGAGCCCAACAGCATAACATCAAATATTTTACTACCACTCAGAAAACAACCGAAATGCTGATGATAGAAACCCAAGTTGCCAATTAAAATTGAAGTGTAAGGAAATTCTGGACAAACCTTTAGCAGGCTCATGGGAACTTTTACTGGACCTAGATTTCCCAGCACCTCAAAATTAAAGAAAAAGAAAGAGAAATCAGACCTTAGACGATAAAATTATAAAGTATCCCAGATTCTTCTAATCAATAATACCTTCAGCTTTGCCAACGGATTTCTGAGAAGAACCTTCACCCTGCTTAGATTTTGTTGACCCTTTACAATTAAAGCCCAGATTATAGCATCAAACATTTGACTACAAATCCCTTCCCGGGGGGAGGGGGGGATTAGGGGAACCGAAATTCTGACAAGACCATGTACAAACCTTGGGCAGCCTCATTGGAACTTTTATTGGAGCCAGATTTCCTAGAACCTTAAAATTACAGGAAAACAAAGAAATCAGACGTTAAAGCATCTGATTATAAAGCAACCCATAATTCTCTCACTAATAATACCTCCAGCTTCATCGATAGATTTTCCAGAAGATGAACCCTCAGCTTTATCGATAGATTTTCCAGAAGATGAACCCCCATCCTTCTCAGTTTTTGCAGATCCTTCACAATACAGCACAAGAAACATAACATCAATCATTTGACTGGCAATAAAAAACACCCGAAATTCTGAGTGTATTAATCCTAAATTCTCAGTCAACACAAACCTGAAAAACCAGCAGTTCCAATTAGACAAACAGATAGAAAAACCCAGAAGATTTTTGACAAACCTTTGGGAGATTCATAACGAGAAATTTTGGCCGACTCAGATTTCCCACAACATTCGAGACTCATGGCATCCAGATTGCTTTGGTCAACATCCATACCTTCAGCTTCATCAATGCATTTCCCAGAAGAAGAACCCTCACCCTTCTGGGATTTGGTTGATCCTTCATAATTACACAGCCCCAGAAACATTTAACAACCAAAATTCTAACAATTAAAGCCTAGATTATAGCATCAAACATTTGACTACAAATCCCTCCCCTTGGGGGGGGGGGGGGGCGGTTAGGGGAACTGAAATTCTGACAAGACCATGTACAAACCTTGGGCAGCCTCATTGGAACTTTTATCGGACCCAGATTTCCTAGAACCTTAAAATTACAGGAAAACAAAGAAGTCAGACAAGTAAAGCATCTGATTATAAAGCAACCCATAATTCTCTCATTAATAATACCACCGGCTTCGTCGATAGATTTTCCAGAAGATGAACCCTCAGCTTTATCGATGGACTTTCCAGAAGATGAACCCTCACCCTTTTCAGTTTTTGACGATCCTTCACAATACAGTACAAGAAACATAACATCAATCATTTGACTAGCAATAAAAAGCAACCGAAATTCTGAGTGTATTAATCCTAAATGCTCAGTCAACGCAAACGTGAAAAACCAGCAGTTCCAAGTCAACAAACAGATAGAAAAACCCAGAAGATTTTTGACAAACCTTTGGGAGATTCATGGCAAGAAATTTTGGCCGACTCAGATTTCCCACAACATTCAAGACTCACAGCATCCAGATTGCTTTGGTCAACATCCATACCTCCAGCTTCATCAATGCATTTACCAGAAGAAGAACCCTCACCCTTCTGAGACTTCGTTGATCCTTCATAATTTCACAGCCGAAGAAACATGACATCAAACATTTAACTCCAATTAAAAAACAACCAAAATTCTGACAATTAAAGCCCAGATAATAGCATCAAACATTTGACTACAAATCCCTCCCCTTGGGGGGGGGGGGGCGGTTAGGGGAACTGAAATTCTGACAAGACCATGTACAAACCTTGGGCAGCCTCATTGGAACTTTTATCGGACCCAGATTTCCTAGAACCTTAAAATTACAGGAAAACAAAGAAGTCAGACAATTAAAGCATCTGATTATAAAGCAACCCATAATTCTCTCATTAATAATACCACCGGCTTCATCGACAGATTTTCCAGAAGATGAATCCTCAGCTTTGCTGATAGATTTTCCAGAAGACGAACCCTCAACCCTCTCAGTTTTTGCAGATCCTTCACAATACAGCACAGGAAACATAACATCAATCATTTGACTAGCAATAAAAAGCAACCGAAATTCTGAGTGTATTAATCCTAAATGCTCAGTCAACGCAAACGTGAAAAACCAGCAGCTCCAATTCGTAGATAGAAAAACCCAGAAGGTTTTTGACAAACCTTTGGGAGATTCATGGCAAGAAATTTTGGCCGACTCAGATTTCCCACAACATTCAAGATTCACGGTATCCAGATTGGTTTGGTCAACATCCATACCTTCAGCTTCATCAATGCATTTCCCAGAAGAAGAACCTTCACCCTTCTGAGATTTCATTGATCCTTCATAATTACAGTCCAAGAAACATGACATCAAACATTTAACTCTAGTTAAAAAACAACCAAAATTCTGACAATGAGGGAAAGAGAGGGAGGCAGAAAGAGAGCAATTTGCCCGACCCAGACTTCACAGAGAGAAATCAGACATCAGACCCACAAAAGATAATGCATCACAGATTGTCCTAACGTAAGCATACCTGCAGCTTCATCGATTGATTTTCCAGAAGAAGAACCCTCGCCTTGCTCGTATTTTCCTGACCCCTCAATTACAACCCAAGAAGCATAACATCAGACATTTGACTACTAATCCAAAGACAATACAAGTTCTCAACATTCAATTACAATCCCAAATTATTTGACAATACCTTCAGCTTTATCGGTGGATTTCTCAGAAGAAGAACCCTCACCTTGCTCAGGTTTCTCTGACCCTTCAATTACAACCCAAGAAACATAACATCAAACATTTGACCCTTCAATTACAGCCCAAATTAATTCGAAGTAAGAGAGAGAAAGAGATACCTGAAGAAGTCTGGCCAGGGCCTGATCTGGGTGGAGGCAAAAAGAAAAGAGCACCCTCAGCATTGGGAAAAACCATGACGACGCAGCCATTTTCAACCGTGACATCAAGCTGAATCTGAATTGGGTCTCGATTAAGTTGGACTACGCCAGCGTATACTCTCTCTGATTCATCAAAGGGGAAGCTCTCTTTCCTCGGAGCCACACCATTGAATGTTACGACCTTCCTATCTGATCTTTTGTAGATCTTGATGCCACTTGGTGGCACCCCCGGCATGTCAAGCCGAAGTAAGAAGCCACCATCGACTAGGGTCATTTCGTATGCCCCCTTTGGACCGGGCAAGCTATCCATCTGGAATGGGTGTTTATCTGATCATTCATTGTTGTGGAGAGAAGAAACTGTCAGTATAAAACAGAGAAAATGGGGGATTAGAGAGAGAGAGAGAGAGTGAGAGACAGAGACCAGGGATGACAAGGAGAGCGTTCAAATCTGCCATTGTTGAAGAGATCTCAGAGCTTCCGATTTCGGACGATTCAATTTGACCTGGGCAGAAATCCGAAATGGGGGGGTTTAAAAAGGGTTTAGGGTATTCGGTTTTTCTTGTAGAGACAAGAGAGATGGACTGAACTTTGGCGGGCGAACCTTTCTTGCAGGTAGTTATGCTGTCTAACGGACTGAACAGATCACCAATTAAGGAAAAAAGGAAAAAGGGAAAAAAAAAAAAAAGAACCTTCAGGTAAGTTCTAATGCAATATTATGTTAGATTGCTTATTAGGATAAATTGTTGAAAAATTCATCAATAACATACAGAATTTTGTTGCCATTTTGCCCCTTCTCTCAAAAGAAGTGATGATTTTAGAAAGCTAAATTTTACTATAAATAGACATGTACGATGTAGAAACCTAACATTAGAATACTAATGTCAAAGAATATCAACAGTTATTGTTCATTTTAGTACGTATTCAACAGCCACAATTTGACCACAGACTTATCATCAGATGCTAAGTCTTTATATATTATGTTGGTCATTGATTTTACAATTAGACACTTTTTTATACTTCAAACAAGACATTTTTAGAGCAATTATTTATCTTTAATTTTTAGACTCCGTTTCAAGCAAATTAAAAACCTGCCTTGAGATGCTTCCTTGCGAAAATAAGAAGGTGAAGTGTTTATACTAATGATCCAAATAAACATATTGAGATTATTGGAATAAATTATGGATGCTCATTTGCAGACTACGGAGCACATGTTAAAAGCACACATCAACACTCATACAACCCTTTAGAGAGAAAGAAACCCTTCTTTTCTTATGGCCTCCATCCAGCCATAACCCCCGATCTGATCCATCCCACTGTCTTTCTAGTTAGAAAAAGGACATTTTTTTAGCATTGCTAGCCTTCTTCTAGGCCATGCCATCAAAGAACAGGAAGAAGACCACCTGATTCATCTAACCCCTTGTTTCCCAACACCATCCATATCTCTTCTTGCTTGTCTTTGCCCTTATATTTGCATAGTATTCATGCAAAGTAATCCTTGACTATTATTATCTATACATGCATGTTCTGCCTCTTGAATCTTTGAATTCATGGTTCTCACACCTTGTGGGCATATTATATTATATGCTATTGAAGCCTCGACAGATCAGGTGTGTCCGTCTTACTTTCTATGTTGATAACATTATATGTTCATTAATTACATTATGTCCAAATACGCTCCTTTGCACTACATCTAGTCTTGATGTTAGTTTGATTCAATCCCCAACTAATTTGGTATCACTTATGTTATTTTGTCTATAGGCTAAGATGTATAGTGATGATGTTATGAAGATATATATGTAAATTCCTCTCAGGTGTCCATCATTTTCTAGGGTACATATTTGAATTTATATGTAACTAGACAAGTTAATATTATCCTGGTTAATGTTGTTGTCGTATTCATAGATTTTTGGAGCGCAAATTCATTGTCTCAATTTTGTATTCCAATTATTTAGTAAAGTTTCAATGAAATATTATGTTTAATGATGTTCTTGCAAATGGGATATGTGCTGGCACGTCTATCCCTGTTGTGAATTGTGTTGTGTTGTTCTTCTTCCTGAAGTCTTTGCATTAAGCTAGCAATATGGTACAAATGCTACTTTCATATTTACAACACTTACATTGATAACTAATCAAGTAGGTTTATTTTATTTATTCTTATTGGCTACTTATGTGTACGCTTCACTGCTCCCTTTCAAGGCAATAAGGGGTTGGAAGTTCAAAGGATATCTATTTAGTATAATTAATAGATAATTGTAATATCTTGTGCGTCTATAGTATTCTTTCATTTGATTTCTTATAATTGGTCTCGAACTTGATGTCAGTGTTAGGCTATGGACCAACTTGTATTTATATTAGGATCAATCCACTAATAAAGCATACTTGATTAGGTAATAGTAGGTTAATTAACAAAATATTGAATTATTAAATGGATTATTAACTGATTGAACTACTCCTACCCGTTAACATGCTTTAGGTGGGCCAACCCATCAATGGCTTGACCCATTATTGATATTTTAATGTATGGGCTAACCCATCTAAACATGAGTTATTGTCCACCCCTACATGATGTTCATAGATCATACTGAAAAATTTGAATATATACTTATATTCTTTTAAAAAATTACAATCACAATACTTGTTCATTAAATACAGATAATTTTAAGCAATAAATATGCCGAGATTTTAATTTTGACAAAGAAAAAATAACACTGAAAATGCGCTCTAAACTCATCGGGTTAATCCAAAACCCATAAGACCGAAATAGACACCGCATATATTTTACCTGAACCTGAAATAAACTCAACCTACATTTTAACTAAATATAAATACACTCAATCAGTATTTAACTCGCCCGTCCGAACAGATGGGTGTAACCCTCTATATGAGCGTGAATCCTTTTGGAGCAATTGTTCTAGGCTTAATGACTTTTTCTGCTCAACTTGTGGATGAAAAGTTTTAAAACTAGAAAATTTGTGAGGTTGTCTACGTGGGAGTGAATGGGATGATTGGAGCTATTTTGGACTCAATATGCTTTCTTTCAGAAACTCCTAATGAAGCACGAGATTTACTAGAATATTTATGTTGGGACAGTTATGAATTTGAAAAAGGTAGAGAGAGACTCTAGGGTGCTCTACTGGTGATCCATCGATTTGTCTAGTTAATTCTTACTCACGTGGTCAGTTTAGGGACCCACATGCTCAATTATACCATTATGTTCTTAATTGTACTCCTGTTTGTGGTGATTATTCTAAATCTTTTGATCATGATATTAATAGCTATTCATATCACTTGAATGATGCTCATTGAGCAAATCTTGGAAAGATGATAATGATATGACAGAAAAAATGATTGAGACTATGAAGGAGAACATGCTTCAATGTTTTTAATCAACTAAGGAGGTTGATAACATGTACGAGCCTAACTTTAGTCTAAGACCTCATCGGCATGAGGTTAGTCTTGATGATGATTTTGAATATACTATTTTCCCTAGGTTCGAGGCTCTAATTGATAAACCTATGACCAACCTTGTGGAAAAAATTGACCTCCCCATATCTTCATTGTCTGACACTCCATCTAAAACTAGTAGCCCTAGAGATGTGATTGAAAGATGTCTTGCCTATTTTCTGTTGTACAACTTTAATAGTTTAAGGAGGTTGGAGAATCTAAGGGTGATGATTGTACATTTGTAATTATGTTGCTAAATGGAATGACTAGTATGAGGGTATTTCTAGACATGATGATTGTATAGAATCAGAAGATATTATTTCTAGGAGTCATGCATGGAGCATGAGATTGATATAACCTCTTCCATTTTAGAGTTAGTGGATCCCACTTCTCTTAGGTTTATTGAGTCGGGCCATGCCCCATCACCTTTAACCCGTTCCACCTCCACCATTTGTGACCACTTCCCAATGCTCCTACGTTCCCTATCTTAGGCTTGGTTGATCCTATGGTTGCCGCTTATACCTTTGACAAGACTTTGGAGCATATTGAGATATGGGACTTGAGGGCCTAGATGATGATTCAGGACAGATAAGTACCCTAGAATGAGCGTTCATGATAATTGTGATATTTCTAGGCTATTGTCTTGCTCCTCCCTGAAGGTGTAGTCACATATGTTGCTAATGATTCGGCTCATAAATTTGGCAAGTTGAGATGAGCCCTAACTTGTGTGGATGCATGTTTGTATTTCTATGTTTGTTATGTCCACTTTTCTGAGATGCGTTCCAAGGTATTTGACAAGTTATTGAGAGCTTTGATGAGATTTGATAAGAAGCAGTAGCTTAAGGTTGATATGAAGTGTCTGATGCTCCACAAGCCGCCCAATTATTTTTTATGGGTGCTAAGGTAACTTGGGTACATTCAGTATTTGACCTTGCAACGTTGTTCCTACTCGCTTGCATATGTTGTATATTAACTAGTGTGTTTCTATTCTTTTTCATTTTCTTTTATTTTTGTGTTCTTGACGCTCATTTTTCCATCAATGCAGACATTATATGATTTTGCTATGGGGAAGGAAAGCTTTGCTTCAAAATTTGTGAAAAAGAAAAAAAGAGAGAAAAATTTCGAAAAAAATAAAGATTTTCTATTTTTGTGTTTTTGGGGGAATTATAATATCCATGATCGACTTTGATTCCTTAAAACTTAGCTATTGGGCTGTGTATAAGCATTGTGTATGATAAATCTTAGTCCAAAGTGTGTCATCCCATATGCCAGTTGTAACCTCGTTATTTCATTATAATTTTGAGTCCATTTCTTATTCGTATATTACCATTATCCTAGGATTTTAGGTTTTTATGGTTAATTGTCCCACTTGTCTTTTCTTTTGTTTTCACTTTTATTTAGCTAAAAGGTTAAAAAAAAGAAAGCTCAGAAAAACAAGAAAAAAAATTAAAATAGAAAAAGTCACAGAGTCAGGAATGACAGGTATCCCTTTGAGACATGTGCTACTAGATGCTACCATTTGAGGTAATATTGGTATTAGAAAGCTTACTTTCTAAATGAATAAGTCAATAAAGTGATCAAGTAGGATTGAGCCAAACTCTAGTTGACCTAAGTCCTAAAGTGATGGTACACTTGCATACTGAGCACTAGGATAGATTCACTATTGTGATGATTTGTGGAGTGAAAAGCTAGTGTTTGGATGTCATCAATGTGGCTAAGAGTCTTGACATGTATATTGCGCTTGTGTATGGGCTAATGCCAGAGTTATAAGGCAAATATTGTTGGTTGAGTGTGTACTGTTTTTTCTTGTGTAATTATCGTGTATCTTGAAAAAAAATTAAAAAAAAGATTTTATATTTATCTTTTCCTTTTGTTTTCTTCTTCAAAGATTTTGTGAGTATATCTTCTGTAAATCCTCGCAAGACTACACTCGTCCACTAGGGGGAACCTAGGGTTTAAAGAGCTTATTGCACATGCTAAGTACAACCGTGATTCCTAAGAAAATGAGTTAGATGTCTCATGTAGATTTTTATTTTCTTTTATTTTCCTCAAGAACAAGGAAACTCTAGGTGTGGAGTTATTTGTTTGGCTATCACAAGTGACTAAATAGATGCTTCTAGTAACTTAGTTTTTACTCGTAATCAAGATTATATTTGGGTTTTTTATTTGGATTTTGTGTGTTTGTACAAACAATAATAATTTGATGAAATATGAAGTTATTTGTTTGGTGTGCAAGCCTAATTAGAGCTAATTTTGCAAAGTTGCAGCCAAGTAAATATTGAAAATCAAGTGGATTCCAAGGAATTTTCTTATCGTGGTGCATTTCCTAAAATTGATCAAGAGTGGAGAATAAGAAACCTACACCAACTAGAATTTGCAAAGTGAAGGAAGACTATTACCGCTATAAAAGAAGGTCTTGGGTACCACAATTCATTGATCAATTCTTGGTCACCTTAGCTTAGGTTTTAGTTTAGATTTTCGGAGTAGATTAGTTTAGTTTAGTTCTCTCTCAAAATCTTTGATTCAAGTACTTAGCTTTAATTCAAATTTGAGTTTTTATTCATCTATTCAATTCAGCTTTCAGTTTCTATTTTCAATTAGTTGGTAATTTCTTTCCTCTATCTCTATCCCCGCTCTTTTTGATTCAAGTCTACTACTTTGTAATTCATTCTGACAATTTACTTGTCAGTAGTTCTCTAATTTATAGATTCAACCATTTTAAGTTTAATTTAATTTCTGCAAGTTGAATGATTTTTGTGTTCATGTTCTTTATTTTCAATAGAATGGGTTAATGTTAGTTGACTGACCTGAGTTCAACTTCGTCCCTGTGAATTCGACCCTCAAGTACTATGGCTAACAACAGTACACTTGTGGTATTTTTATACATCCCTTTTAGGATTGTAACACTAATCCTCCCCCCCCCCAAAAAAAACCCCCCCAAAAAAGGCATAAATTTGAATTAGTTGCACTGTTGTGAATGCAATGCAATGCCACAAATTTGAATCAATTGCACTGTTGGCTGTTAAGCAGTAAATGGATTAAACTCTGCAGCTGCTGTATTTCTATACTGCATCTAGATTGAAACAAGCTGCTCGAGGATATTAAAGTATAGATCCAGGCGGAGGCTTCTTTGTAATTGATACTGAATTGATGTAATTTCCTCTGCCATCTTAAGGGTTGATTTGAGTGGTAATTAAAAAAAAAAAATCTAACTTTATTCCCAAAAAAAAGTCCCGCAGTTTTTTGATTAAAAATTAAGAAAAAGGGAAGCTAATCGTCAAATCTAAATTATAACTAACTATTAGTTTGCCATTTCAGGTGACTTGAAATCAAACTGAATAACACAATATGATTTCTGCTTGATCAGAACTGAAATAAGGTTGACAAATATTGATTTTATTTTCTTGCAAAAATCTTACCGGACCAAACAATAATGATGATGCGGTTATTGAAGGTAAGGTGATTTTATGTTACGTGATAAGTTACATTTGTGAATGCCACATGTTGTTTGGATACATGTGTTCTATTTCTAGGAGGCACGTAACTAGTATGAGTATCATACATTTTACTGATGAGATAACTGAGATATTTTTACATGCTGGTTAGAATATCAGTAACTGGTGTTATATTCAGAAGTAAGTTACATGCTGGTTAGATTGGCATATTTAGGGAATATCAGGTAAGAAAGTATTAGCAATATGCATGATGAACAATAAACAGAAGTTTAAGCAATGTTGATATAGCTAATGCGCTGTCATATTTGCCAAGCGTTAAAAATCCCTGAAATCGAACAATGCAGATTGAATGTCTTACTGCAAAACAGAAGCTTGAGAATTAAATTGATTAAAATGAAAACCAAAGCAGTAAAATGGCATAAAAATCAGTTCCTTTATTTGCACTAGAGATGTAGTTCAATGAAAGTTGACTTTACCCTGAATTGAGAATTTCCAAGTGTGTTGTCAGTACATGCTTTCAACCAAGATCACCTAACAACAGCATATGAATTTCAACTCAATTCTATGCAAGAGATTCAAGTGTCTTACTGTGAGGCATTGAAGTGAAAGTACTACAGACTTTAACGAGAAGGTGCCTAGAAGTGCTCGACAAAGAAAAAAGATATGCAGTTACAAATACCCAGCATTTACACATGCGCTTCTCTCAAAAACCTAAAACAATTGCAAAACAGTGTAGACATTTGTAAATTCCTGAATTGCCCTTAGCCACAATTGACTGACTAATCAGCAGAAGGACCAGGCTCTGGTCCTCTGATGTTGCAGAACAACCTGAGCACGCCATCTGCATGATGTTGGCACAGATTATCGAACTTGCAGCATGAGCATCGAAGCTGCACAAAGAACAGGTAGCTCCTTGCACCTAGTGTACGATGCTTTTTCTTGACCTCTTTGGGCGGAAGCTTGCCATAGACCAGAATACAGCTGTTCTTAACTGTTGTAGTGCACAAACATGGTTCAAGCCCTGGGAGGTCAGCCCTCACATACACTGAATACCGACCATCTTCCTGCACCACTCGCTTTTCACATACGCCGTCTGGTCCCTGTATCTTCAATTGGTTGACGTATCCAATGACATCTTCAGTTGTGGACCCTGCATACCAAGGTAGAGCGATTAATTAAAGTAATGATGAGAGAAGTTCCCGAAAACTAGCAATCCTGAAACTAATCAGTAGTGATCTGCTGGGAACAAGTAGGATTGACTAACAGAACCCATGTGTTTCACATTTTTGATAGGAGGGTGAATTGGTGAAAGGCACTATTTTATAAGGACTCCATTTTCAGAGTCCCCTATGAATGTCTTGAGGGCAATTTGTTGGCTTTATGTACTTTTTTTGGATATTCTGCACAGATCTAAAGAACAGAATGAACCCTACAAGTAAGATCTGTGTCCTTTAATAAGTTACTCTATAAAAACAACAAAAACTTTTGAGACATGGGTTTTAAGAGAACTTATACATACATGTTTTCATGCATACACCATTGGAATCACAGCGCTGGCACTCACATTGAGGACTGTGAACCTCACATTCTTCGACGGAGCCTTCAATAACAACGAAAGGAAAACTACCTTAAACCTTGGACAATCCTATTAGTATCAGCCGCCTTATGAAATTTTATGGATGCCAAAATAATACCTATGGCTATTTCAGGTGCCTCATGACTGGATTGCTCAGACGAATTTTCAACAGGTGTAGATTCCTCTGAAACAAAAGTAAAACATAAAAAATTCCCAGAAAACATAATGAAATTGCTAGAATGTGCAAGTGCAATGAGAAATAGCACCTTTTGGTAGTTCAGGTCCATGAATTTGGAGAACGTTTGTCTTTATCCATCCAAGCATCCAAGCTGTGAAAAGCAAAACCAAATTCCCATATAAGACTCAGACCTGAAGCAACCCAAACTTCCCATTGTAAGAAAGTGGAGCAAGAAAATTCAGAAGGTTTTGGACAAACCTTCATCATCCTCATTGAAGGAACCTTTACTCGATCCAGGCTTCCCAGAATCTTCAAAATTACAGGAACATAAAGAAATCAGATATTAGAGCATTGATTATAAACTCAATTTAGAATGTTGTAGCTGACAGCCCTTCAGGTTTGGATTTCCCAGAGCAACTCTCACTGTGCTCATTTTTTGCTGACCCTTCATCATAATAGCCCAAGAATGTCGGATCATACGTTTGATTACCATTCAGAACAGCCAAAATTCTAACTATGGCTCCCCAAATACAAGATTAGGATTCAAATGTAGAGAAACCCAGCAGTTGGACTAACCTTCAGAGGACTCATTGGAAGCACTTTCACCCGATCCAGATTTTGTAGAACCTTCAAGATACAGGAAAAGTGAGAAAGCAGGCATTAGACCATCCAATTATGAAGCAACTCAAATTGGTCTAACTAAGAGTACCTTGAGGTTTATCCATGGATTTTTCAGACGAACCTTCTTTTTGCTCAGATTTCCCTGACCCTTGATAATTACCGCCCAAGAAACATAACATCAAACAGCTGACTCAAATGTAAAAAGGAGCACCCAGTGGTTTTGAATTCAAGAAACAGAGCACCAACCTTGAGCAGAGACTTGGGCAAGAACTTTAACCGACTCAGATGTCCCAGTAGCTTCAAAACACAGGCAAAGAAAGGAATCAGACATCAGAATTCCCCGCACCCCCCCCCCCCCCCCCCCCACCCCAAGAAAAACATATTGCAACACAGATTGTTCTAACTTAACCTTACCTTCAGCGTCAAGAGTTATGGCATCCAGACTGATTTGCTCAAGCATATCGTCAGCTAGATCGATGGATTTCCCACAAGAAGAACCCTCACCCAACTCAGTTCTTGCTGATTCTTCCCATTTCCCGGCAGTAAAAAACAACCCAAATTCCCAATTAAGGCAGAAATTTAAAAAACAAAAATAACAGAGTAAGATAGACCCAGAGTATTTCTGACAGACCTTCAAGATTCATGGCATCCAGATTGATATCTCGTTCTTCAGCGATGGATTTCCCAGAAGAAGAACCCTCACCCTTCTCAGATTTCACAGACCCTTGAATTACTACCCAAGAAAAACATAACATCAAACATTTGACACCCAATGAAATAGCGACCCAAAGTCTAATTACAGCAACCAGGAAAATACCTGAAGAAGGCGGAGATCTGGGTGGAGGCAAAAAGAAGAGAGTACCATGAGAAACAGGGAAAAACATGAAGAAGCAGCCATTTCGAATGATGTCTTTGATGGGAGTCACAAGTGCTTCTCCAGCAATATTGAAACAGCCAGCATATACTCTCTCTGATTCATCATAGGGGAAGCCCTCTTTCTTGGGAGCCCTAGCATTGAAAGTAATCATCCCGCTATTTCCTTTTTTGAAACGCGATACGCCATAGCAACCTGGCATGTCGAGCCGAGCGAAGAACGCGGGAATGCTCTCCCAGGTCATACGAATCACTTCATATGGCCCCTGTGGCCATGGTGTGCAATCTAGCTGGAAAGGGTGTTTTCCTGAAAACACAAGAATCAGATGAGAAAATGTTGGTGGAATACAGAGAGAGAGAGAGAGAGAGAGAGAGAGAGAGAGAGAGAGACCTGGGGTAAGAGCGACAAGGTTCGCATCCGCCATTGTTGGAAAAATGTCAGAGCTTCTGATTTGAGACGATTCAACTTGAGTGAGTTGGGTGGAAATCAGAAAGGGGGCTTAAGAAGGGGTTTGGGGCTGTATATATAGGAAGAAGAGAGATTGAACTTTTGGTGGGCGAATCTTGTTGCTGGTTGTAACGATTTGCAACGGACTTAACAGAATAATAATTACCCCGGCCCCCCTAAAAACAAAATAAAAGGGGAAAAAAAAATTTCCCAGTGGGGTCCTTTTAATTTTTCTTTTTTAATCACTAATCTGGCCCTTTTTGTAAAAGAAGCGATTAACAAGTTAGATTGTTACGAACGGACGTGTATGTTATGGGGACCTAAGCAGTGCAATGATGGTGTCCAAAGCATATGAGCGGCTATTGTGCATTTAGAAGGCCACAAGATTCTTTTATCTGAATTTTAGGAGATAAAGAGGTAATCATTTAGATAGTTTATCATAAATCGATTCAATTTTTTGTCACGCTAGTATTAATTGTCTGAATATATACATCCAATGTTGGGAAAAATTTGTCCGATTTAAATAATGAAATTTGTTCGATAGGAAAAAAATCAGGCACGATCACGAATTTTTCATCTGCATGTCAAATCCGAATACAGTATTTTCATATTTCTATTAGCCGAACCCGATCTTCATGACCCGAATTTAGACTTGTCTGACTCGAAAAAATCGACTATTCATCATTAATTTCTTGTCTGAATTTTTGCATTATCCGAATTGTCCAACCTGAATTCGAACCAAACCCGAATTTTGGCAGCACTAAACTCATCCTTAAATAACTAAGCACACATTAAGAGAACATAATTATGTTGACCCCCTTTAGCATAAGAGCATGGCATAATTTCTTCCATGCACTTGAAAAAGGCAACATAAAGTCATTTATCAATTATCGCCCTATGATAAGGATGACTTGAGAAATGGCCATTGCATCTAGCAAGATTAGTTGATCCACCATTATCCTTGTTGCTAGTATGGTTAGGAAAAATCAATGCGAAATAGGACGTACATACTTCAAAAAATGGTCCATTTTCATTGAGGTGGTGTCTTGTTGAGAATAAAATTTGAAAAATAATTTTTAAATTTTCTCATGTTTAGTAGGACATGGGAGGGAAGTGTTTTTTTTTTTTTTTTTCTTTTACCTTACAGAAGGAAAACTATTGTATATTATTTAAGGATCGAAGCTGATTTTGCTTTCCTTCCACATTAATACTATGGATGCTAATTTTGATAAAAAGAATTTATGTATACTTATTATTCTCTCTCCCGTGCCTTTGATCCTCGATATCTCCAGTGATATTTATTGATGTTTATGGTCGATTGAAAATGTATTATGGTTCAGATACTCGAAAATTTGGAATCAACAAAACTATACTCTTCACCGAGCAAAAATTTTCAGCCACCCAATGTCCCAATATCATTTTCACGTAACAAACCTATAATCAAAACCATATAAAACATTTAAGTCTTAAAAAGACAAATCAGCACATAAACATTGGGTTGAGGGGTTCTGGAACACCCGAGCATGTTGTCCATAGATTAGCTATGTCGTGTGATACAATGAAACATGTTCAGACTCACGCTTGAAGGGTCAAGGAGTAGCCCACTTTGAATATGTTGGGTTAAGCCCATTAGTTTAGTGTGACAGAGAGCATAGGTGCATCGCTCATGCTGAAAAGGTGTTTCTAGACTTTATTTGATGAGAAAACTAGGAATGAAATAGAATAGGAATTGTACCCTTGGACATTGGGTATGAAATTTGAATCATGAACTTAGTTGTTTTGTAAAAATTAAAACGGAACTAGGTTTTAATCTTATTGTTTGGTGAGCAATTATGGAATAGAATTAAGCCTATTTTTATTTTAGAAATATTATACGCAATTATAAATTATTATTTTAATTTTTATTATTTTGACTTTGTTAACAATGAAGCTCTGGTAGCTTATTTTGCTAACCATTTGAGTACTCATATTTATTTTAAATTAATTATCTTTAAATTTTCTTAATAGTTAGTCATTATTTTATAATTTGTAACATAACTTATCAATTCAAAAAATGAAGCTTCGGTAGCTTATTTTGCTAACCATTTGAGTACTCATATTTATTTTTAATTAATTATCTTTAAATTTTCTTAATATTTAGTCATTATTTTATAATTTGTAACATAACTTATCAATTCAAAAAATGAAAATATCCAAGCAACCTCATCAAGGTTTCAATTAAGCTCCATTCTTAATGTTTCTCTTTTCTCCTTTTATAGAAAAGCGAAGAGAGATTCAATTCAACCCATAAACAAAAACAAAAAATCCCAAGCAAATTATGGAAAAAATAAATAAATCCCTTCCCTCTTTAATTTTCATCTTGTTGCTTCTTCATTCCCATTTCATCTTGGTGCTTCTTCAAACCCCAACCAAGCTTACCCACACCAAGCTTCAGCACAAGAAGGATGTAGATCTGAAACAACAAATCATCTACAATGGTCAAACTTGCACAGATCTGACCTAGCCCCCCCCAAAAAAAAAAAAAATAAATCTGGAAGAAGATGAAGATGAGGGGGTAGGTGTCTAACTACAGCACAAAGAGGTGGTTGAAGGCAAGCGGCAACGATCTGGTGGGGAGGCGACGATGAGGATAGACATCAAGTCTTTCTCTCTAGGGTTTTGAGTGAGTGAGAATGCAATTGGGAATGATGGGAATGGATAATGAGAGAAAGGCTGGCAAACAAAAAATAAATTATTTTTCTTCTATTTTTTAGAATATAATACTTATCCCTTAGGATTGGGAACTTGATAACCCTCGCAAAGGGGGTGGGGGAACTTGATATCTAGCAGTATCAAGTCCATTTCCTTAAAAACTCTCATGAAACAATAAAAAAAGGAACTTGAACTCTCAGGTTTCAAGTTCCATTCCTTTTCACTCACCAAACAGCCCCTAGATGTTTGGTTTTATGATTTATTGGCAAGAACTATAGAGATGAAATTTGCTGTGATATGATTTCCATAGATGGCTACCATGTTCTGTTAGGGATGCCTTAACTATTTGATAGAAGGGTGATACATGATGGGAGATCTACTTTTTTAAAACCAAAAATCACAAGAAAATCACCTCATCCTTCTTAAGCCATTTCAAACAGAGAAACCAAAAGACACACCTCAAATTGAAATCTATTTTACCAGTCTACTCAAATCACAATATCGTGAGTTTGAGTCACGTAGGAACTTAATGCTATTGAGTATGGAGCCTGATAAACCCCCAATCACTATCCACCCTCACTTTCAACCCTCTTATTTGAATCCCAACATGTTTTCCTGAATGAAATCCCGCTCGGCTTATCGCCTAACAGGTCCATCCAACACAAAATTGAACTTGTGCCAGGTTTTGTCCTCTCGAAAAAGGTAGCCTATAGAATGAACCTCCAACATACTAATGAGACCGAAAGGCAAGTTGATGGCTTGATAGCTAAGAGCATGATCAAGGTAAGCCCGAGTCCTTGGGTAGTACCTACCTTATTGGTGCCAAACAAGGATGGAAGTGAGAATATGTGTCGACAAAAGTGCCGCCAAGAAGATCAGTATCAAGTGTAGGTACCATATTTCCATATAGGAGGACTTATTTTATGAGTTATACGATGCTACGATCTTTTTTGAGTTTGATTTGAGGAATAGTTGCTATCATATCAGAAATTATAAAGGAGATGAGTGGAAGCCAAACTTTAGGACAACGTGAGGCTTGTATGAATGGCTTGTGATGCCATTTAGATTGACTATTGCTCCTAGCACCTTTATGAGATTGATGAACCGAGTACGTAAGCCTCTATTGGGAAAATTTGTGGTTGTTTACTTTGATGACATATTGGTTTACAATGAGACAAAAAAATAACGGACCAGCCAGTTACAGCAAGTCCTTAAGATCCTATCTCAAGAGAAGTTCTATGGTAACTCAGAAAAATATCACCTTCTCACTTCATCAGTGATGTTTGTTGGTTATGTTGTATATACACAGGGTATACAAGTTAAGAAAGGTAAGAACAAGGCCATTAGAGAATGCCCAAACTCTACTCCATCTAGCAAGTTAGGAGCTTTCATGGTCCGACTTCTTTCTATAGGATTGTGAAGAGTTTTAGCACATTCATGGCACCTACGATTGAAGTTCTTAAGAGGAAAAAGTTTGAGTGGACTTATCAAGCAAGTAGCCTTTGGAAGCATGAAGGAAAAGCTCACTAGTGCACCTATTCTGCCCTTGCCTAGCTTCTCCAACGTCTCTAAGGTAAAATGTGAGGCTTCAAGGGTTTGCATTGGAGCTATGCTTAGTTAAGAAGAAAGACCAATTGCCTCCTTAACTCAGAAGCTAAATGAAGGCAAAAGAAAGTTCTAAACTTATGACAAGAAGTTTTTTGCCATTGTGAGAGGTTTTATGCCATTGTGAGAGCTTTGGAGCATGGGAGGCATTATATGCCATTTAGCTAAGAGTCATGCCCTTCCCAAGGCTTATACTCGCCACTACCTATTCCTCAACCTTCGGAAGATATTAGTCTTGACTTCATCACATGTTTGCTTAGAACTTAGAGGAACAAGGACTACATCACGATGGATCTACATAAATGCTAAAAAAAGGGGTTAGTTCATTTCCTATCACGCTACCTATGATGCTTCCGACATGGCCAATCAGAACATCAAAGAGGTTGTTAGATTGCATGGCATTCCTACAGCCTGTTATTTGATAAAGATACTTAATTTTTAAGCCATTTTTGGCTCACACTGTGGCGAAAGATGAGAATTTTGCTTAAGTTATGCAGAAGTTGTCGCCCCAAACAGATGGGTAGATTAAAATGACCAGTAGAATTTTAGGCACTTTGTTTAGAGTTTTGTGAAGAAGAGCCTTATAAGGTGAGATAGTTTACCCTATGTTGAATTTTCATACAATAGGTCTCCAATCAAGACTATAGGTTAAGAATGTCATCATTCTGGGTTCTATATGGATACCACCCACTTGACCCCCATAGACTTGGTACCAATTTCCACTACTACTAAGTTTATTTGGGAGGATGAGAAGAGCACGAAGGGAATGAATGATCTCTACTTTGAGGTCGCAAACTAAAAAGGACAAGAAAGATGCCCACTTCTAGCCTACTGATCTTATCAGGATTCGTATTCGGAAAGAAAGATTTTCAAGCACAAGGAAAGAACAATTGACCCAATGTCTAGATGGTCAAGCTTCCTAGAGAGTATGGGTCTATGGCACCTTAATGTTGCTGTTCTCAATCCCTATTTTGATGAAGGTTAGGAACACCCAATTAAGTTTGAGGACAAACTCTTTTGAAGAAGATGGGCTGATGGGGATCAAGGTCCTAACATTATCCAAGAAGGCTCCAAGGATGTTTCATGCCACAAGGTAGTCAAGGAAGTTTTGTCCTTGGTTAACAAGATCAGTCGGTCCGCCATTGAAATTCAATATCAGACATCCAGATTCTGGCCTGGACTTGTGAGCATGATTAATCAAGAACCAATTGGGGGAGATGCCTATTTTCTCCCCTTTAGTTTAGCATGTTTATGATCTAGTAGATCCATTTATAGCATTTTGTGAGCTCAGCAAGAAGATAAAACATGCTAGGACTTTCAATAGTGCACCTTGGATTGTTATTCAGCATAGTCTAGTTTCTTGGAGGGAATTTTGAAATGTTTAAAGGCATATTGTTTCACATAACGTTAGGTGGTGAAACTTTTTCTGAATATCTTTCAAGTGCATCTCCAAAGTTTGGCTACAAGCACCCTACGATCTCCTTTTGAGTAGCTAAAATTTGAAGAAAATCTCTTATATCCGGTAGAAAGCCTGTTGCTGATTTTAAGCCTGGACGACCAAATTAGCTACAAGTTGAATGCTTTTTGCTTTATTTGGAGATTAAATAATGTATTAAACTTGCTGTCTATGTGTAGTTCAGTTGTATCCCTCTTTGTACGCTTTTAATGCATTTGGCTATCAAAACCTATATGAGAGATGGTCACATATATATATATATATATATATATATATATATATATATATATATAATATATATATATATATATATATATATATATATATATATAAAGCTCTTTCATAAGAAAGCAACTCAATTTATGATTGAATGCAAAGCTTGAGTTGGCTACTCAAGTGGTGATATATTAGGTCAATTTAACTCATCTTGGTGGTGTTTCTATATCCTAAATAAGCTAAGGTGACTATCCAAGTGAGCTCAAGTGTGATGTTTGTATATCACTTGCTCTCTTAATTTGTTTTAGATATTTTATTGTCTACTTTTATATCCATTTTAAAAATATATAGGAGTAGTGTTCTCTTCGTAAACAAAAAAATATCATAAGACTTTACAGGTTTCTACTATCTCTAACTCTTTTAGTAGTGTTTCTTATTGAACTTGCACACTAATATTAACGATTGTTTAATTGATCAGTTAATCGTAAGCACTTTAATGTTAATACGATCATTATTCTAAATGACTATTTTAGTAATTTTTTATGTAAATATTTCATATTTGTTAAATTCATTCAATAAAATTCTTGTTTCGTTTAGATATTTACATAAAAATGATTTTACCCCCTACCAAACATACCCTTAATCTATATATATATATATATATATATATATATATATTAAAAGTTGGATGGAATCAATGTATGAGTGCCATGTGTCATGCCACTTAGGATGCCAAATGTAATACCTTGTAGAATTAATTAGCTACATAAATATCCATTTATGATTTAATTAATGCAATGCTATATTTAGTTTAAAAAATGACTTTTTGCATATCTTATATATTTATTAATATACTATAATAGGATATTCATTGCATTAATAAAGTAAAAAGGTGGTCCATAAAGTTTGCCCATAAAAATAGATGTTACAGATATTAGAGAATTTTGACAAGACAATAGTAAATAAATAATTATATTATGAAAACAAAAGGAATTTTAAGTGATTTAAAAGGAAAAGAATAAAAGAAACCATAATAACTCAAAAAAATAATAATTATGTTGTTATAAAATTATTACTACTATTAAAATTGATACATTTTTATTACTTATTTATATTTAATTGAATTTAAAACAACAATTATGAAGGAAAAAATTGATCCATTTTATCTACTAAAACTTGCCCACAAAAGAAAAGACATTTCATATATTAGATAATTTTTAAGTAGTAGTAAATAAATAATTATGATACATATATAAAAGGAATTTGAAATAATTTAATGCAAAAAGGAAAAGAAATAATGATAACTCAGAAAAATAATTATTTTATAATGCAATATCAATTCTTTATTTTAAAGTGACCCAATGTCATATAGTTGTTACTATTTAGTAATAAAATTTATTCTCCAAAAATATAATTGTTTAACAATGAAAAACTGAGCAAATAAAATAAAAAAATGAGTTCAAATTAAGAATGAAAAAGATGTTGTTACAACAACCCAAAAAAAAAGAATCTAGCAAAGTGTTCAACTTTTGATAATTAAACTGACATATCGATTTATTTTTACTATTCGAAAAGAAACTATCTATTGTGTTATGAATATATTTAAAAAAGTTTGAATTATGTCCTTGCATCGCAAGGGTATAATCCTAGTGTGTGTGTGTGTGTGTATATATATATATATATATATATATATATATATATATATATATATATATATATATATATATATATAAAGTTGGATTGAACTCATGTATAAGCGACACATAAGCTTGACATGTAGGATGCTACATAGGAGAGAATAGCCATATGAGATACTTTAATACAACATAGGATGCTACATGATATTTAAAATTAAAAAAAGACAATGTAGGATGAATGTAAATTTAATACAATATTAATTCTATTTAATAAGGTAACTTCTCACATATCTTTCCATTATTTAATAATAAAATTTAAACATAAAATATATATAATTTGATGATGTAAATATAACAAAAAATGTGAATTAGATATTAATTAAGAATAAAAAAGTATGTTATTAATAGGAAAAAAACTAAAAAAGACTCGCTTTACTTTTGCATTATCAAAATAATATAATACACCGATTTATTATTTACTTCTTTAATAAAAAATTTATTCTCTTAATAATATATTAAAAAATTATTTAATTCACACTCTTACATCGTAAGAATATAACCCCAGTTTTATTATATTTCTCAAGACTCAAATTTCTATCGATCGAAAGCTAACATCTCCTCCGCCAAGTCATCAAAAGGAAAGGAAATACTTGGCCTCTTCCTCATGCCATGGTTATTTACTTGTTTGTTTTAAAAACTTTATGAAGAGTTCTTTTTACTTAAATCGGACCCCCAAAAAAAAAAAAGAATTGGAGGAAAGAGAATATGAGATAAACATAAAAACAATACGTTGAGTGCTCATGAACACCAAACTCTGGCAGGTCCATTCTCTCTTTACTCGGACTATTTTAGAGTTGGGAAACAGATCGGGTCGGGTCGACCTATTTAATAAACGGGTCAATTTCGTGTCGGCTTTGAAAATAACTTAGATTTGCTCAAAACTGAAAAATAACAAGTTTTTACATTAAACGGTCAAATCGTGCCGACTTCAGGTCGAAATCGGTTCGGGTAGGGTCGGATTCGTGTTTCTCTCCATAACTTCGGATCGAGTTCGTGTCGTGTTATCGTATCGGGTCAGACTTTCACAGCTCTAGATTATTTCGGAAGAATAAGTTTTCTTTTCCCTGATAATTTGTCCAGATTCTCAGGCCCAAACTACAACCATCACAAGTTTGGATTGATGCAGCTTATACAACAGTTTTACTATCGGTCGGCTTCCTACTACTATTCATGGGTCTGATGGTTCTGCTCAAAAGTTATTTGGTAAGGTTCCTTATTATTAGTTTCTTAGAGCTATCTATGACCTCATATAGGCCCCTTGTGCCTGGTTTGATAAACTCAAAATAGCTTTCTTATCTCTCATGGCTTTGACTGCAGCTCGGCTAACATCTCGATGTTCACATTTCGCTCACATTCTCACTCTATCGTCCTTAATTTTTATGTGGATGACACAATACTCACTGGAAGTTATAGCTCTGCCCTTCAGAAATTTGTTGATCTTCTATCTCATGCATTTGCGGTGAAGGACTTGGGGTGACCTTCATTCCTTCTTGGGAGTGGAAATTACCTGCTCCTCTGTGTTTATTTTTGCCTCAACACAGATACACACATGATTTGCTTTGCAAAATACATATGCATACCTGCAAATTTGTTTGCACTTCTTCTGATGCCAGGACCACCGTTTCCATCTCTTCATGAGTTACTTGCATATCAATTGACTACAAAATCATGTTAGGTGCTTTGCAATATTCGACAATTACACGGTCTGTCATTGCACATGCAATCCATGTAGTTTTCCATATCGCGCATGCTACTTGCACCAGTCATCTTTTTGCTGCCAAGCATATTGTTAGGTACTTTAAGGGCACCATCGATCATGAGATTATACTATGCAGTACTGTTGTTTCATCGCTTGTTGTTAGCTATTCCGGCACTGCTTGGTTAGCTATCATGATTCTTGCTGCTCCATCGCTGAGCATGCAGTATTTTTGTTTCATAAGGCCAATATGTCAGTGCCTACCCAGATTGAGGGAGTGTTACAGGACAGAAGGATACTCATAATTTTTCTGGTATCTTTTCTAGCATATATACATATATATATGCGCAGTGGTTCCCGTGTTGGGCGAGCGTTTCCATCACAAAATATTTTATAGTGCGAAGCTCTTGTATGCAGCTTTTAATTTACCATAGCCACTGCTTTTGTATTACCCCAAATTTTCGCGTGATTTATTCATTGTCAAAATAATGCTAACTGGGGTTAACTAGGAAATACAAAAGTAGGGCTTTGGCTTCATATATAACATCCAGTTTTGTTAGATAAAATTAAGTTATGCTGAGTGGGGTGAATTAGGAAATACAAAAGGGATTTATAAAGTGCGACAAAAGGATGAAGGCTGAAGATGTGAATGTCTTATGCTAACTGGGGTGAATGCTTTGTATTCCATTAGGGGAGTACTAACTAACGAGAAGGAAGCATTAGCAATATGCATCATGAACACTTGAGAGTTCACTCAAAGTTGAATACAGCTGAAGTGACTGCATATTTTCTGAATGACAAAATCCCTGCCAAATTAAATTGAACCTTTTGCTACAAAATTGGAAACTTGAGAATACTGATTAAACGAAACTCAGACCAGTTTCAGACTAACCTTACAAGAGGATCAGACTGCAAAATGACATCAAAAGACAGCTGAAAATCAGTTCTCAGTTCATTGAAGGAACTCCTAAAAACAGCATAAAACGTTCGCCTCAATTCAATGCAGTTTCAGATTGAGAGAATGTCTTAATCTATGGCACTGCAGGTGGTAACAGATGGAAACAGAGGAAAGAGGAAGCAAGAGATCAGGAATGAAAGCTATTCCTAGCCCTTTTAAGAAAGTATCATACACTGCTTAACAAGTAGAAATGTATAAGTTGTCCATAAAGCAACAAGATATGCGGCTATAAATGCCCAATATTCACACATGGGCTACTCTCGAAAACCAAGAACAATCAAAAAACAGTACAGACCATCCTGTCAAGTGTATCTATAAACTCTTGAATTCTCACAGCCACAATTGACTGACTGACTACTCACCAGAAGGACCAGGCTCTGGTCCTCTGATTTTGCTGAACAACCTCAGCACTCCATTTTCAAGATCTTGGCGAAGATCAGCGAACTTGCAGCATGAGCATCGAAGCTGCAAAAAGAACAGGTAGCTCCTTGCACCAAGTATCTTATTTTTAAGCTCTTGTGGCGGAAGGTTTCCACAGACCAGAATACAGCGGTCTCTAACTGTTGTCACACACAGATCTGGTCCAAGTCCTGGGAGGTCAGCCCTCACATACACTGAATACAGACCTTCTTCCTGCACCACACGCTTTTCACAGACTCCGTCTGGTCCATGTATCTTCAATCGGTTGATGTATCCAATGATATCTTCATCTGTGGACCCTGCATATCAAGGCAGAATGATTGATAGAAGTACGACAAGAAAAGCTTACCAAAAACCAATCACTACTGGTATGCTAGAAACAGAAAAATGATTGAACATTTGTGTACCAGATTTTATAAGGGTTCCATTTGTGGGCTTCATCATGTATTTCGTGTCGATTGGGGGCAATTTGTTGTGTTTGTATAGTTGTTTTGCCATTTTTGCAGGGGAAAAAAAAAATGAAGATTTAAAGATTAGAATAAAGTTTGCAATTGATTATTAGGGAAAGAATCTGCACCCTTTCCGTAAAGTATCCTCTACAAACAACAAAAAGTTCTGAAACATAGGCTTTATTAGGAAAGGTAATACCCACATGTTTTCAGGCATATGCCATCAGAATCACAGCGTTGGCACTGGCAATGAGAACCGTGATTGCCCATTTCTTCAACTGAGCCTTAG
Source organism: Carnegiea gigantea (assembly GCA_029747015.1). Lineage (NCBI taxonomy): Eukaryota > Viridiplantae > Streptophyta > Magnoliopsida > Caryophyllales > Cactaceae > Carnegiea > Carnegiea gigantea. Next base: position 586,492 of record JAKOGI010000075.1, read on the forward strand.
ATTACAACAAGGAAAAGAATAAGTTAAATCTCAGAAAATGTTATTCGTATCAAGACCTTGTGAAATTTTAAGGATGTAAAAATAGTACCTATTGCTATTTCGGGTATTTCATGTCTGGATTTCTCAGTGGCAGAAGTTTCAACAGGCACAGACTCCTCTGAGACAGAAGTGAAATGTAAGAAATTCCCAGAAAACATAATCAGATAGATGGATGTACAACTGCAATAGGAAATGGCACCTTTTGGTGGTTCAGGTATGTCAACTTGGAGAATGTTTCTTTTTATATATGCAAGCATCCAAGCTGTGTAAAACAAATCCAAATTCGTATATAAGACTCAAATTTGATGCAACCCATCGTTCCATTGTAAGAAATTGGATCAAGAAAATTGAGGAGGTTTTGTAGAAACCTTCATTGCCGTTGTTGGAGGAACTTTTACTCAACCCAGGCTTCCCAGAACCTTCAAGATTATAGGAAAATAAAGAAGTCAGACATTAAAGCATACGATTATAAAACGACCCAGAAGGACCCACACCCCTCTCAGATTTTGCTGAACCTTAATTATAACAGCCCAAGATACAAAATGACGATTCAAATGTAAAGAAACCCAGGAGAGTTTGAACTAACCTTTATCAGACTTATTGGACGAACTTTCATGTGACACATGTTCTATAGAAGCTGCAGAATTACAGGAAACGTAAGAAATTAGGCGTTACATCATCCAATTATAACAGCAATCCAGGTTGTTGTAATTAATAATGTCTTTAGGTTTATCTATAGATTTCTCAGAAGAGCCTTCATTTTGCTTAGATTTCTCTGACCCTTGACAATTACGCCCCAAGAAATATAACATCAAACATTTTATTGCAAATAAAAAAAAAACAACCGAAATTTTGACAAGGGTAACCATCGGAATCCCTATTACCAGCTAGGACTCAATGGTAACCATCATACATCAGTTCCTCCAAAACAGTTCACAACACAGATGTTCTATTAACAGTACCTTTGGCTTTATCGTTAGATTTCCCAGAAGAAGAGCCCTTACGCTTCTTAGTTTTCGCAGATCCTTCACAATCACCGCCAAGAAATATAACATCAAACACTTGACTAGCAGTTAAAAAAAAAAAAAAAAAACCAAAAATCTTAAAGTATAGTGGCCCCGAATTCCCAATTAAGATAGAAATGTGAAGTAAACCAGCACTTCAATTCAAGAAACACAGCGTGACAGACCTTTTCTAGATTTAGTGGAAGAAATTCTGGGCGACCCAGAATTCCCAGAAGCTTCAAGATTCATGGCGTCCAGATTGAATTGGTCAAGTATACCTTGATGTTCAACGATTGATTTCCCAGAAGAAGAACCCGCACCCTTGTCAGATTTGACAGACCCTTGAATTACAACCCACAAAATAACATAACATCAGACTTTTGACTAGCAAAGAAGAAGAAACCGTCATGAGATTCATGGCAACCAAGTAAGAGAGAGAAAGATACCTGAAGAAATCTGAGGAGGAGGTGATCTGGGTGGAGGCAAAAAGAAAAGATTAGCCTGATTGCGGAAAAACATGAAGAAGGAGCCATTTTTAGCCCGGACTCTAATCGGAGTCTCAAGTGGGTCTCCAGTAATCTGCAGAAAGCCAGCATATACTCTCTCTGATTCATCATAGGGGAAGCTCTCTTTCTTGGGAGCCCTAGTATTGAAAGTAAGCACATTATTTGGTTTCATGAAAAATTTGAAGCCATTTGGTGCGACCCCAGGCATGTCAAGCCGAGCGAAGAACCCCCTTTCCATACAGACCACCCCATGTGGCCCCTTAGGACCCGGCAAGCTTTCGATCTGGAAAGGGTGTTTTTGAATTTCAGCTGGGGTGACAACGAGAGCGTTCGTAGTTGCCATTGCTGAAAAGAATGTCAGAACTTATGATTTGGGATTGGGACGATTCAATTTGAGTTGGGCAGAAATTCGGAATGGGGGTTTAAGGAGGGTTTTGAGTTTGTATTTGCAGGAAGAAGGGGAGAGATTGAACTTTGGCGGGCGAATCTTGCCTAAGGTAGCAACGCTCTATAACGGACTCAACAGATACCAAATGGGTCCCCCAACCAACCCCCCAACCCCCCCCCCCCAAAAAAAAAAACCCCAAAAAAAAAAAACCAAGAAAAGCGAAAAACAACTTTCCGGCTGCGTCTGTTTTTTTGGGGCTTAAATGATGCACCGAATTCTATTGGTGCTGTTTCTCTTGCGTTACCTCTTGTGATTGGAATGGAATTAATGGATTGTTAAAATGTTTATTAAGAGTGTACCAAGTTTTCTTACTAATTTTATCCCTTTAAACAAAAAAAAAGCGATTAATTTAATAGGTAAATTATTATAAATGGATGTGTCTGTTCTAAAAGCCTAAGTATTGTAATACTGGTATTCAAGGTATATGAGCAGTTCTTGTGAATTTAGAAGCATACAATGATAGTATTTTATTTGGACTTCAAGACAGAGAAAACTAGAAAAGATAAAAAAGTGCTTTATTAGCTTTGTCATAGAATTTTATCAACTTCTCATTATCATTTTCATTCTCAACATCAGCCACTCATAATAGATCACTTCCTCCCAACTACCATATTCGACCATGTCCGACTATTGAGTGATTAGAAATTTCCGATACTACATTTAAATTTCCTAAATTAATCATCTATTAAACTTTAATGATGCAACCACTCTTTCCCTCGATTCCACACCCCGGCCCCTTCCCCAAAAAAAAGTTTGTGAGTGATATTATCCAGAGATAGAAGAGCTCCCCATTTACAAAACCTATTTGTGGAGTATTAGCCAATTACCCTTACAATTGTAAATTACGTGCAAAATAGATCCTCATTTTCATGAAGAACTTTGTTAACCATCTCTTCACTGTAAAAGGTGATAAAGAACTTGTAAATACCCTATATCAGTCAATTTGGTGAAAAAATGGCACTACCCCCTTCGAAACTTCTGAGACACATGGTACATAAATTAAAGGGGCATTGGAGATTGATAGAACATGCTTCGTTTGAGCACCACACACCACCTCAGTGGTGACCGTAGTGAGCTTCCATCGACATGCCTAGCGGAAGCCAAAACCCTCTCTTTATTCGCTTAAATCTACCTTAAATTAGAGAGACGAAGGTGTGCTCCATTCTTGTTGATATATATGATCTCGGCCAAAAAAACCAACATCGAAAGGTGTGCTCGTGGCTCACGCACCGTTGCCTTCGTGGCAACGGTGGTGACAGTCCTGCACAGTGGTGGTGACAGTCTGCAGTTTCCTAAAAAGTGGGTTTAATCTTCAAGATGAAATGGGATCAATTTGGATGGCATTCATAAGATTTGGACTCCTCAATGCGTCTACTTTGCATCTGTGAAACCATTAGAGATCATGGTTCGCCTTTTAGTGGTGAATTATATTAAGAAAAGCTTCTAATGCAAAGCTATCCAGGATTTCCATCTTTGTAAGTCAACTTCGAGCTTCTTTTTTGGATGATCAAATGAGCTACAAATGTCTAGTTTTCAACAAAAAAACACTGAAAGTTATGAGGCAAAACTCCAAGGGTGGTTAGTCCAGGTTTGGTTATGAACAATTCTGATTATCGGGTTATTTGATCACTTAATGTAAGAATTTGTGGCCAAGCTCTTTGGGATGACTAGTAGATATTCTATGCTTATCTCTTCTATCCATTTGGGCTGTTTAAGGAAGCTTCCAAACAAGAAGTGCTGAATTTGCTTCTCATTGTTTTCTATTGAATGGTCTCCTCCTCCCCACCCCGCTTTTGCTTTTGAATGTAAAATGTACAATTTTCTAGCATCTTATTTGTGATCGTCATGCTCTATTCTCACTAGTTAAGAGTCCTTATAACCCCTTTGGTTGGGTAGAGGCTAAGAGATAGGGATGAGAAAATGCTAGAGTTATTTATACTTCCTTGTAACTCCTATTTCCTGTGGTGGTATTGCCTTTAGCATGAATATATTGCCTTGACTTCTTTTCTTTTCCCCAAAAAAATGCCAAAAAATGCCAAAAAATAGAAATTTTATATTTTTCTTTTTGATTCAAGATATTGGTTTGGTTTTTTTTGTTTTTGCAGTTGAGGTTTGGTCCACTTCTATTAGTGTGAGAGCACAAAAACCCTTCATTTTGCTAAGCATCAAAACTCAATCTTCGTGTGTGATTTATTGCTTTAGGTCCTTCCATTTGAATTTTTTTTTGGCTTTGGATTCTCCCATTAGTATTCTTCTTCTAGTCCACAAAAAAAACCCCTAAGAAAGAGCCTAAACGCACTTGCACCCCAAACACATCCCTTAGCATCACAAAAGCCCTTCTCAAAAATCATACATGTCTACCCAGTTGCTTAGCATGCTCTACTCGTGCTTTTTGGAACGCATGTGCCATTCCTCATGCATCCAGTTTTAGTCCAGAGTCGTCGCATGATTTGACCATGGCAGCTATTTTAAATGATGTAGCACTTTGCTTGGGGGAAATAAAGGAGAGGAATAGAAATTAAGCTTTTTGCACAAATCGCATGTATGGCTCTTGTTAGAAGAAGTTGAAAGTTGAAACCTTAAAGATACTAAAAAAAATTGTGAATGCGGGGGAGTGAGATGTGGGCAATAGGATACAACGGTACTTATGCAATTTTTCTTGCATCTTTATTAGTGTACATCTGAGAGTTGGCTACCATGTTGGGTGATGCTTTCCGTCACAAAATATTTCGCATGATAGTAAAACCTGGATCCTCAAATTAATCTATGGCTCTCGCCTAACCGAAGCCGTCTCTTTGCTTCTGACCTAACTTCTTTCTTAAGAAACCTTACTTCACCCTTTTCATGGTTGCTGCTGTGGGCACAAACTCCATCCATTAGCACCAGCCGAAAGCACCCCACAATCCCAATCTTGAGTATAGGTGATTGCGTCTTTTAAGTTTATTTTAGGAAAGTTTGAGCTTTGCAACGATGAGTAGATTCGCCACCATATTTTTGGGAAACTATGAAAACCATTTAGAAAATAATTTTTTTTAAAAAAATTCCCCACGATCCCAGACGGTGATTGGCTTTACTCTAAGGCAAATAGCCAAGAGAAGAGTCCACAGGTAAAGGTACGACCACTCGTAGGAGCAGTAGTCCGCCCATCGAGATAGCGAATTTTACAATGGCCTCTACTTGGGTTTTAGAAGAGAATAGTGAAATCCAAATCATTCCACACAATTCTCAAGTTTCATGTCAGTTTGTCTTGTTTAGTGATTAAGCATCAACGACATAAACTTTATGGGTGATCCCATGGATTTAGTCATATTTACATACTAACTATAAGAAATTAAAAGAACTAAATAGAAATAAACTTTGTGATCCCTTTGATAAGTATACATAGTGATCCAAATTAACATGTGCAAAAAAGAAACAATTAAGGTGCATCAAACATGAAAATAATTATCAACTAATGATGAGAAATGTTGTATCTTAGGATGCATGTGACGCCCCGAGGATTCTAATTTATTTTGTTACCAATCTTAAGCCTACTTAATGCAACGGAAATAACCTAGTGGGCGTAACTGTCGTATTTCATAATGAGATACAACGCGAAGGCAATTAATTGAAATAAATAAAAGTATAAACCAAAGTCAAATGTCAAAATGTAGAGTCAACTCAATCAATTACAATTTCAAAATTATTCGATTCAAATGAAAATTTAATCTAAACATCTATGCGCCCTCGCTCATATCCCATCCCCATGCAGCACATTAGTACCTGAAAACAAAATATTTCAAACAGTGAGACAGAGTTTAATAATGTCTACCCCCAACTGTAAAACACCTACTTAAATTCATTTCAAACATTTAGGGGTAAGAAAGAACATTCAAACAATTTGAAAACGATTCCCAGCCAGTCCAATATCTTTAAACTTCCACATTAGCCATTATTGAAAATCAAAATATGTCAATTCCATTGGCGCGCGATCCCACCAGAGAGTCTCATGGCTTTCCACCAAACAACCTTATGGATTACTAGAACCCATCTTGGCGTACAACCCTTTACAATGGCACGTACCTGGTAATCGCATGCTATAACCCAGGGAAACTAACTTGTCTCAAGATCAAGGGAAACCTACCATGATATCAAGAAGGAACCCTCCCGCAAACTCGCTTTAGCCTTTCACTTTAGGATTAGTATATTATGAATAAACTGTTTGGCTTCCCGAAAGCCCAACCCACCTCAAACAATCTTCTATTACTTAGCAAAACCACTTAAAATATAAACTGCTCAAATAAAACATTCAATCACAACATGATGTTCCATATTTATAAAATCATAGAATCACAAGTTGCGGTTCACGGTTTATATATAAGGTCCCTTTGGCATACAACGTCACATAACATTTCGTAAATATCCAAAATCACTTCAAAAGAGCAACAAAGGGGAATTAGGGCACATATATTACCTCGAAGAAGCGTAGGTGTCTAGCTTGAGCTCGAACTAGAATATTGGGCCTAAATGATAAAGTTAAAGCATCACAACATGGACTAACCCAAGTGAATTCTTACAACCCAAAACTATTCTTTTTCAACCTCAAAGTTAACCATGCCACTAGGACCACTTGAGTAGGACCCACACCCTAAATTCTGACTTTTATGAACTCATATCAATTTTTAAAATCAAATACCTAATAAAAACAATTAAGTAGTGTTTGGTTGGGGGGGAAATGATTTTCTCGGAAAATAGTTTTCTAATTTTCCGTTGTTTGGTATAATAAAGAATGAAAAATTATTTTCCAAGGAAAATAATTTTCCCCCCAATGGAGGAAAATGATTTCCTTTTTAAGAAGATAAGAAGTTAATTTTCCTCATTCAACTCTTCAATAATATGGTCAGCTGAAATTTATGTGCAAAATTCAATTTCAACAGTTTTGATCGAAACTTCACTATCTGATGAAAAAGATTAAAATAAACTTAAATCTAAATTTTCAGCTTAAATTTCTTTCATTTGATCGATACTTAATTATCTCTACCCCAATAATTTAATCGATATTTTTGTCATTAAAAAAATGTAGTCGACTTGCCATTAAAACAATTTTAATAGTTTAGATTGAAACTTGATCATCATGTAGAAAATATTAAAATATGCTCAAATTCAGATTTTGATATTGATATTCTTTCATTTGGTAAACATTTTTTTTCCACAACGACAATTAATTGATACTACTAAAAAATCTAGTTTTTCCAACGGAAAATGCCGACCGAAAAAGAGGCCGTCGGATAGGCCGGCGGAAGAACAGAAAAGGCAAAAAGGGCAGACCGATATTCCGACGGACAAATATTCCGTCGGAATTTCCAACGGAATCCGACTGTTCCGTCGGAATTCCGACGGAAATCCAACGAATATTCTGTCGGTCCTCTGGTCAAAATTGACCGGTTGTCTGCAGAAAAGGGGGGAGATTTTTAATAAAAAGATTCCTTGTCTGACGGAATATTCCGTCGGACAATCTTTAAAACCTAGAAACTGTGTTTCGGGTTTCATTTTCGGCACCCCATACTAAAGAGAGAGAGAGGGCGGCAATGTATGGCATTCAGGGTTTGAACCCGGGGAGAAATCTTTCTTCATTTCATAGATACTTCACATTCGTTGCTGATCTAAAAGGGATCTTATCTCTGTATCCCTAACCCCTTCAAACAAAGTTTACATAAGAAAGAGTAGTGCCAAGAAACAACACATACCCAACACGTCAGGGAGCCCCTATAGATGTAAAGACTTGACTTCACTGAACCGGCATTACTCTTTCTTTGTTTGTCAGCTCCTACCATTCGTTCTTCGTCTGCTCGTTGAGTGCCGTCCTTGGCCCTTGCTCCTTTCTTACATAGAGAGAGAATGAGAAAAGCACCGCCGTCGCCGTCACCGCCTAGCCCGCCGTCACCGTCGCCGTGTGAAGCCACCGCCGCCCAGCCGACCACCGCCTAGCCCGCCGCCACCCAGCCCGCCGGCCACCCCAATTCGACCACCACCACTTTTCTCTTCCAAATTCAAGTATGTGATGTTTATATAACTTGTAGTAAATTTTTTTATGAATTTGATAAATTTGAGCTCGAATTTAACAATTGTATGATAATTTCTATTTGTTGTTGAAATTTTATTGAGTTATTTGTAGATTATGGGTTTTGAATTTGGTTGTGTTGATGTGAATATGAAAGTTTAATATGTAAATGTTGTTTGTTTAGGTTGTAGTAGATATGTTGATGAAATTGAGAAATTGAAGTTACAATTTAACAATTATATGGTAATTTGTGTTAGTTGTAGAAATTTTATTCAATAATTGATAGATTTTGGATTTTAAATGTGGTTGTATTGATATGAATGTGAAAGTAATTATTGAGTATTATTAGTACGTAATTGTGTGGATGATATAAAAATTTAATTGAATGTTATTTTTTGGAACTTATTATTGGGAGTTTTGAATTTGTAACTTTAGAGATTTTCATATTGGAAGTGGATGTTTGGTGTGGCTAACACGTCGAATTTATGATGGTTACAATTAATAGTGACTATTTAGAAATGTGGGAGGATGAAATATTGTGACGTATTATTTGGATAATATGTATACATGGTATTTAGTATTGTACAAGTACTTGTAATATATTAATTTCAAAATTTAATTAGATAATATTTGTAATTAGTAGATTATTTTGTATGTTGTACCTAAAATGTAATAAATTAAATGAAGGTATGTTGGATAATAATTGAAAGTTGGATGATGAAATTGTATGATTGTGTAAATGTGTAAATATTATTTATTGTTATGTACGTAGAGTAAATAATAATACGTTTATTATATATAACGTAAATATTTAAAGTTTTAATTTGTGTGGATGATTAATATGAAGGATATGGGTCATAAGAAAAGGCATATTGCGAATGGGAAAAAAATACGTTATTGTTGCTGTAAATGTCGTTATTGTCGGTGTAAATGTCACAAGTTTGGACTGCAATTTCAGACATTCGAACAGGTTTACATCCTGACCTAATTGTCATACTGTCTTATTTTTGTGCATTGCATATTGAACATAATGCATGACGAAGTAGTACAATCATATGTAAATTATTGCTGTAACTATGTATGAAGAAAGGTGTAGTCATTATGTCTATTATTATTATAAATAAGGAATTAACGTATACATTTGTAATGCTCTACAGTGGATAATATTGATGGACCACCCCATCGAAGGTGGACGTATAAAAGATTTTTACCAGGGAGAAAAGGGTATAGACAAGAATTTTTAGATGGAGTTGAATTGTTTGATCAATTTGCAAGAAGTCAAGTGAAATTCATAAATAATGGACATTATAGATGTCCTTGTGCCAAATGCCAGAATAGAGCTTATAGAGAACCTAATGACGTGAGATTACACTTATACCAAAATGGTTTTGTTAAAGGTTATTGGTACTGGACATCTCATGGGGAAGTAGAACCAACCTCCTATGACAATGTTAGAAGTAGCAACGCACAGAACTTATATGACAACATGGTTTCAAGTCCCATAGACGTTGATAATACTGAACCATTTGTGGATAATGTTGAAGCAATTCCTGCAACTTTGTTGAGTCACGAGGAAGACATTGAAGTTGTTAATGAGGAAGGTGCAAACGAGGGAGGTACGAAGGCAGAGTGGGATGATGATTATGAATGCATTGAAGACGAAGTCGTTGTGGACCATAAAGATTCTGATGAGGAAAATGAAATAGAGGATGATGACTAGTCTTTGTTGAATTGATGTAACTTTTTTGTTGTATGGATGTACACTTGGTCATCGTATGCATGTAGTCTTTGTTCAATAATTAATGACACAATTATCATTGTATGAGTTATTAATATTATTTAATTCTTGCATTTTATGTTATTTGATCACTATAGTTCGTATGTTTGTTTTAAAGATGTCAGGTATGCAACGGGGATGTGGTGGTGGACGTGGTAAAACTCGGGGAAGAGGTCATAACAACTAAAGTGGCCAAGCAGAAGAAGAGTTCCAGGGATGCCAAAACTACCAAGACATCCCTCAGAATGCTTTTCCTGATCCCAACAGTGTCCAAAACATGCAATTTACTTAACATGTACCTCAAAATGCTACGTTCCCTCAGTCTGACATGTGCTTCTTCCAGTCATAAAGACCTCCTAACACTCAGAGGCAAGGAGCATTTATGGGTAATCAGTTTGGCTCTTTCATCCCTGTACCACATGGAATTTCATAACACAATGAACAAAGGAGTCGGGATCATAATGGAGGTGTTACTAAAAAATCATTCATTTGTGACTGAAAAAGCGGTCACAAATTGTGAAAAATCAGTCTCAAATGACGTTTGTGACTGACTTTGTGACCAAAGCCTGTGGTCACAAAACCCTTAGTAGGAAAATGAATTTGCGACTGAATCGGTCACAAATTGTGACGATATTTGTGACCGACAGAGTAGTCACACTTTGTGACCACATTTGCGACCACATAATGTTTGAGACCTACCTTGTGACGTCTTTCTCAGTGAGAAATTCAGACCGAATTGTGACGATATTTGCGACCGCATTATTTTGTGACCGCTTTTGTGATTGAAATTGTGACCTCGGTCTTCTGTGACTGCCTTTATGACTAACTATGTTCGAAATTATGATTCTTTGTCACTGCCTCTATGACTAACTTTGTTGGAAATTATGCTTCTTTGTGACTGCATTTGTGACCGATTATGAAAAATGAAGTATAATTTGTCACTGTTTTTGTGACCGAATTTAGTAATAGATTTAAAAGTACATTTGCAATATGACCATCTCCCTAAATTTACAAAACTACAACCACATATTTACATATGCATGAGCAACCACACTTTATGCTTCCATAACAACCAAACTTCATACTTTCATAATAACCAAACCAACATCTAACATGAATATCTTCACAACAAACATATAAATTTAAATTATAATAGTTCAACAACATTCAAAGTGCTTCAAACCACAAGAAAGTCATATTAGATCATCAAACATTGTTTCCATGCCATATGAATCATCCGTCATTCTCATCCGCATCCTCATTCTCTTGTTGATCATGATTGTCATCATCATTGTCATCACCATCATCTTCTTCATCTTCATCTTCATCTTCATCTTCATCTGTATCAAACATATGTACAAAGAAATGAATATGAGTACTTGTTTATAAAAATCACACCAAAATCTGCATCACAGTAACAAACTTGTTCAGAATCATTTCAAACAGCCAAAACAATCGGAAGAAACTTCTTATAAGACAATGTTTTTACCCGCTCAATAATTTCAGGTTCCCAGTCAGCTCCATTTTTTAGAAGACCTAAATAAGACTCAATGACCCTTGGAAAAAAGCTGGCAAAGTTTCACATACAAACATGTTAACAATAAAGTCAACATCAATATTAGGTGAAGAAATATTGAGAATAGAGTGACAACGAGAGACAGTAGCCCCGTGTAGAATTCCTTTGAAGCATGAGGAAGACATGGTCATATGCAGCCTAGCCCAGTTGCCCGTCATAGCAAAGAGGCTATTTCTCAAAAAATTAGAATAAATTTGGACCAAAAATGAAGCTTTACAAAGAGATGCCTTCAAAATCGAACCATGTCGTATGGAAAGATCCAAGCTTATAGAGAACGTTATAGTCTCTTTCGCGGAGATCAGCTTGACACTCAAACTAGCGAAGATCAGCTTGACATTCAAACTAGCGGATTCTTCATTCAAGAATAGAAAGTAGGTGACATCAATGTCAGCAGCACCAGAACATAACAGCCTAATAGCATGAGTTGACAGAAACAAATTGTACACATCTACAAGAAACAGTGATATCCAACCCCTAACCGCCTCCCAACCCCCCACAAAAGGGGGGGGGACAGAGGGAAGAAAGCCAGTAACAGTTTGTCATCCCTAAGATGCAAAAAGCTACACACGCAAAAAGAACAAGCTTCTAATCACAAATAAAAATGCTATGCTAGCGAGGGCACATAGGAGATTTAGGATCATTCATTAATGCCAGACACACAAAAATAAACCCCAATTTCCAACAGCAAGAACAAGGCAAGAGCTAAATACAAGCAAACAACTAAACTGGAAAAGTATAAATGACAGCATATGCTACAAGCCCTGGAATCTTTTACATGTGCAGTCCTAAAATTTGCTTGTTCTCCGGCAAAGCAAATAATTAAAAATAAATGACTATTAAATTTATTAGGACCGAATGTCTACAAAAAAACACTGAGATATAGCAAATGCACAACCTGCTTAATCCTGTAAAGAATGCACTTCCATCTGGTTATTTCAAACCTACCGCTTCAACAAAGGACTGAAGTGTTCTTATAAAATACAAACCACTAGAAAATATGGAGAGAAGCACATTACATGAATTAGAACAATGTTTGAGCATACATAAAGCAAATCAACTGAAAAAATGAATCTTCAACTGTTTCCATGAGCGCAACTTTGTAGCAAAGAGTTCAAGCTTGCAAAAAAGACCTGGGCTTCGCGGGAACAACCAGAAGCAACTAGTCAGACCTGATGGGCTTCCCTGGCCGGTGTCGGAGACAGGTAGAACAAAAACAATCTGCCAAACACCCAATTGTGCTGGAGCAAACAGAGAATAGATCTGGCTTTGCTGGAATGATCGGAAACAGTCGGCCAGATCTGGGCTTTGCTGGCCGGCACCGGAGATGGGTAGAACATAAACAACCGGCGAGTTCAGTGTGCGGTGCTCTATTGGTTGCGAAGGTGGTGTGAGTTTGGTAGGCGAGTTGGGCGTGCGAAGGGTGTGCGAGTTGGGTGGGCGAATTGGGCGACGATGTGCGGCGCTCCCAGTGCCGGCGACGATGGGAGAGAGAGGAGTGAGAGGTGCCGGCGACGATGAGGGTGGGAGAGAGAGGAGTGAGAGGTGCAAAGAGGGTGTGTGCGACTGGTGAGTTTGCTGGGGGGTTGGGGGGTGGAGGCTGAAACAAATGTGTGGATATTGAGGTCAGATACCTAGGGTTGGTTTGTTACTTTACCAATATTATGACCGAAATTTAATTTTTTTATGGTCAGAAAACCAGTCTCAATTTTTTTAAAAAAAATTCAGTCCCAACTTTAAAATTAATGAAAAAATATGTAAAATTTTAAAAAATTAAAATTTATGACTGATTTTACAGCGGAGTGAAAATCGGTCATAAAATGTGACTACTTTTCACACCACTTAACTTGTGGTCAGAAAATTCTCACCACTCTCTATTGGTTGCAAAATTAGTCACAAAATGTGACTGTTTTAAGGCAGTCACAAAAAAGCGGTCACAAATTTCAGTCTTTCTTGTAGTGCTCAAGCTATGGGAGCACATCCAACAAGGTGATTATTAGGCCAGATGGTAAAGATTAAGTGATTATACATTTCTACTTTTGTACATTCAGAACCAAAACATACATTTAAATATGTTTGTTGTGAACACAAATTTGTAATTGCATTTCTTACTTGTAGCTTCTTTCCATATGATGTGGTGTTTGAAATAACGAAGATATTTATGAGCAAATTTCCCGAACTTTGGCCAACATGGGGTAAAGTCCCTAAATCACAACAGGATCTGTGGTTTGACGAGTTCAAGGTAAGATAAATTTACAAGTTCACTACAGCTGTAAATATATTGCTCATTAACATATTGTCTATGTTTTGCTTAATTTTATTTTACAGAAGCGTTTCTATTGGGCTCCAGAGCATGACTCCCAGATTAGGAAGAACTTTGAGGAGAAGGGGGCTAGTAGATTAAAGGACACATTTGGGGAGCTAAGGAAAAGGGGCAAGCAGACTTTGTGGTTGTCTGACAGCACTTGGAAGTCACTTCAAGAGTACTGGGTTTCCGAAAAATTTCAAAAGGTGAGTGCACAAGTAAATAAGAACCGGAACAGTGATCAGGATGGCTTAGGTCCTTCTTTGCATACATATGGTTTAATCCCATTTAGTGACCCAAAAAGACGTTTGGTAAGTACGAAGAACTCTCACTTATTTCAACTTATTGCATTCTGTACTTTGTATGTGTTTTAATTTCCAATGTATGAAGAAGTCTCACTTATTTCAACTTATTTGCATATTGTACAGGCTAAGAAGCTTCACAGGAAGCCGACTGCAATAGAGCTATTTAAAGATACTCATCAACATGAGCGCGACGACACATAGGTTGATAAAAAAGTCTGAAAAAACATATGTAAGTAACATGTATTTTTTACGTGTTTAAAATATTCTTACTCCATCGGCATTACTAGATCTGCAACATTTAATATTTTTGAACTTATTTTGTAGACGGAGCATCAACAGAAATGGGAACAGATTAGGAATTCCCAATCCTCGACAGATCCTAACTCCGAGCCATCTGAAATTCCATCTGAGATGGAGCTGTGGGTGCAAGGCAACTTAAACAAAAAGGGGCGCGTGTATAGATTAGGTTCAAAAGGGATAAAACTGAAGCACTTCTTCAAATCCTCGGCAACATCCAGGGGCAGTTAGGAGCCAGATGTACGAGAGACAGTCACCCAATTGAACAATGAGAGTTCAATGGCGGAGTTAAATCTCCGACCTGAAGAGAGGAACCGTCATTTAGAAGAGAAAGTGATGATGTTGAGTGAACAACTTAGTGGGGTGCAAAACACACTGAGTGAGTTCATTAGATCTCAACAAGCATCTGGTTCTGGATCACGCTCACGCCCTTCTTTGTGCCCTAGACAGTACCGCCGCTCCACTTATGCTGCTGATGCTCCTCCTCCTCCTCAACCTCAAAATGGTGATAATGATGATGATGGCGATGGTGATGATGATGGTGATGATGATGATGATGATGATGATGATGGTGATGGTAATGGTGATGGTGATGGTAATGACCATGGGTATGATCCGTACTCTACTTATAACTATTTCAACTATTAGAACTTCTAACATTCGGAAAATTTCATGTTATGTTATGCATATTGGATACAATGATTTGGGTTTGTGTGTGCTACGATCATCTGAATTTTTTAATATTTTGTAATTGTGATGTTGAATGAAAGTAACCATGTGTGATGGTTACTTTTGGAATTAGGCAGAATGTCGATGCGTTTATGTGGAAATGAGTACTTGTACTGATTGAGCTGAATGAATGTAACCATGTGTGGTGGTTACCTCATTTTGATTCATATACCACATGTATTTCTGACGGATTTTCGGCGGACATCTGACGGAAAAATGGCATTTTTTCCTTTTTAAAAAAAACTCTGGCAGATGGGAGGTGACGGATTTTCTTGCCGTCGGATACAAGCTTTTCCATCGGAAGCTTGCTCCGACGGCAAGAATTTTCTGTCGGAACCCTGCCGACGGAATACAAGATTCCGTCGGAACATTGTCCCGACTCGCCTTATTCTGACGGCTTAATTCGGTCGACTATTCCGTCGAAAAATCATTTTCCCGACGAAAAAAGTTACTTTTTCGGTCGGAATATCCGTCGGAAAAATCAGATTTTTTAGTGGTGTCACAAAATTTGTTGTGGCCCTTTAGCGCTTTCTGCGACAAAGGGTTTGTTATGTGGTGTCCCTCTATTAATGCAGTTTTAGCTACAGATGGCAGTAGATCTAGGATCCGATTCAGTCCCATTAAACTTGACCTAAATTCAAGGGTTTGGGTTCAATCAAATGACAACCAACCGGTTTTAAGCGGATCTGAATTCAAGGGATGTGGGTCGGGTTTGGGTCTAGGCCTGAAAAATTTAGATCTAGACCCAACCCAAGACCCATTTAAGATCTATTAATTTTTTTTTAAAAAAAAGTAGCAAATGCAATTGGCTAAAGTAACTCTAAATCAGTAAAACCTAAAGTCACTGTGACTAGTACCGGTCTTAGAACAAGAACTATTATTTTATGTTTGTGAACTTTATCCTTGTAGTTTGTAACTAAAATATTATTTTTGGTATGTAATACATAAGTAAGGACACTTAGTTATGGTATATGCCATTAGAATATTTTTTTATTAAATATCCTGTCTTTTAAATTCAATTACTTATATTTAGAATGTGGTACTTGATGTTGGGAGGTGGAAAAACAATCTTTAATGTAAAAAACAGTCATAATTCAGTTAGGATCCATCGACTCGTCAGACCCACAGATCAAAGTCTGGGTTCCATCTTTACAGACCCCACGGGTCTAGGACGGATCTGGCTCCAGGTCTAAAAAACTAAATGGACCTGGATCCAAGTAGATCCGACTCAAACTTGACCCATTGCCATCCATAGTTTTAGCACGGCCACGAAAAATTCGTTGCCCTTACTCGGTTTGGCAGTGAATTTAACTATTTCATGGCCCTAAATTTGATTGAAGCCTCTAGGTTTTTTTTTCCGTGTTTGCCCTTTGTTGTTCTTGTTGTTTCATATAATTCCAATCTAGATGAAGAATATATACAAAATAGAATGCTTTAAGACTGATTTAAAAAACTCATAATACATAATTCATCTCCAATTACTACAAGAGATTGAAGGGTGAACTCATTGTCTAAAAATATGCATGATTCATAATACAAAATCCTATTACTATACGAGATTTATGTCCAATTACACATGAAAAAATTCACATATAATATTAAAAGTACGCAAAATTTGAACCATCTCAAGCTTAGAAAACGTACTTCATCTACTAACAAATACTTCGGTAAGCTGGACAATTTTAAAAAAAAAAAAACATTGCTTGTTGCAGTAAGACGAGTAGAAGAGATAAAAGAACTAAATATAAATATAAATTTAGTTCGTAGATGCCATATTACTCACTATTACCCAGAACAGATGAAAAACTTGTATTAAACATGCAAACTAAGGTTTGGGTGGTATGATTATGTCCAAGAGTTGGCAATGACTGTCCTTAGTCCTTAGTCCTTAGTCCTTAGTCCCCTCCATCCAAACTAAGGATTTAATCTACAATTGGCCAAGGGAGAGGATAATCTTTGTAGCTTACGTACCTGTCTCAACTTGAACGATATAGGCAAAAACCACAACAATAATAACCATCCCATCCATCCTACAGTAGCTTAAGGTGAAGTTGGGAAAGTTTAACCCGACAGGATAACTTGACACGAACCTAACCCTAAGTTACTGAGAGAAATACGAACACGACCCAACCCGAAGTCGAGACAATTTGACCGTTTAGTGTGAAAAATTGTTATTTTTCAAGCAAATCTGAGCAATTTTCAACGTCGACACGAAATTGACCCATTTATTAAATAAATTGACCCGACCTGTTTTCCAACTCTAGTTCAAGATAATTGGAAGCAAAGCAGGAAACTTGTTTCCAATACTGTCATTCTTAATTCTCTCTTAACCAAAAATAGAAAAGAGGAATAGTAGTGGTACTCCGCTTCATACCCTGAATTAAATAGAATTTAGCCCCACAAGAATCATAAGCCTTGATCATTCCATTTGACTTAAACAAACTGGGTCATTCAATTTGGATTTTAGGTATTAGGAGAGCTTTGCTAACTCCAGCAGCACAATACAAGCTTAGCAATAAAAAGTCAAGTACACCATAGTTAAACATGATGTATGCAGTACCTGGAGCTTTCTAATGAGCAATTTGAGCATGTCGTACTATTTATCAAGCTCTTAAGCCCTGGTGACTTTTTTTTTAAAAAAAAAAAATACAATGATAAGACGGCCCAATCCACTGGGCCCTATCGCAGGAGTACCCAGTGGGCCTTGAATGGACCAAGGATGTCAAAGCCCTGGTGACTTATCCAAAGAAAACAATATGCTTTCTTAACAATACACCATAGTTAAACAAGGTGTATGCCATCTCGGGTGAATGTTTTCTGTTTATGGGACGGCATATAACGAGTATAAGCATCACAATTGACTGAACGACCAGTGTTGTATGCCATTTCGACTATCAACTGGTGTTATGCTTAGAATGAGGAAGCCCCTTCAGCATATTAGTCTCCAGAGTACGATTAACGAGAAGAAAGTATAAGCAAGATGCCTACTGGACACTCGAGAGAAACAACAACAAAAAAAAACTCTCAGTATGAGTCTCGCTTATGTGGGATCTATGGAGATCCAAATATAAGCGGCCTTACGTTTACAGGTGGCACTACCTACAGAGAGGTTGATTTTAATGGATCCACAAAAAAGGTTTGCAAAAACATTTTACAGTTGAAAATCCTTTGATGAAAAAAATCAACACATAAATAGCAAGATAATAAAAATAATATTTTTGAGCCACAAATAACAATAAGTCACACAATAGCCATACAAGCATACATAAAAAACTGGAAATGCATGATAAGTGATAGCTAGGTCCAAGCAACAGCATTATTGCCCTCGGGAACTGAGGAAAGGGCAAGTAACAAGTTATCGGAAGTCTGCCACCTTAATCCTATTTCCTTATTGCTTCTTATTGTTAGGGAAAAACAACAAATTTTTAATATTTATAAACCCCAAGTGCAAGGGGTATCGTTGAGTACTTGGGGTGTCGTCCGCAGGGAATTGTGTTTCCAACTACCAAAGTTCACTCGAACGTATCAATCTGGGCGAAATCAAAGGTCAACAGAAGTAAAACTAAATACTAAAACAAAAAAGACTTCAATTGTAATTAAACCTAAGGTAGACTAACTAATCAATTCAAACCCTCACCTTTCCAAGTTATGCTAATAATTCAAGGATGGTCGGTTGCCTAATTAAAGTCCACCTAAGCCCTCTCTTAAGGGTCAATAGGCTAGTCTAAATGTTCTAACCACCTATTTTCATCAGATTAGTTCAACTAAACTACAAGATTGACAACCCTCGACCTAACTAGCGACGAGACTATTTTCATATCCTAATCCCAACTATTTTCTCTACCCACACTAGACAATCAGCCTCATCTCTCAGTATAAGTCGATTGCCCCAAAACACGGATGAAAGCTCTCTCAAGCATTTCATCGAACACTTAGCGAACGTGAAAGAAAACCTTAGATTCTAGCATAAACAAGAGGGGTAGAGGCTCAAACAAAGATCAATCAATCATCAAGAGGCTAATCACAATCTAAGATTCACAAGTATAATCACTAAATATCACAAAAGACTTTAAACTATAACATGAACATAGATAACAAAAATAGAGAAAGAAAGAGGAGAGAAAACTTACGCTTGAATCATTGAATGAACTTGAAAATCCAGAAGCTTGAATCCGGGATTACAAGCTAAAATCCTAATCTAATCCTCCTATTGAGGTTTTATTTGATAAACTAACCTAAAACCTAGCCTAAAAATCGCCAGAGAGAACCTCGAGCGACCCCCAAGCGAAACGCCTGAAGGAGGGTTAAATAGAAAAATCGAGCGAACGGCGAACGGGAGGAAGGCACGACCGTGCCATGTGATACGGTCCCACAGTGCCAGGGTGGCACGGCCGTGCCACTTCAGTGGCATGGTGGCTCGGCCCCCCCGTCGTGGTTTTTGCCGGCTTTTGCTCATTTTGCCCGTCTTCGCTCCTTTTCGCGATGTTTGCTCGATTTGAAGTTTATTACCGACAAAAGCAAATAAAACAAGTAAAAAAACTCTAAAAGTTATATTATTATACGAGCTAAAATTAGGTAAAATGGGCACGTAAAATAGGACAATGTATCGCCTAACACTTATCCTTAGCCATGTCCTGCGTTAATGCTAAAGTCTTCAAATCTTGTCTAATCACTTCGCTCCAACTCATCCTCGGTGAACCTCGACACTTGAGAGAAGTTTACTGAAAGTTGAATACAGCTAGTGTGTTGCTAAACCCCTTGCTGAAGCCGGAAACTTGAGAACATTGATTAAACGGAACTCAAAGTAGTTTGAGATTAACTTTACAAGAGGATTAGACAATAAAATGACATCAAAAACATTATTTTCTTTCCACTGGAAATGAAGTTTAATGAAAACTGGTTTTTAGATGAGCTGAAAAATTCAGTAATAAGCCCTTGCAATGAATGTAGATCTCCTAAAAACAGCACAAGAGGTTGACCTCAATTCTATGTTAGAGGTTCAAGTATCTGTGGCACTGCAGTGAGTAACAGGCGGAAACAGACGGAAGAGGAAATGGCAAAACAGAAATAAAACATGGCAATCAAAATTTAAGGTGGCAAGAGATCACAAAAGCAAGCTATGACAAGCCTTTTTAAGAGAAGTATTATACACTGCTCAGCAAGCTGGTGTATAGAAGTGGTTCATCAAGCAACAAGATATGCAGTTACAAATGCTTGGTGTTTACACATAGGCTACTCTCAAAAACGTAAGATATTCTCAAAACACTATAGACTATGAACCATCCTGTGAAGTGTATTTGTAAACTCCTGAGTTCCCATTAGTCACAATCGACTGACTGACTAATTAGCAGCAGGACCAGGCTTTGGTCCTCTGATTTTACAGAGCAGCCTGAGCACACCATCTTCGTGATCTTGGCACAGATTATCGAACTTGCAGCATGAGCATCGAAGCTGTATAAAAAGCAGGTAGTTCCTTCCGCCTCGAATATAATGCTCTTTTGGCTGAGGCTTTCCATAGACAAGAATACAGCGGTCTCGAACTGTCGTGACACGCAACTGTGGTTCAAGCCCTGGGAGGTCAGCCCTCACATACAGTGAATACAGACCATCTTCTTGCACTACCCGCTTTTCACACACACTGTCTGGCCCCTTTATCTTCAATTTGTTAATGTATCTGACGACATCTTCAGTTGTGGACCCTGCATACCCAGCGGGGATTATTAGTAAAACCAGACTAGGAAAGTTCACCAAAAACTAACAATCGCGAAATCAATAAGCACTGATATGCCGGAAGCAGAAGTATGATTGACCAACTGAACCAAGTGTATCAGATTTTTGATATAAGGCTGAAAGGAAGATTCGACTTTTGGACTTCACTATCTATATTTAGTCGATTAATGCCAGTTTGCTGGCGTCATATATATCTTTTTTTGGCTTTTCTGAAGAAACGAAAATGAAGATTTAAAGATTAGGACAAAGTTTACATTTGACCATTAGGGAAGGAATCTGCATCCTTTTCATAAATTACTCTCTAGACCCCCCCCCCCAAAAAAAAAAAAGAGACTTTTGAGACGTGGTGTTCAGGAGAAAAGTTGTACCCACATGTTTTCAGGCATACACCATTGGAATCACAATGCTGGCACTGGCACTGAGGATCATGAATGCCATATTCTTTGATTGAGCCTAGGATAAGAAGGAAAGGTAAACTAAGTTAAACCTCAGAAAATCTTATTAGTGTCAAGCCCTCGTGAAACTTTAGGGATGCAAAAATAATACCTATTGCAATTTCAGGTGCCTCATGACTGGATTGCTCAATGGGAAAAGATTCAACAGGTGAAGACTCCTCTGAAAGAAAAGTAGAACATAAGAAATTCCTAGTATACATGATGAAATGGCAAGGATGTACAATTGCAGTGAGAAATTACACCTTTTGGTAGTTCATGTCCATGAATTTGGAGAACATTTCTTTTTATATATGTAAGCATCCACGCTGTACAAAGTGAAACCAAATTCCCATATAACTCTCAGGTCAGAAGCAATGTGTAGTTTCCATTCTAAATCACCAAAGCCAGAAAATCTAGCAGTTTTGGACGAACCTTCATCATCTTCATTGGAAGAACTGCTACTCACCCTAACTTTCACAGAACCTTCAAAATTACGGGAAAATAAAGGCATCAGACATTTGAGCATCTGATTATAAAACGATCAGCAATGATCTAGTTAACAGACCTTCAGCTTTGTCAATGGATTTCCCAGAAGGAAGACCCTCGCTCTGCTCAGATTTCACTGACCCTTTATCGCAAAAGCCTAAGAACACAGTCTCATACATTTGATTACCAAATCAAAAAGCAACCAAACTTCTAAATATGGAAAACCAAATGCACAACTACAACTCAAATGTAAAGAAACACAGCTGCTGCAATATAGCAAATGAAGTAAGAAAACCTAGGAGAGCTCGGACTAACCTTCAGCAGTCTGGTTGGAAGGACTTGCATCTGACCTAGATTTTACAGAACCTTCAGGTTTATCTCTGGATTTCTCAGAAGAAGCTTCATCATGCTTAGATTTCTCTGACCAAGAAATATAACATCAGACATTTGACTACCACTCCAACAACAACCAGAATTCTGACAACTGTAACCTCAACTTCCCAGCATATTTGTTAAGGAAATACCCAGCAGATTTGAATCCAAGAAACAGAGCAAAAAAGATGCAGGAGATCTTGGACAAATCACAAACCCTTAGCAGATACTTGAGAAGGGATTTTAACCGACTCAGATTTCCCAGAACCTTCAAAATTACAGGCAGATAAAGAAGTCAGGGATCAGACCCCCAAATATAATGCAACGCAGATTGGTCTAAATTACCAGTACCTTCAGCTTTCTGGACAGAATTCCCAGAAGAAGAACCCCCACCCTGCTCTGATTTTGCTAATCGTTCACAATATCAGCCCAAGAAACATAATATCAAACAATTGACTTGTGATAATGAAACAAACAAAATTCTGACTATGTTAACTTCAAATTCCAAACTTAAGACAGAGATGTCAAGAGACAGAGCAAGAAAAGCTCGGAAGATTTTTGAAAAACCTTTTGTATATTCAGCGGAAGAAATTTTTTGCAACCCAGATTTCCCAGAACCCTCCAGATTCATGGCATCCAGATTGATTTTGTCAAGTATAGCTTGAGCTTCATCAATTGATTTCCCAGAAGAAGAGCCCTCACCTTTGTCAGATTTCACTGAGCCTTAGATTACAAGCCAAAAAACATAACATCAAACTTTTGACTACCAATGAAAAAGCAACCCAAATTCTAACTATGGCAATCAGTAAGAGAGAGAAGTATACCTGAAGAAATCTGAGCAGGAACAGGTCTAGGTGGAGGCATCAAGAACAGAGTGCCCTGAGTTTCGGGGAAAATCATCAAGAAGGAGCCATTTTGAGCGATGACTCGAACCGGAGTCGCAAGTGCGTCTCCAATAAGCTGAAGAAACCCACCATAGACTCTATCTGATTCATCAAAGGGGAAGCTCTCGTTCTTTGGAGCCGTAGCACTGAAAGTTACCACCTTATTTGGCTTCTTGAAAAATTTGAACCCATTTCGTGGCACCCCCGGCATGTCGAGCCGAAGCACGAACCCGACCGACCGTGACCCGATTCGGGTCTTCTGAAATGGCCCTTTAGGGCCCGGCAAACCATCGATCTGAAAAGGGTGCTTTACAGTTTTAGTTGGGGTGGCAATGAGAGGGTTCCTATTTGCCATTGTTGGAAAAATGTCAGAGCTTCTGATTTGCGAAGATTCAATTTGAGTGATTTGGGCGGAAATCAGAAAGGGGGTTTAAGAAGGGGTTTGGGTCTGTGTTTTTAGATAGAAGAAAGAGAGAGAAATTTGGCGGGCGAATCTTGTTGCTGGTAGCTGCGCTTTGTAACGGAACACCCATTGCCTGTCCCCCTCTGACTGATTTCACTTTTTTGGGTGGGGGGGGGGGGGGGGGGGGGGGGGGGGGGGGGGGGGGGAGCTTGAATATTGCACTTAATTTTAATGGTGCTATTTGGTTGGTTGCCTTATGGAATGGATTGTTCAAATGTTCATGAATGACATAAAAAAGGTTTCTTCTGTTTTGTTCTTTTTCTTACAAGAAGTGATTAATTTAACAGGTTATGGGATTATTATAAATGTATATGGGTGTTTTAGAGACCCTAAATATTATAATGTTGATGTCCAAGACATATGAGCCGTTACTGTGTATTCAGAGGGATATAATAGTTCTTTTATTTGGATTTTAGAATAGAGATAATAAGGCAATTGTATACCTTTGTAATTTATCATGAAGCAAATGATTATTTATCAAAGTAGTATTTATATTAATTGTCTGAACAGACACATTGAGGCTATTAACTATTATGAATCAAACTAGACGATTATAGCCAATAAGGCAACAATGAAGCTCCAACAAGCCCCCCTGCTCCCCCCCCCCCAAAAAAAATCATATCTATAGTTCTATGCAATGTAATTGCAGCTTGGTGTGTTAGAAGAGTCGATACGTCGATTAGGACCAAGTTAAAGAGATTGTTTATGAACCATCTCAACCACAAGTTTAAGTTGATGATTAAAAGATCAGGAATATGTTTATACTTTAACACGCCACTCACGAGAATGTCCTTTGGGCTTCAAGCGTGGATGTTACAAAGATCCGCCTTACCTTGTGCAATAAATCAATATGGGGATTAATCAGATTTGAACTTGAAACCTTTCATTTATAAAGGTTATGGTACCATATTCATTAACTATCTCAACTACGAGCCGGAGCTGCAGGGCTCCGAAGTGAATGTGCAATTATTATGGGCCTGAGGTGGGGACATAGAGAATAGAGCGGCAGTATGACCCGAAGTGAACGTGCGATAATGTGATGCAATTCTTTTCCTGTTTTTGTTAGTCTGCGACTTCTTTCTCTCGCACTCTTTAATATCCCCCCCATCTCTCTCTCTTTTTTTTTAAAAAAAAATTTTATATACTTTGTTTTTTTGTTTTTTCCGTTAAGCTTGAATTCGTAAAATCCGATATATAAATGCAATGCTGGTCATGGAAATCGAATATAAGTCTTAACATTGATCATTCATCACTAAGACATTGATAAATTAATTGGGATGCACTTTTATAATTGCATGCGGTTTGTGTAGAATAAAATGAATAATTGCAGATAAAATGGTTTAGTCATATTATATATGGTTACTAGTTTGACTCACAATTAGATGCAAATTATGTAGTAATTTAGATGTGTTTAAAAATTATAGTTACTCAACTATACCATGTGTAAATTAGATATAGTTAAAAATCATATTATTTTCATAATAAAAACTTATGATTGAAGATTGGGGTCGTCTTCCACACACTCCAAAAATAAAAATTAAAAAAAAAAGAGGAAGAAGAAATTGCCGTCAGCAAGTGACAACCTTTTAACCCCTTTTTTTTTTTTTTTTTTTTTTTTCACCTATGTAATATGTATTAAGATGGATTTTTATATATTCAGAAAAGAAAACTTGTAAATGAAAACGTGCTTATAAATATATTTTTGAAATTGTATTTAAAACTTTTATAAAATATAATTTAAAAAACTTATAAATGTGCTTATGAAATATATTTGCGAAATCTATGTTTTAAATTGTTCTAAAATACACTTCTGAAATCTATAATTTAAAGTTACAATTGATATCAAAAATTTAAAAATTTTGCATCCAAAGTTAATAAATGTGACTTCCCTGGAAGCAAAATTCCTGCTTCATCCCTAATTATTAAGGCTGGCAAAAATTTGTCCGACCCGGAAAAAATCGAGTATAGTTACAAATTTTTTGTCGAAATTTAAGATTTGGACAATCGGTCATATCCTAATCTAAATTCTAGTCGGATTCGGGTTTGGGCATTCCAGTTCGGGTTTGGGTTCTCCGGATTTTTAAACTATTTCGGGTTCGAACAAATTCGAACAATCGGGTTTAGACATCGTACAAGTATGTTTATGTATAATTTTGGCACAAATTCTTAAAAAATTTTATAAAAACAATTTCAGACAATCGGGTCCAGACATTGAAAAATCGGGTTCGGGTTTGGTCACACAAAATTTTGGTGAAAAACGTATCACAAATTCGGACATTCGGATAACTGGGTCGAGACATTGGATATCCGGGTCCGAGTCCCGGTCCGGTCAAAGGGTCCGATTTATAATCTGAACAGGGTAAGTATGAAGTTTTTGTTCAGACCCGAATCGACCTAAACGCGTATTTTTACCAGCCTTACTAATTGTAGCTCGTCGATACTCCTTTTCAGAGTTGTAATTTCAATGCGAAGGAATTCTGCTTTCAAACATAAATGCTCAACACCCACACAGGCTTACAGAGTTAACCATTATCATAATTAAGCATAATTAGACGTTGATAAGAGTGACCTTGATTACCACAAAAAGGTAATTATTAATGTAATCCCAAAGATAAGTACCAAATTTGTACCAATCTTTTTGAGGAAAAAAATTGCTTTTCCCGGATGACATGAAAATTGAATTCATGAAAGAGGAGAAAGATTTCTCTTTCCTTAACTGGAAAGATGTGGCCATGAAATGAGGATTAGGTGGACCAGACTCGACTGGGTGATAGTCATGTAAACACTTCTTTTATATTTTGGACAACACCTCCATGGAACAATATGCTAATGTTGAAACGTCGCAGAATTGAAATCTTAGATGAAAATGCCATGTATTGATGGTTTGAACTGTCTGAAAAATAATTCTTGAACATATGAACAACTAGAGTTTTACTTACTACATCTAAATATTTCCATTAATGAAAGATATAAATCCATTGGCAAATTTTTTTTTTTCTTTCAAAAAATCATATCTAATGAAATGGTGTTGCTACCTGCTCTAATAATGGATCATTGGTTTTATTGAGTTCCCGATTTTATGCATATATATTGTATTTCATGTAGTTGCATTTTGATTCTACTTTCCTTAAGCTGAGAATCCTTAGTAGTCTATTTTGGGTAAACCACATCTTGTACAGTTGTACACAATCTTCTTGACTTAATAAATGGACACGATGGGGAAGAGCACCACAGAGAGCATTCTCTCCCAAAACAGCAGAGTTCTCATGGTATCAGATCCATATTAAAAACAACGTTTTTCCATAATTCTAGCAAAGGCAAAACGTAGCCTTGGACGGAACGCATAACCTGGAACAGAAAAACGAGATGAATGATTAAAAAAAAAATACATCAGCGTTGATCCAACGTATCCACAATCTCCATATTACTTGAGCAGCTCAGATAGCCCGAGCAACATAATCAGTCCCGTGAACCTGAATGGCGATAATTACGCCAACTGGAGTCGATTGACTATCAATGCTTTAAGATCAAAAAACAAGCTAGGCTTTGTCGATGGAAGTATCACCAAACCTCAGGGCATCTCACCAGAAGTGCATACCTGGGAAAGATGCAATTCCATGGTGATAGCGTGGCTGTACAATATTATCGACAAGCACCTCCATGGTTGTGTCGCGTATGCCGACACGGCCAGACAGATCTGGGTTGATCTCGAAGAAAGGTATTCACAAGGGCATGCTATCAGGGTTCATCAAATCAAAAGGGAATTGACTGTAACAACAAACAACACAAGAAAAATTGAGTGTTGCCGATTATTTCACAAATCTGAAGACTCTATGGGACGAATTGGGAAATTACCAAATTATACAAAACTGTACCTGCGGTGCTGGGAAGGAGATGAGCAAACATCTAGAAGAAGGAAAAATACACCAATTTCTCATAGGGCTGGACTCGGATCTTTACGGAACAGCCCGATCAAACATCCTTTCACTAGAACCGTTGCCCAACTTGAACAGGGTATATGCCTTCATTGTTCGAGAGGAGCGACAATGGGCCATGACAAAAGGGATGGAGAATCGTGAATCCATGGAGGGTGTAGCGTTCAAGGCAACGGCAAGCATGAATCGAGGCAATTGGAACAATAATTCACCCAAAAACACGGATTGACCACGGTGCAGTCACTGCCACAAATTGGGCCATGAGAAGGAGCACTGCTATGAGTTGGTGGGATATCCACCCAACTGGGAAAATCGAAGAAACAACAGGCCAAATCAAGGAAGAGGCAGAGGACAATTGAAGTTGTGGAGCAGTAAAGGTGAAAGCCGAGAAGGAGTTGAAGCTGGGCAGATTACTGTGGCGGTTCAGGACTCGGGATGAACAAACAAAGAGGAGGTTAGGCGCTACTTGCAGCAGGGAAAGACGCGAAAGCAGAAGCGAATGGCGCTGGACTTCAAGCAAGGTTCGGTGGGCTCACTATGGCCCACTTGGAGGAAATTTATGCTCATTTTAAGGACAAAGAAAGCCAGGACAGAATGAACGGTAAGAGCTATAATGCGATTTTGGTACAGTGGGTGCTTGACAGCGGGGCTTCCCATCACATGACCAATAATGACTATATCCTTCAAAATCTTGTCAAATTGCCCAAGCCCATTTTTATAACTACTGTTAATAAGGTGACAGTAATGATGGAAGAGGCTGGGACAATAGTTGTCACTCCTGAGATAATTTTGAAGAACGTTTTATACTTGCTTAATTTTTCGTGCAATCTTATCTCTATTTGACAACTAACTAAGGATATAAAGTGCTTTGTTACTTATGGTGAAAATTCTTGTCTCATACAGGACCATACCTCGAAGAGACTGATTGTAGGGGGTGACTTGAGAAACGGGATCTATTGCCTGAAGATTGGAATGGAAGCAACAAGTTTGGTGGCGGTTCATAAGAAAGAAGCAGTTCTGTGGCATCAGCGGCTTGGTCACCCATCGTATGGTAGCCTATCTACATTGTCTAGTTTATGTGGTTTCGAAATAAATAAAGAATTTTGTGCTTGTTGCGATGTATGTCATAAAGCTAAACAAACTAGAAATACTTTTCCAATCAGTAATTCTAAAGCTGCTAGACCATTTGGGCTTTTCCATTGTGATTTGTGGGGATGATATCACACCCTGTCTTATCATGGCTGTCACTATTTTTTGTGTATCATGGATGATTATAGTCGGGCTATGTGGGTCTTTCTTTTAAAAGACAAAGGTGAAACATTCAAATGCCTTATGAATTTTTGGTCCATGGTGAACACTCAATTTGGTGTTCCAATTCAACGGGTGAGAAGTGATAATGGTAGAGAATTCACTAATGGGCCGCTAAAAGAGTTTTTTGTTGAAAAAGGAGTCATTCACGAGACTTCTTGTGTGGATACTCTATAGCAAAATTGGTGGGTAGAACCGAAAAATCGACACATCATGAATGTGGCTAGAGCACTCCGATTTCAAGCATCTCTTCCCATTAAATTTTGGGGTGAATGCGTTCTTACCGCTGCTTATCTCATTAATCGAACACCTACAAAGATTCTTGGTTTTAAAACCCCATATGAAATGTTGTTGGGGTTAAACCATCCTATGACCATGTTTGGGTTTTTGGGTCTTTGTGTTATGCTCATAATCATGCCAAGACTCGAGATAAGTTTGATGAGCAGGCCCATAAAATGTGTTTTTTTTTTGGGGTATCCACATGGTCAGAAAGGGTGGAAAGTTTATAATCTTGACACTCAACGGATCTATGTCTCTCGCAATGTGGTGTTCTATTAGCAAATTTTTCCATGGGCACGGGAGGAAGATGCTCCTAAGTCTACCTGTGATGAAAATCTTTTCTATCATCAATCTGAGGCCTAAGATAACACACCGTCTCACAAGATTCCCCTAAACCAAAGTAATGGGCCCCCTGCTTAGAATAGATGTACTGACCCACTGGACATTGTGCAAAGCCCGACAGGACTCTCGCCCAGCTCGCCTGATCAGTCTCACAGCAGTTCTGTCCAAACAGGCCCTAATGCGCTTGGGCATAGCACACCTAGCACTGAAGCTTGCCCAATAGCTAGAACTGTGGACACCTCCTCTCATTTACAAGCCTACTATGAGGGCAAGGATACAACGGTTCCCTCCACTGGGCCAGGCCCCGTAACTAAGACTCGCACTGCAGCACCAGGACAGTGGGAGCTCCAAAATAGTAAGCTCGTTTCTCGACCTCAGCACAATCGCCGCCCACCTGCAGATCTCAAAGACTTCATCTGTCATGCAGTTGCTTCTCCATACCCCCTCTCGTCACCACTCCCAGGTTCCTCTTCAGGTACACCTTATCTTATTTCTAATTTCTTATCCTATCAAAAATTTTCTTCCTCTCATCGAGTAGTACTAACGGCCATCACCTCACATGATGAGCCTAAGATTTTCAGCTGAGCAGCTAGCCAAGCACAGTGGCATGATGCGATGATTCAAGAAATCTAGGCATTAGAAGATAATCAGACGTGGGATTTGCTCCTCTACCACCTGGCAAAATAGCTCTTGGCTGCGAATGGGTGTACAAGATTAAGTATAATACCGATGGGACCATTGAGCGATACAAAGCTCGCTTAGTTGCTTTGGGCAACCATCAAGTTGAAGGTGCTGACTACACTGAAACTTTTGCACCTATGGCTCGCATGGTCACCATTCGTTGCATTCTTACTATACCTGTTTCCAAAGGTTGGGGTCTGCATCAAATGGATGTGCACAACGCTTTCCTTGACAAAGACCTCGATCAGGATATCTATATGAAACCGCCTCCTGGTTTTAATCCACCATCTCCTCATTTGGTGTGTAAGTTGAAGAAATCTCTTTATGGTCTGTGACAAGCCCCACGATAGTGGTATTTTAAGCTTGCTACCGCATTACAGGATTACGGTTTCAAATTGTTAGATTTAGTTACACAAAGACACAAGAGGGGAGTAAATTGTGTCTACCAGTTTTTTCGGTTTTCTCAAAACACTCGTCAGAACCGTTTGGAACGCGTGTTTGCAGTAAAGCAGAAACAAGTATAATTGCGGAAACAGTAAAGGAGACATAATATTTTTACGTGGAAAATCACCTCTGGCTCAATTAAGGTGTAAAAACCATGAGCTACCTTAGTAGAATTTCAGCAACACTTTTACTAACACGGGCTGAATTCGTTACACATGTAACTCACACGTGACTACGTCACACACGTAACTTAGTCTCCCCCGAGACCCTTGTTATAAACACGTAACTAGCCTCCACTTGAGTACTAGCCACACACCACGTCCAAAGTCTCCCAAGATTTGGAAACACTTTAATCTCACTGATAACTGAGGAAAATAGAAAAACACCTTACTTTGAATGCTTCTAAGTAAGCTGAATGTAAGGTATAATATAATCCCTATTATGCCAATATAGATGACTCAATTTAGCACACTTCTTAAAGGTTTTTCAATCAGAAAATTTTCTCACAGAAATCAATTTTGCTCCTTGAAAAACCATGAATGAAAACGTTGAGAGGCAAGAGATTATATACCCACCGAATACTTGTGCCGCAAGT
Source organism: Carnegiea gigantea (assembly GCA_029747015.1). Lineage (NCBI taxonomy): Eukaryota > Viridiplantae > Streptophyta > Magnoliopsida > Caryophyllales > Cactaceae > Carnegiea > Carnegiea gigantea. Next base: position 617,468 of record JAKOGI010000075.1, read on the forward strand.
ATATGGGAGATTTTGGATTTTAGCAATAACTTTAAAAAATAATCAGTATTGCAAACGGAATTGAATCTCTCAACATTATCTTTTTTGCAAATCATATCTTAAAGGATAAGATAAAATCTTTTGATAGTATCTTTTTAGGAAAACAATATTATTCAGTGAAGGACTCTTTGTAAAACAAAATATTATCAGAAAATCAATCCCAAATATGTTAGGAATTTTGAGAGTAGAAAAACACTTGAAAATTTTTAGGACAAGAGTTTTATACGTTGCCCTCAGAATACTACAGACCTGATTGCTCAAACTATTCTGAGCAGTGTTCTGAGTTAGCGCAAGAAATTCCTTCAAGGTGAGTGTTAAGTCAAGATCTTCTAATTGGCATATTAACAAAAATCTAGATGAATACAACCAACAATTAACCTTAAGACTCTTGTGATCCTTTGACCTCCTTGATGTCGTGCATACATATTCACTTTGATGTTCCATGCTTCTTCGAACTGTTCTCCAGGGTGTTTTCAACCTATCTCAACACACAATTCTAGCACACTACTCAAGCATAGCATGATAGCATATTGACTAGTACATTTGGGTTGTTATCGTCAAAACCTTACACATGATTGTTTCAACAAATTTTTCCTTTTTGATGATGACAAACCAAATGACCGTAAGTCATCAATGGCAATTAATAGTGAGACAGGGAAAATATACATTAGTGCCAAAACAGTTACCTAGCCTCACACTAGAGAGAAAATAAGAGTTAAGAGGTCAACTTAAACTAGGCAACTGAATCAAAACAAGGTTATACACATCTTCCCCCTTTTGACATCATCAAAAAGGGTGAGGAGGTCGGGAGTTGAAATCCAGTGTGGATGCAATCACCATCAAAGTGGTAATGCAGGAAGTAACAGCGATGCACTCAAGTGTGTGGTACGGTAATGATATTGGCCATTTGAGTCACACACAAACAAATAACATAGGCACAAGCAAAGGTATAGCATACATGCATAAACTGTCTAAGAACAGCCATACACCATTAGTAGTCACATACATAACCAAGTGCTTGAAAAATAGTGTTGGAAACAAGAAAAGGAATAGGTTCAGGTATAGGAAGGTGGATGAGGGAATTTGGCTATAAGGGCAAGAAGGGCACTCAGCAAATCCTCGTGACGTTTAGCATTGAGAGTCTTTTCCTCTGCAACCACCTGCTTTGCTTCAGCTATCTCCCCCTTCAATGTAATCTGGTCCTGCAACAGTGTATCAATTGTGGGAGCGCTGGATGTGGAGGCTTCACTGGAAACAGGTCCAAGTGGTGTTTGGAGCCCCTGTTTTGAAGTTGCACTGCAGCCTTTTGTCACTTTGAAACCACACTCAATCAACGTGCTGTTGCTAATCTCATCACTGACCTGAAAGTCTATTCTCTTCTGCAAGAGTATCCCAAGTTTCTCAAACACTGACTTCAGTAAAAATCCATACCCCATGTCATGATCCTTGGACGTTTTGGCAATTCTTCCAATATGGCTAATCATGATTGCGGGCAAGTTAAATTGCTCACCCCTATCCAACATATCAGTGCAGCACATGTCCTTGGGATCAGCAAGGTTGCATCCCTGACCTCGGGGAACGATGTTCTTAATGACAAACCAAAATAACAACCGATGCAATGGCATCATTTCTCCCTTTCGCACAGATCGGGACTCAGTCAGGTGGGGTTTTGGGCTAGTTTGTGGGTCAGTTCTAACAACCGCTCATCATTAAGCACACTCTTGTCCTCACGAACATACACATCAAAACTGTCAGAAGGTATCCCAAGCATTTCACCTAACTTCTTAGCATCAAACCGTAGGTCATAATTATTAATTGTGCTTGTCACCACTCATTGGTGACAACACAGTTTGCATAAAACTCAGCCAAGTTTGGAACTGACCATCCTTTCTTAGGGCTTGTTCTTTTCGTGGGTAAATTGGGTGGGTAAAAGGGTGAAGTAGGTTGAAGTAAGTTGAGGTGGGTTGAAGTTGGTATTTTTTTTTTTTTGAGGTGGGTTAAAGTAGGTTGAAGTGGGTTGATGTAGGTTGAAGTGGGTTGAAGTTGGTATATTTTTTATGTGGTGGGTTGAAATGGGTTAAAATAACGAGAATGTAATTAATGTGTGAAAATTTATGAAGTTATCGAAATTTTGTGGAATTTTTGTTTATTCCTTTTTATTTTTTATTTTTTATTTTTTATCTTTTATTTTTTATCTTTTATTTTTTATCGTTTATTTTTTTATTTTTTATTTTTTATTTTTATTTTTTATTTTTTATTTTTTATTTTTTTGAAATTTTCTGTAGCTTTTGTTTGGAATAAAACTAAAAAGATAAAAAATTAAAAATAAATAAAAAATTTAAAAAATACAAAAATACAAAAATACAAAATAAAAAATAAAAAAATAAAAATGAAATATAAAAAATAAAAAAATAAAAAATAAAAAACAAAAAAATAAAAAATAAAAAATAAAAATAAAAATTAAATACAAAAAATAAAAAATTTAAAAATTTAAAAATTTTAAAACAAAAATGAAATATAAAAAATTAAAAATAAAATTAAAAAATTGAAAATTAAAAAATTGAAAATTAAAAATAAAAACTAAAAAGTAAAAAAATTAAATGCAAAAAATTAAAATCAAAATTAAAATTTAAAAATTTAAAAATTTAAAAATTTAAAAATTTAAAAATTTAAAAATTTAAAACTAAAAAACTAAAAAAATACAAAAATACAAAAATAAAGCAATTCCAAAGTACGATAATTTACAAAAAAGTAGTATAATGAACTTTTTGGTGCAAGAATGATTAATCTCACATGATACTTTACAAATTATTAAAATTATGAAGGGGGTGGGTTGAAGTTGGTTGAAGTGGGTTGAAGTAGATTGAGGTAGGTTGAAGTGGGTTGAAGCGGGTTGAGGTTGGTAAATTACAATTGACCCACGAAAAGAACAGGCCCTTAGTATCAGTGAACAGGTCTAACCATCTTTGAACTTTCAATTTCTCTAAGAACAACCTTAACCCCTGTTTCTGAAAGTATGACACCTTAACTACCTTCCCCCGAACCACAGATTTATGAAGGAAATGCTAATATCTTTCAGCAAGTGTCATAGTTGTTCTAATTTTCTTCTTCTTGGGTGCATTAGATTCTTCAACCAGTTCAGATACTTGTTCTGGGACAGTCCGTTTTTGGGCAGGTTTCTTAGATGGAATTGGTTTGAAGAGTGTTTTGGTAGATGTTTTGGGACTTGGTTGGAGCAGTTCGTTTGAATCCGCAAAATTGGTTCATCCTCATCACTATTCTCAGCATCTTCAACAACAAATTCATTATCAACATGCTCAACATTATAATCCTTTGACTCCTCAACTGATTCGGCCTCATTCTCCCTTAATCTAGACTCGGCCACAATCGGGTCATACACCACAATCTCTCAACCTGCAATTGGGTGTACCAAAGGTACCATAGTAGGGTTCAAGTCTACTGATCTTAAATCCAAGCTCTTCAAGAACCCAAAAATAGAGGGAGTAATCGAAAAAGAAGGTGAGGGAGAGTTTCCCATACCAATCCAGATCATTTATAGCGATGAAGGTGTCAGTGACGTTCCCTCAGAATTCATCCCAATTCCGCTCCTTTTTTTTGCTAGTTGGTCTCATAGTGATCTTGGATGAGAAGTCTTGTGCTTGGAGGATGGTTGACTGCCACGAGTTCTTGCCATTGAGGATTTGAGGTGATTTAGGGTTTTGAAGGGGTTTAAGAAAGGAGAGGCAAATTAGGTTCTTGGCGGAGAGAGAGAGATGGATGTATGGGTTATGGAGAGAGAGAGAGTGTAGGGATTTAATGGTGCATGAGTGGCCCGAAAATCAAGGAAGTTTATAGGAGAGTTTATTTCGGTCCTTCTTGGAGAGAGAATATTTTGCATGCAGCACATCATTACACTAGGCATGGTATAAATTACAGATTAGGTGTAATGAAAAAGGAAATTTCAGTTTCCAACATTCCATTAATAATGCCATGGTTACCACATGATACAAATAGTGGTCAGGTCTGATCCTAGAGCCTGTTCTTACTATTAAAAGTTCGGTGTCTCAGGACACTACGGGCAATGTCATTACACCTCAACGACTATCAACATGTCACATTCCACACATATGCTAATAACAGCACAGAAAATTGAATGCATCAATTGAATCAATTTATTTGGTATCAAAATCTAACTAGTTAATCATTAGGGGTTGATGAAGTACTCTCACGTTCTCTTAATCATACCTAATTCAAGTCTATTCCTCTTAAACTGTTCTCTACTCAGTACCTTGGTAAAAATATCAGCAATTTGTTTGTCGGTGGCACAAAAATTCATTGAAATCACGCCCTTTTCTACATTGTCTCTTAAAAAGTGATGACGAATGTCAATGTACTTAGTCCTTTTATATTGACACGGGTTCTTGGCAATGTTAATTGCATTTGTATTATCATAGAATATAGGAATGCATTCCGTGTCAACACTAAAGTCCTTGAGTTGTTGTCGTATCCACAGCAATTGAGCACAACAAGAAGCAGCCGCTGCATACTCGGCTTCTGCTGTGGACATGGCAACTGCGTGTTGTTTCTTTGTAGACTAAGAGACCAAACAGGGTTTAATAAAAGTAGTCATACCTGAGGTGCTTTTTCTGTCAACTAGAAATCCAGCATAATCAGCATTCGCATACCCAATGAGATCAAAATTGCACCATCGAGGATATCATAAAGCGAAGTCCGAGGTCAATAGTTGCAAATGTTTCCTCATAATCGATCCCCTCGTCTTGGTTGTAACCCTGAACCGCCACCATGGCCTTGTTCCGAGTGACTATTCCGAAATCATCCAATTTGTTCTTGAACACTCACTTTGTGGCAATTATCGGTCTATCCTTAGGCCTTGGTTCAAGGTGTCAAACCTTGTTCCTTTCGAACTGATGAAGCTCGTCTTGCATAGCAGTAAAACAGTCAGAATCTGTAAGGGCTTCATAAACATTCTTTGCCTCAACGTTAGATAAAAAGCATAGAAAGCAAATAAGTTTCTAAGTTTGGATCTGGTTTGCACCCCTGTATTAATGTAAGACATGATCTGATCAAGGGAGTGCGAGCTCTGGCGCTTCCAGAGTCGTGGAATAAATGGATCCACAAATACACTTACCAATCTCTCCTGGGTACTTGGTGAAACAGATTCTGGAACTGTTCTGGTGCCTGTTCCCATATCAGTTCGGGAATAATTAGGTTGAGCGGGCTGGTTCTGTTCAAGTTCAGCAATGCTTCCCCTTGACTGGTTTGCTCCCTGCCTACCTTCCAAATTATCAGTTCCAGGACTTGGTTCACCTTTAGAAGCCTTACCTTTACCAACTATAGAGTTTTGAGCGAGTGAGAGGTCTTTTCTTACAAGACCAAGTTCAAACTCTTCTTCCTGTGTATCATGCTCAACCACAGAATTAGTCTTATCAAACAATACGCACCTCTTCCCTCCTCTACTTGTGATCCTCATAGGACCACACAAATCAACATGTAGTAGTTCAAGAGGTCAGGAAGTACTAACACAGTTCTTTGACTTGAAAGAAGCTCTAACTTAGTTTCCTCAAGCACAAGCGTCGCACACCTTGTCATCATTGTACTTGATGAAAGGTAGTCCGACTACTAGGTCCTTAGAAACAAGTTTATTCAAAAGAGAAAGGCTTGCATGACCTCCCTCTTATGCCAAAGCATAACATCGTCATCCAGAGCACTTAAACAAGTCAAATGATTTTGGGGAAGTGAAAGAACACACACTTTATACACATTGTTGTGTCGCTTCCTCCTCAAAACAACACTACAAGAATTGACATTGGTAATCAAGCATTGATCTGAAGAGAATTCAACATGATTACCTCTATCACACAATTTAAGACACACTTAGCAAATTATGTTGTAACCCATCAACCAAGTATACATTATCAATAGAGTGAAAGAGTGATTTATCTATCTTACCTACACCGATAGTTTTCCCAAATTTGCCGTTTTCAAATGCCACTTTCCCTCCATCAAAGGCTATAAGTGAGAGGAAGTTTGATTTGTCTCCCGTCATGTGCCTTGAGCAACCACTATCCAAGAACCATAGTTGATTGCCTCCTCTCACTTTAGCCTGCAAAACAGCTAAGCATTTGTCTTGGGAACCCAGATCCACTTGGGTCCCATTTTCTTTGACATGGAGGTTAAGTCATCTTTTCTAATTCATACTTGTTTAACATACAATGAGTTTCTTTCCATGACTCTTTTTCTCAAAGGACAAGCATAGCGATAATGACCAGTTTTTCCACAGTGAAAACAGATTATATTTTCTTGAAGTCCAACATACTTTTTATTAACTGGTTTAGTAACAGGTTTATTCACAAATCCTAGCCCCTTTTTATTACAACTATGGTGAGTGTTTAACTAATTAAGTACTTCTGAGGAACTGTTCCAGCGCTTGTTCTGAACAAGGTCAGATTCAACCTTATGGAGCTTTTCAAGCAACTGACTCTTTTCATTTACCAATAATTCTATCTTAAGTTCCAGTTCTCAAGACTCTTTTTCCAGCTTTGAGAGATCAGTGTTAAACACTTCTTTTCTCTTGTTCATTAGTTCCTTAAGGGGGTCTAGTTCATTACATAAAACAAGAACTTTTTCATCACTTTTGAGTTTTTCATAAGTGAGAACCTCATTTATATGCCTAAGTTCTTGCTTCTTTCTTTCCAGTCTTTTAACATCCTTTTCTAATCCTGAGCAGGTATTTTTAAGCATGCAATTTTCAGAATTTACTAGCTCACATTCTTCCATCAATGTAAAACTAATTTTTCAAGTTTCCTCTTGCTAAGATTACGTACCTCATGCTTGAGTTAGGACAAACTCTCGATCGAATCAGAATTTGAATCAGATTCTCTTCGGCCCGTAAGAGCTATTGCTTCCTCTCCATCTTGAGAGTCCTCTTCTTCTTCTGAGGTATCACCCTAGGTTGCTATCATTGCCTTGGTGAACCGTTTTTCAGCATTAGTTAACTGCGTCTTTTTGCCTCTGGTTCGGACCTGTTCTGACCCCTGTTCTTCCTTCGGCAAAGGGCAATTCTTCACAACATGATCTTGCCTTCCACACTTAAAGCATCCTGAGAACTGATCTCGATCGCTGTTCTTGGCCTTACTGGTATTGCCATTCTTGTATTTGCTTTCGGCCTCTTTGAAGAATTTTTTGAACTTTCGAGCGATCATGGCCATCCCTTCTTCATCAAAATCTGAGCTATCGCTTTCTCTAGCTTTTAGTGCCAGTCCTTGGTCTTTCTTCACTTCTTCCTTCATCTGGGAATTCCTTCTTTGTTCATACGTTTGTAGATTTCCAATAAGCTCATCCAAGGAGATCTCATTCATCTTCCTGACTTCTTGGATAGCAGTGACTTTTGATTCCCATGATTGAGGTAAAATTCATAGGATCTGCCTTACCAACTCTTCAGTGGTAAATGATTTTCCCAACGATTTTAACTCATTAGTGATATGGGTAAACCGAGTATGCATATCCATAACTGTCTCTTTATTGCTCATCTCGAATAGCTCATACTTCCTTACCAATAGCTCGATTCTGGATTGCTTGACTTGATTTGTTCCTTTGTGAGCTATCTGAAGAGCATTCCATATCTCCTTTGCGGATTTACACTCTGAGATGCGAGTGTACTCGCAGGTCCGAGTCCAAAATACAGTAGTTTCTTGGCCTTGAAATTCTTCTCCATCTTCCTGAAGTCGTCTGAGTTGAATTCCTTCGGCTCCTTAGGAACAATCTTCCCGGCAGTTGTGACTTTCACTGGAATGTAAGGACCATTCACAATGAGCATCCATAACTCATAATCCTCAACTTAGAAATTGTTCTCTATTCGATTTTTCCACCAATTGTAGTGTTGTCCATTGAAATATGGAGGTCTAATCACAGATTGACCTTCTAAGATTCCTTGTGGAGCATTCATCTTTTCAGGATCTCTCAAGGTGTTAACCTAACTATGAGAACTCTGCTCTAATATCACTTTTTAGATTTACTCACACAAGGACACAAGGGGGTGAATTGTGTCTAGTAGTTTTTTCGATTTTCTCAAAACACTCGTCAGAACTGTTTGGAACGCATGTTTGTAGTAAAGTAGAAACAAGCATAATTACGGAAACAGCAAAGGAGACACAATATTTTTACGTGGAAAACCACCTCTAGCCCAATTGAGGTGTAAAAACCACGACCTACCTCAGTAGGATTTCAGCAACACTTTTACCAACACGGGCCGAATTCGTTACACATGTAACTCACACATGACTACGTCACATACGTAACTTAGTCTCCCCCGAGACCCTCATTACAAACACGTAACTAGCCTCCACTTGAGTACTAATCACACACCACGTCCAAAGTCTCCCAAGACTTGGACACACTCTAATCTCACTGATGACAGAGGAGAATAGAAAAACATCTTACTTTGAATGCTTCTAAATAAGCTAAATGTAAGGTACAATACAATTCCTATTATGCCAATATAGATGACTCAATTTAGCATACCTCTTGAAGGTTTTTCAATCAGAAAATTTTCTCACAGAAAACTCAATTTTGCTCCTTGAAAAACCATGAATGAAAACGTTGAGAGGCAAGAGATTATATACCCACTGAATACTTGTGCCGCAAGTATGTGGGAGGTTTTGGATTTTAGCAATAACTCTAAAAAAATAATCAGTATTCCAAACGGAATTAAATCTCTCAACATTATATTTTTTGAAATCATATCTTAAAGGCTAAGATAAAATCTTTTGATAGTATCTTTTTAAGAAAACAATATTATTCAGTGAAGGACTATTTGTAAGACAAAATATTATCAGAAAATCAATCCCAAATATGTTAGGAATTTTGAGAGTAGAAAAACCCTTGAAAATCTTTGGGACCTGATTGTTCAAACTGTTCTGAGCAGTGTTCTGAGTTAGCATAAGAAATTTCTTCAAGGTGAGTGTTAACTCAAGATCTTCGAATTGGCATATTAACAAAAATCTAGATGAATACAACCAGCAATTAACCCTAAGACTCTTGTGATCTTTTGACCTCCTTGATGTCGTGCATACATATTCACTTTGATGTTCCACGCTTCTTCGAACTGTTCTCCAGGGTGTTTGCAACCTGTCTCAACACACAATTCTAGCATACTACTCAAGCATAGCATGATAGCATATTGACTAGTACATTTGGGTTGTTATCGTCAAAACCTTACACATGATTGTTTCAACAAATTTTCCCTTTTTAATGATGACAAACCGAATGACCGTAAGTCATCAATGACAATTAATAGTGAGATAGTGCAAGACAGTTATCCACCCTAACACTAGAGAGAAAATAAGAGTTAAGAGGTCAACTTAAACTAGGCAACTCAATCGAAATAAGATCATACACATCTTCCCCCTTTTGACATCATCGAAAAGGGTGAGGAGGCCAAGAGTTGAAATCCAGTGTGGATGCAACCACCACCAAACCGGTAATGCGGGAAATAACAGCGATGTGCTCAAGTGTGTGGTACGATAATGATATTGGCCATCCGAGTCACGCACAAACAAATAACATAAGCATAAGCAAAGGTATAGCATACATGCATAAACCGTCTAAGAACAGCCATACACCATTAGTAGTCACATACATAACCAAGTGTTTGAAAAATAGTATTGGAAACAAGGAAAGGAATAGGTTCAGGCAGAGGAAGGTGGTGGAGGGAATTTGGCTGTGAGGGCAAGAAGGGCACTCAGCAAATCCTCGTGACATTTGGCATTGAGAGTCTTTTCCTCTGCAACCACCTGCTTTGCTTCAGCTATCTTCCCCTTCAATGTAATCTGGTCTTGCAACAGTGTATCAATTGTAGGAGCGCTGGATGTGGAGGCTTTACAGGGAGCAGGTCCAAGGGGTGTTTGGAGCCCCTATTCTGAAGTTGCACTGCAGCCTTTTGTCACTTTGAAACCACACCCAATCAACATGCTGTTGCTAATCTCATCACTGACCTGAAAGCCTATTCTCTTCTGCAAGGGTATCCCAAGTTTCTCAAACACTGACTTCAGTAAGAATCCATGCCCCATGTCATGATTCTTGGACATTTTGGCAATTCTTTCAATATGGCTAATCATGATTGCGGGCAAGTTAATTTACTCACCCCTATCCAACATATCAGTGTAGCACATATCCTTGGGATCCTTAAGGTTGCATCCTTGGCCTCGGGGAACGATGTTCTTCATGACAAACCAAAGTAACAACCGATGAAATGGCATCATTTCCTTATTTCGCACAGATTGGGACTCAGTCAGGTGGGGTTTTGGGGCTAGCTTGTGGGTTAATTCTGACAACTGCTCATCACTAAGGACACTCTTGTCCTTACGAACATACACATCAAAACCGTCAGAAGGTACCCTAAGCATTTCACCTAACTTCTTAGCATCAAACCATCGGTCATAATTATTAACTGTGCTTGTCACCACTCATTGGTGACAACACAGTTCGCATAAAACTCGGCCAAGTCTGGAACTGACCATCCTTTCTTAGTATCAGTGAACAGGTCTAACCATCTTTGAGCTTCCAACTTCTCTAAGAACACCCTAGCCCCTGTTTCTGAAAGTATGACACCTTAACTACCTTTCCCGAACCACAGATTTATAAAGGAAATGCTCCTATCTCTCAGCAAGTGTCATAGTTTTTCTAATTTTCTTCTTCTTGGGTGCATTAGATTCTTCAACCAGTTCAGATACTTGTTCTGGGGCAGCCCGTTTTTGGGCAGGTTTCTTAGATGGAACTAGTTTGAAGAGTGTTTTGGTGGGTGTTTTGGGACTTGGTTGGAGCAGTTCGTTTGAATCCGCAAAATTGGTTCATCCTCATCGCTATTCTCAGCATCTTCAACAACAAATTCATTATCAACATGCTCAACATCATAATCCTTTGACTCCCCAACTAATTCGGCCTCATTCCCCTTTGATCTGGACTCGACCACAACCGGGCCATGCACCACAATCTCTCAACCTGCAATTGGGTGTACCAAAGGTACCATAGCAGGGTTCAAGTCTACTGATCTTAAGTCCAAGCTCTTTAAGAACTCAAAAATAGAGGGAGCAATCGAAAAAGAAGGTGAGGGAGAGTTTCCCGTGCCAATCCAGATCGTTTATGGTGATGAAGGTGCCAGTGACGTTTCTTCAGAACTCATCCCAATTCCGCTCCTTTTTCTTGCTAGTTGGTCTCATAGTGATCTTAGATAAGAAGTCTTGTGCTTGGAGGATGCTTGGCCGCCACGAGTCCTTGCCATTGAGGATTTGAGGATTTGAGGTGATTTAGGGTTTTGAAGGGGTTTAAGGAAGGAGAGGGAAATCGGGTTCTTGGTGGAGAGAGAGATGGATGGATGAGTTATGGAGAGAGAGAGTGTGTAGGGATTTAATGGTGTATGAGTGGCCCGAAAATCAGGAAAGTTTATGGGAGAGTTTATTTCGGCCCTTCTTGGAGAGAGAATATTTTGCATGCAGCACATCATTACACTAGGTATGGTATAAATTATAGGTTAGGTGTAATGAAAAAGGAAATTTCTGTTTCCAACATTCCATTAATAATGCCATGGTCAGCACATGATGCGAACAGTGGTCAGTTATGTTCCTAGAGCCTGTTCTTACTGTTAAAAGTTCAGTGTCTCAGGACACTAAGGGCAATATCATTACACCTCAATGGCTGTCAGCATGTCGCATTCCACACATATGCTAATAACAGCACAGAATATTGAATGCATTCATTGAATCAATTTATTTGATCTCAAAACCTTACTAGTTAATCATTAGGAGTTGATAAAGTACTCTTACGTTCTCTTAATCATGCCTAATTCAAGTCTATTCCTCTCAAACTGTTCTCTACTCAGTGTCTTAGTAAAAAAATCAGCAATTTGTTTGTCAGTGGCACAAAAATTCATTGAAATCAAACCCTTTTCTATATTGTCTCTTAAAAAGTGATGACGAACGTCAATATGCTTAGTCCTTTTATGTTGACATGGGTTCTTGGCAATGTTAATTGCACTTGTGTTATCATAGAATATGGGAATGCATCCCGTGTCAACACCAAAGTCCTTGAGTTGTTGCCGTATTCACAACAATTGAGCACAACAAGAAGCAGCCGTTGCATACTCGGCTTCTGCTGTGGACATGGCAACTGTGTGCTGTTTCGTTGTAGACCAAGAGACCAAACAGGGTCTAAGAAAAGTAGCCATACCTCAGGTGCTTTTTCTGTCAACTAGAAATCCAGCATAATCAGCATCCATATACCCAATGAGATCAAAATTGCACCCTCGAGGATATCATAAAGCTAAGTCCGAGGTTAATAGTTACAAATGTTTTCTCATAATCGATCCCCTCTTCTTGGTTGTAGCCCTGAACTACCACCCTAGCCTTGTTCCGAGTGACTGTTCCGAACTCGTACAGTTTGTTCTTGAACACTCACTTGGTGCTAATTATCGATCTGTCCTTAAGCCTTGGTTCAAGGTGCCAAACCTTGTTCCTTTCAAACTGATGAAGCTCTTCTTGCATAGCAGTAAAACAGTCAGAATCTGCAAGGGAGTCATAAACATTCTTTGGCTCAACGTTAGATAAAAAGCATAGAAATCACATAAGTCTCTAAGTTTGGATCTGGTTTGCACCCCTGTATTAATGTCAGACATGATCTGGTTAAGGAAGTGCAAGCTCTTGTGCTTCCAGGGTCGTGGAATAAATGGATCCACAGATACACTTATCAATCTGTCCTGGGTACTTGGTGAAACAGGTTCTGAAACTGTTCTGGTACTTGTTTCCATCAGTTCGGGAATAATTGGGTTGAGTGGGCCAGTTCTGTTTAGGCTCAGCAATGCTTCCCCCTGACTGGTTTGCTCCCTACCCACCTTCCAAATTATCAGTTCCAGGACTTGGTTTACCTTCGGGAGCCTTACCTTTGTCAACTATGGAACTTTGGGCGAGCGAGAGGCCTTTTCTTACAAGAGCAAGTTCAAACTCTTCCTCCTGTGTACTCAACCACAGAGTTAGTCTCATCAAACAATACATACCTCTTCCCTCCACTACTTGTGATCCTCATAGGACCACACAAATCAACATGTAGTAGTTCAAGAGGTCAGGAAGTACTAACACAGTTCTTTGATTTGAAAGAAGCTCTAACTTACTTTCCTCGAGCACAAGCGTCGCACACCTTGTCGTCATTGTACTTGATGAAAGGTAGTCCGACTACTAGATCCTTAGAAACAAGTTTATTCAAAAGACAATGGCTTGTATGACCTAGCCTCTTATGCTAAAGCATAACATCATCATCAAGAGCACTTAAACAAGTCAAAAGATTTTGGGGAAGTGAAAGAACACACACTTTATACACCTTGTTGTGTCGCTTTCCCCTTAGCACAACACTACGAGAATTGACATTGGTAATCAAGCATTGATCTGAAGAGAATTTAACATGATTACCTCTATCACATAATTTGAAACACACTTAGCAAATTATGTTGTAACCCATCAACCAAGCATACATTATCAATGGAGTGAGAGAGTGATTTACCTATCTTACCTACACCAATAATTTTTCCAGATTTGCCATTTTTAAATGCCACTCTCCCTCCATCAAAGGCTATAAGTGAGAGGAAATTTGATTTGTCTCTTGTCATGCGCCTTGAGCAACCACTATCCAAAAACCATGGTTGATTGCCACCTCTCACTTTAGCCTGCAAAACAGCTAAGTTTTTGTCTTTGGAACGCAGATCCACTTGGGTCCCATTTTCTTTGACATGGAGGTTAAGTCATCTTTTCTAATCCATTCTTGTTTAACATACAATGAGTTTCTCTCCATGACTCTTTTTCTCAAAGGACAAGCATAGCGATAATGACCAGTTTTTCCACATTGAAAACAGATTATATTTTCTTAAAGTCTAACATATTTTTTGTTAACTGGTCTAGTAATAGGTTTATTCACAAATCCTAGTCCCTTTTTATTACAACTATGGTGAGTGTTTAACCAATTAAGTACTTCTGAGGAACTGTTCCAGCGCCTGTTCTGAACAAGGTCAGATTCGACCTTATAGAGCTTTTCAAGCAACTGACTGTTTTTATTTACCAATAATTCTATCTTAAGTTCTAGTTCTCGGGACTCTTCTTCCAGCTTTGAGAGATCAGTGTTAAACACTTCTTCTCTCTTGTTCATTAGTTCCTTAAGGGGGTCTAGTTCATTATATAAAACAAGAACTTTTTCATCACTTTTGAATTTTTCACAAGTGAGAACCTCATTCATATGCCCAAGTTCTTGCTTCTGTCTTTCCAGTCTTTTAACATCCTTTTCTAATCCTGAACAGGTATTTTTAAGCATGCAATTTTCAGAATTTACTATCTCACATTTTTCCATCAATGTAAAAACTAATTTTTCAAGTTTCCTCTTGCTAAGATTACGTACCTCTTCCTTGAGTTGGGACAAACTCTCGATTGAATCAGAATCTGAATCAGATTCTCTTCGGCCTATAAGAGCTACTGCTTCCTCTCCATCTTGAGAGTCCTCTTCTCCTTCTAAGGTATCACCCCAGGTTGCCATCATTGTCTTGGTGAACTGTTTTTCAGCATTAGTTAACTACGTCTTTTTGCCTCTGGTTCAGATCTGTTCTGAACCATGTTCTTCCTTCGGCAAAGGGTAATTCTTCACAACATGATCTTGTCTTCCGCACTTAAAGCATCCTGAGAACTGATCTCGATCGCTGTTCTTGGCCTTGCTGGTATTGCCATTCTTGTATTTGCTTTCGGCCTCTTTGAAGAATTTTTTGAACTTTCAAGCGATCATGGCCATCCCTTCTCCATCAAAATCTGAGCTATCGCTTTCTCTAGCTTTTAGTGCCAGTCCTCGGTCTTCTTCACTTCTTCCTTCATCTGGGAATTCCTTCTTAGTTCATACGTTTGTAGATTCCCAATAAGCTCATCCAAGGAGATCTCATTCATCTTCCTGACTTCTTGGATAACAGTGACTTTTGATTCCCATGATTGAGGTAAAATTCGTAGGATCTTCCTTACCAACTCTTCAGTGGTAAAGGATTTTCCCAACGATTTTAACTCATTAGTGATATGGGTAAACTGAGTATACATGTCCATAACTGTCTCTTTATTGCTCATCTCGAGTAACTCATACTTCCTTACCAATAGCTCAATTCTAGATTGCTTGACTTGATTTGCTCCTTCGTGAGCTATCAGAAGAGCATTCCATATCTCCTTTGCGGATTCACACTCTGAGATGCGAGTGTACTCGTCAGGTCCGAGTCCAAAATACAGCAGTTTCTTGGCCTTGAAATTCTTCTCCATCTTCCTGAAGTCGTCTGAGTTGAATTCCTTCGGCTCCTTAGGAACAGTCTTCCCATCAGTTGTGACTTTCATTGGAATGTAAGGACTATTCACAATGAGCATCCATAACTCATAATTCTCATCTTAGAAATAGTTCTCCATTCGATTTTTCCACCAGTTGTAGTGCTGTCCATTGAAATATGGAGGTCTGATCACGGATTGACCTTCTAAACTTCCTTGTGGAGTACTCATCTTTTCAGGATCTCTCAAGGTGTTAACCTAACTATGAGAACTCTGCTCTAATACCACTTTTTAGATTTACTTGCACAAGGACACAAGGGGGTGAATTGTGTCTACTAGTTTTTTCGGTTTTCTCAAAACACTCGTCAGAACTTTTAAAACGCGTGTTTACAGTAAAGCAGAAACAAGTATAATTGCGGAAACAGGAAAGGAGACACAATATTTTTACGTGGAAAACCACCTTTGGCCTAATTGAAGTGTAAGAACCACGACCTACCTCAGTAGGATTTCAGCAACACTTTTACTAACGCGGGCCGAATTCGTTACACATGTAACTCACACGTGACTACATTACACACGTAACTTAGTCTCCCCCGAGACCCTCGTTACAAACACATAACTAGCCTCCACTTGAGTACTAGTCACACACCATGTCTAAAGTCTCCTAAGACTTGGACACACTCTAACCTCACTGATGACAGAGGAGAATAGAAAAACACCTTACTTTGAATGCTTCTAAATAAGCTGAATGTAAGGTACAATACAATCACTATTATGCCAATATAGAGGACTCAATTTAGCACACTTATTGAAGGTTTTTCGATTAGAAAATTTTCTCACAGAGAACTCAATTTTGCTCCTTGAAAACCATGAATGAAAACGTTGAGAGGTAAGAGATTATATACCCACCAAATACTTGTGCCGCAAGTATATGGGAGGTTTTGGACTTTAGCAATAACTTTCAAAAATAATCAGTATTCCAAACGGAATTGAATCTCTCAACATTATCTTTTTTTAGAAATCATATCTTAAAGGCTAAGATAAAATCTTTTGATAGTATCTTTTTAGGAAAATAATATTATTCAGTGAAGGACTCTTTGTAAGACAAAATATTATCAGAAAATCAATCCCAAATATGTTAGGAATTTTGAGAGTAGAAAAACACTTGAAAATCTTTGGGACAAGAGTTTTATACGTTGCCCTTAGAACACTGTAGACCTGATTGCTCAAACTGTTCTGAGCAGTGTTCTGAGTTAGCGTAAGAAATTTCTTCAAGGTGAATGTTAAGTCAAGATCTTCTAATTGGCATGTTAACAAAAATCTAGATGAATCCAATCAGCAATTAACCCTAAGACTCTTGTGATCCTTTGACCTCCTTGATGTCGTGCATACATATTCACTTTGATATTCCACGCTTCTTCGAACTATTCTCCAGGGTATTTGCAACCTGTCTCAACACACAATTCTAGCACACTACTCAAGCATAGCATGATAGCATATTGACTGGTACATTTGGGTTGTTATCATCAAAACCTTACACGTGCTTGTTTCAACACAAATAGTCAACGTTGGATCATTCATTATTCACTTATACTCGAGGAGCAATTTTTCTTGTTCTTCTTGTTTATGTCAATGATTTGGTGTTGACAGGTAATAGTCCCTCTCATTGTGAGGCCTTCAAAGTCTACTTGAATGATCATTTCAAGTTATTGGTCCTTTGACGTATTTTCTTGGTATTGAAGTCGCTCAATCTCCAAGGGATTGTTTCTATGCCAGCGGAAATATGCCTTAGATATATTAACTGAAACGGGGTTGCTGGGGGCTAAACTAGTTTGTTTCCTATGGAGTAAAAACTTCACCTCCAAGACGATTCTGGTGCTCCTTTGACTGATCCCTCACAGTATCGGTGCCTTGTTGGCCGACTTCTCTACTGCACTATTACTCGCCCTGACCTTACGTACTCTGTGTATGTGCTCAGTTAATTTATGCAAAAACCTTGTCAAGGTCACTGGGATGCTGCTATTTGTGTATTACGATATCTAAAGTCTAATCCGGGACAAGGCATCTTGTTATCTCCCACTTCTACGTTTGATCTCTAAGTTTATTGTGATTCAGATTGGGGGAGTTGTACTATGACCAGGCGCTCCGTCACAGGATACTTTATTCAATTTGGCACTGCCCTGTGTCATGGAAAACTAAGAAGCAAGACACGGCCTCTCGCTCTTCGGCTGAAGCCTAATATAGTGCCATGGCCAACACTACCAGTGAGGTCGTTTGGTTGCGTAACCTACTGATGTTTCTTGGCTTGTCTGTTACTCCTACCATCATGCGTTGTGACAATCAGGCTGCATTGCATATTACGGCTAACCCGGTTTTCCACGAGCGCACCAAACACATTGAGGTGGATTGCCATTTTGTTCATGAAAAACTAGTTTCTGGCATCCTTGTTACATGTTATACGCCTACCAAGGAACAGCTCGCCGATATATTCACAAAAGCTCTTGGTCACCAACAGTACCATTATCTCCTGGGCAAGTTGGGTGTTGCACATCCATACACTCCAACTTGAAGGGGAGTATTGAGTTCCCGATATTATGCATGCATAATATTGTATTACATTTAGTTGTATTTTGATTCTACTTTCCTTAAGCTGAGAATCCTTAGTAGTCTATTCTGGATAAACCACATCTTGTACAGTTGTACACAATCTTCTTGACTTAATAAAAGGACATGGTGGGGAAGAGCACCACATAGTACATTCTCTCCCAAAACAGCAAAGTTCTCAGGTTTGACTAAATAACTAAACAAAAATATATTATATAGATAATATACACATTCCAATTGACGAAGCTTAATTCTAATTGTTTTGTCTGGAAGCAAAGATGCCCACAGGGCAGTTCACCCTATTCACTTAGACATTCACAACTAATCTGATAGTATCCATTTTCGAAATCTCTAATGCCAAAGTCACTGAATGGGTTAGTCGTCATTCCCTAAAACAGTCGTTATAGTTTATATGTTGACTTACATTACAAGCACGTATTTGTTAGAGGTTTCTATTGTATCAATCGCCTTGTGTGTGATTTCTGATGATGCATAAACTAAGAGGGCGGTATAGGAAAATGATTTCAAACCTGACTCCTTTTCATAGGAAAGAGAACTTCACCAAGATTTCATGATCCATGGCTGAATTTATTCTTGGGAAATTAGTTTTTCGATATTTTCATGCTTCGTTGTAAGATATAGGAGGGGAGCATTTTCACCTTGCAAAAGGGAACTGAAGTTTATTTTTCAGAAACGCTAGTTGATTTTTCTTTCCCTTGTAATTAATGTTGTGTTTTTCATGTGATCCGCAAAGGTTAGCATGATATAAAAGGAGGATGCCGTTAGAGGCTCCTTGCATAGATAGTTAAATCACAAATTACACAAAAGTGAGGCGTGAGTGGCGAGAATTAATATTGTAATTGGTGCAATAAGTGTATTTGATCTAGTTCTCCAATGTATAGAGAAGTAGGTGATCAAAGGTTTGATATAACAATGTGTTGTCTAATCAGTGTAGAATCAATTAGTAGAGTTATTCAATTGTATTCAAGTCGAAAAGGTAATTTCTTTATCGTTCCTGAATTGTTGTGAGTTTCGACTTAATTCGAGACGGTTATTCGTTGCATTGATTTAATATTTATAGTGGACATTTCCCATCAATTTGCCAGTGATTTTTTAATTTTCTCTGTATAGGAGGTCTCATCAGGTTGAATTTGGTGTCTTGTTTAACTTCTCCTACGTTAATTCCACATGTTATTAGAGTGGTGTTGTTGGCTAATTATTACGTAGCGAGTAGTTGTTCGTGTCACTAGCCTTGGACCTAACTACAAGTTGCTAACATTGGATCAGTAGCATTCAAGCTAATTATAGGCCATTGTGTCTTAAATATGTTCTTCATGTGCCTAAATTGAAAAAAATTTACTGTCAATTAATAGTCTTTCTTAGAATAATATCTATCATGTATTGTTTAATGGTTCCTGTTTCTATGCAAAGGACTACACAACAGGTGATGCCCTTTTGCATGCCCCTATTATTGAGAATCTTTACCCTATTTCTGTCAAGCTTGACCTGAGTCTATATCCAATTTTGTAGCTTTGGACACTTTTAGATATGCTTGAGATAGGCAACTCGGGCACTGTGGAGCAAATGTTTTGGATACTCTTAGGAAAAGCAAATTAAACATATTTCAAGTTTTGTTTTTCATCATGATTATGTGATCTGTCAATTTAGTAAGTCTCCTATTGTTTCTTTATTGGCTTTTAATATTATGCAATTTTTGTGGATGATTAATGTCATTTTACATGGTTCTGTCATATGAAGCAAATGTTAGATATTCTTTTAATCTTTATACTTTTTAAAACTGTAATGAAAATCAGTTTCGAACAACAATTGACATTTTCCAAAGTGACGGAAGGGGTGAGTTTAATAACTCTTCTGGCTACTAGTTGTTTGTTAATTATGGGATGATTTTCAAAAACCTTATCTTGATACTCAAGCTGCAATGATGTAGTTGAATGTAAGTGTTGACACATTTTTGAGATGGTTCATTGTTTCCTAATCCAATATCTTCTATCATCTTAGTTTTTGATTGATGCAGCTTACACTATACATTTTACTATAAATCATCTCCTTACTACTTTTCTTAGGTCGGAAAGTTGATGGAATCATAAATAATTAAGGAGATTTATTAAAGCCATATTTGGATTTGGATTATAGTCTAGTATGGTTTTCTATTTCTATTAGTTTCTTTTTTTTTTTTTGGTAGAAAGACCTCGAGGGCACGTTATTAATTTCTGGTAATTAAGATAGACATACTTATCATCATGGGCCAAGTTCATAGTAGACTCGGGCCCATCCTCCAACCAAATTCTTTCAATTGAATCATAGGGTTGAAGGTGAGCTACGGGCAGGGAATCAGATAGCCCATTTCTTATTTCTATTAGTATTGGTATTATGGTATCTTAGTCTTATTAGGAATATTACATTTTTCTACTTCTATTAGGAGTCTTATTAGTTCATGTTAGGAAGGTTACGTACCTATAAGTAAGGAACCTATGTATCTTTGGTAATTATCTATTATATACTATTGAATATTGATTATTGAATGAATATTGATTTGAGCACAGAAATGTCAACCCCTTTCTTCCCTCTTTGCCTCTAATTTTCTCCCTTTTCCCCCTTTTCTACCCGATCTCTATCAATTTGGTATCAGAGCAAGTTCTCAATTCTTAGACAATCAACATCCCAAATTCTGTTGCCATCCAACCCAGAAGGTTTGAAGCTGTGAAAAAAATAAATAAAAATAATGCTGCTCCAACTCTTCAACCCTCAACCTGTCTTGACGGCCCACTAACCTCAACCATCTAAGATCTTCATCGCCAGCACTCCTTCTAATTCCTAGAATTGACACTGGAGGCCGTCGCTACAATGGTTTACTATTCACTACCTATCGCTGCAGCCAGTGCATTACAGTATTGCTACAACTATGGGGAAGAAGCTTAGTCGAGTCAAAGAGAATCTATGATACCTTACTTTTAAGGTTAGACCAACTTTAGTACTTGTTAAATCTCTTGTTTGATTTTAGGACTTTAAGTTTATTAGTAGGTTGTCAATTATTTGCTTGGAGCTAAAACATATTTTCTATTTTCCCAAACAAAAGGATGATTAAGATATTAGCATAATTTTTTTAACTACCTTGCGTGCTATGAGTGCTTTAGGAGTAATTTATTATTTGAGTTTCTTGTGTGCTTTGTGTTGATTTATTGGTGTCCACACAAAAAAAAAGTCATCTTCTTACATGCTAGTTGCAAGAGCCATGGCATTAGAACAAATAATTGATGGAATTGATGATAGAATTGATAAGCTTGACAAATAATTGGAAGCTTTACAAAAGGGAATTAAGATGATATTTTAGAATTGGCTAAAAACACTAGGTTGGATGAACTTAGAGAGTCATTTCAGAAAAGTAGCAAAGAAAATCAACTATGTATTCGTGGGGTTAACTGCAAGGTCTCCAAAGTACCATCACGGATTTCGGACGTCTTTAGGTGGTATTCAAGGAAGTGTTATAAAATTGGAACAGAAACTAGAATCTTACTTGTCTTAATGTGGGCATAATGTGGCTAGTTCTAATAACGTTGAGATTGAAAGACCCAAACTAGTTGACTAAGTCATTAATTTGAAAAAAATCTACTTTTGGAAAGTCTAATAGGACCCATGCTCCAAGGAGGATGGAATCTGAAGACATTGGTCACATTTCTAATGGTTCTAGAGATGATGAGTACTACCATGATGAATCTAATGAGCCGCAACCTTAGCACTATAAAGGTAGGTATAGAGATTGACATTATTGACACCATTCACCAATAAGAGATCGAGGCTATCCTAGGAACCAAATACATGACGATCCTTATGATATGGTGAGAAAAGTCATGGTTGATGACCTTGACTTTGATGGTAGACATGATCCCAATGCTTTTGTTGATTAGTTAGATTGCCTAGAGAACTACTTTGAATTTTACGACATGAATGACATCCATAGAGTTCATTTTCCCAAAATGAAACTTGTTGGGTCTACTAAGAAATACTAGTAGCGTGTCTAAAGGGAGATAGATCACCTTGGTGAGCTGCCCATAACTTTGTGGGATAAAATGAAACAAAAATTGAAAGAACAATATTTACCTAGATTCCATTAAAGACAAATGCTGGATCATTGGTTGAACCTGGAACAATTTGAATATTAACTTGTCGAACTATTATGCTGAATTTAAGGAAATGAAACTCAAATGTGTTGTTACAGAAGAACAATGGGTAATTGTGACTAGGTTCATTAATGGGCTTAGAGATGACCTTAAAGTAGAAGTGAGCATGCACCATCCTGATTCTTCAATGGAGGCTTACCAAAAGGCCCTAGAAATAGAGAAGTACAAAAAGCCTTCATATTCTCTTAGGTAGACTTCCCAAGCCAGGGAATCTAAGCTCTTCAAGGCTATCACCTTTCAAGAGAACTCCTACTCTAAGGGACAAGCTCAGTCTAATCAATTTACTATAAATGACACTTAGCCTAGTCAGCTAGCCAACTCTAGGAAAGGTAGTTCCTTCACCTTACCTTTAGTCCATTCTTGTTCTTTGCCTAAATTGTGTCATAAGTGCCATTAGAGAGGCCATCTAGCTTCTTGTCGTCCCCATCGCACTGTTACCATAGTGCCAGGAAATCTTGAAGAAGATGGACCAGTAGATAAGACTACCTATCTTGTTGTAGGTGATATTGCCATTGAGAGTGAGCATGAAGAAGATGACAGAGGGAATCACTTTTCTATCATGAGATGTCAAAATCATTGACTACAGTAGTTGCAAGAATGTGATTTCAAAATCTGTTCTTAGATTTCTCAACCTTAAATCTAAACCCTCCTCAACTCCTATAAAAGTAGCTTGAGTTGATGAGACATCTTTGATAATTTTTTAGAAATGTGAAGTCCCTCTCTATTTAGGTGCGTTTTCTGAAAAGATTTGGTGTAATGTATTACCTATGCATGTTGCCCAGGTGTTGTTAGGTCATCCCTGGCTATATGAAAAAAATACACCGATTTTGAAAGGATAATACTTATGTGTTCATTCATAATGGAAAGAGGATTAGGTTAGCTCCTTCTCGACCCTAGGAACATAAGAATCCCAAAGGAACCAACCCTAAATTGCCTCAATCTAAGAAATAGACTAAGAAGTTATATTTTTAATCTAAATATAAACGTGAAACAAATAGTCAACAATCTAAAATTATGCTAGCTTTATTGGCCAAGGCCACTAATTAATTGAAAATTGCAAGGAGTAATAAAAATTATAAACTTGCTGCTAATATGCTTTGTAAAAAGCTAGAGCTTAAAGAGGGTTATTCTATGATGCAATGTATTCGTCCGGAAGGATTTTCAAATCGTTCTTTCCAAAAGCCTGTTACTCGAGCTTATGGACCTTATTGCATTTCGCAATGTCTTAGCTCCAATGCATATGTGATTTACGCACCTCTTGATTTATCTGTTAGTCTTATCTTCAACGTTAAGAATTTGACACTTTATCAAAGTGCTTTTGAGCCTCCCATATTTTTTACGAGTGGCACAGGTGGTTCTGTGGCTTCTTCAGTTTTGGTAACTGGGCTGGCTCCTGCTCCGCCATCAACGGTCAATGACATTGAAGCCATAGTGGAAGATGGGATCATTAATACTGCTACTGGAGGTTTGCCAATTCTTGTTTCATTGGAAATGCTGTCCCTAATCCGATAATTCTTAGGTTCACGAGGATGATTTGTGCCGCATAGCTCCTGATTTGCTGAATGGGTATCTTCATGCCAACTCTCTAGGGGCGAGTTTTTCCGAGGTGGGGAAAAATGATGGAATCAAAAATAATTAAGGTAGAGTCATACTTAGATTTGGATTATAGTCTATTACCATTTCCTATTTCTATTAATATTAGTATTATGGTATCCTATTCCTATTAGGAATATTATGTTTTCCTACTTCTACTAGAGGAGTCGTATTAGTCCATATTAACAAGGTTACATACCTTAAAATAAGGGGTCTATGTACCTTTGTTAATTATCTGTTATGCACTATTGAATTTGATTATTGAATGAATATTGATTTGAGCATAGAGATGCCAATCATTTTCTTCTCTCTTTCTCTCTAATTTTCTCCCTTCCATGTATTCCACACAGTATGTTGTTTGGTGCTCCTTCTCCTCCTAGCCTTTTGTTGTTTGGTTCAATTGATCCATCTACCAACCAACTTCGAGTTCTAGATTGATCCATCCCCTTCACTAAGCACCAGCCCAATGGGCTCGCTCCTCTCTCTCAGTCTCAGCCAACTACTTCTTCTCCTAGGCCACCAATCTCCTGGGTTCTCCCATTTCTAGCCTAAGTCACCTGGGTTCTCCAGTAACCCACCCGACTCTTATTCTCTTAGTCATATAGAGCCACCTCTTTGATCATCTAACTCTCCCAGTGTCCACATTGAGTGATCCCAACATGTGATTTCTCAATCCATGCAAACCAAGTCCAAATTTGAAATTACTAAACCCGAGTATACATCTTCTCTCTCTCTCTCCCCCCCCCTCTTTAGTCTTTGTCCCGAAACTGTACCTCTTCATTTAAACAGGCATCTCAAAACCTCAATGGCAAGAGGACGACTGGTGAGTCTGATGCTTTAATGGCTAATGATACTTAGGAACTGACACCTTTCCATTTTGTACTGAACTTGATGGCAAGTAAATGGGTCTAGAGGATCAAGTTGTTGGTAGCATTGAATGGTACAAAGCATATCTGGTTGTTGCAGGTAATCATCAGCAGGAAGATATTGATTACCATGAAACTTTTTCTCCTCTTGTTTGTCCTGCTGCTGTTCATCGCGTTTTATGTATTGCCATTTCTCAAAAGTGGGATATTTATTAACTTGATGTTAAGAATGCACTTCTTCATCGTATCTTAACTAAGTAGGCATATACATGTCAACTCCTAGCTTTGTTGATACTAAATTTTCGAAACATATGTGTCGTCATAAGAAAGCTATCTGTTAGGAAAAATATTAGAGCAACAACAATAGCGGAAGCGATAGGATGAGTTAGAGATTCAGAAATCAAGTGAATAACAGAAAACAGAAATAAGAAGACAAGAGATTTAACGTGGAAAACCCAAATCGGGAAAAACCACGGACGGCGACAGCACACCGACAAATTTCACTATGAGCAGAGTAGTACACCACAATCACTTCAGTGATTAAGAGCAGAATTACAATACTCTCAATTGTATTCTCTCACAAATAACCTCACTCTCTCAATGTGTTTTCTATACTGGAGTCTTTTGAAACAAGGCCCTAGAACCCCTTTATATAGGGTCTGTGAGGCAGGGTTCCCCTTGAAAACCCTAGCTGCCGCCTTCCAAAAACCGTCACCAAAGCGCAACCCTAGCCGCCACTTTAAGGCGGCAGAAAATTTCCCGTGGCACGGTCGTGCCGTGCCATGTGGCACGACCGTGCCACATGGCACGGGCACACCGTGTCACTTCTCTGTCTGCTCTGTTCTTCGGTCTTCTGTGTCGCGGCACGCCCGTGCCCATGCAGCATGGTCACCCCGTGCCTAAACCCGAGATTTTGGGCCATAAAACCCAACACTATCTATGGAATTACACAGCCACGAGGCTCTAGTTTTATAGATTCAACAACTTTCTTCTCAACCATGGTTTTCATTGCAGCAAGTTGAGTTCTTTGTTCACATTTTGCTCAGGTTCACATACTATTGTCCTTTTGTATACGACTGACACTGTTGACTCGAACTTCTATTTTTTCCCTTATACCTTTATTGACCTTTTGTCTCGTTAATTTCTGCGAAGGACTTTGGGGACCTTTATTACTTATTAGGAGTGCCAGTTACCTGCTGCAAACAAACATATATATGATTTGCTTCACAAATTCCACATGCATACATGTAAATTAAAGCTTTCAATAGTAAATCAATCATTTGTCCTTGTGGATCTGACATTAATCCTCTCAAACTTATTAAGAATATGCCAAGCCAAATCTTCTTCGTGTAAAACTTGCATGATTTAGGTCGGAAAAATTGTACACTTCTATGAAATTCGTTTGCAGAGCTTCTGCTTCCAGGACCACCCTTTCCCTGTCTGATGATGAGTTACTTTTCGATCTCATTGAGTACATAAGCTTGGTAGGTGCTTATCAATATTTGACAATGACGCAACCTAACATTACATATGTTAATTCATGTAGTTTCCTAATTCATGCATTATCCCTGTGCCACTTATCTTTTTGCTGCTAAGCATATGCTCAGGTACCTTTATGACAGTATTAATCATGGGATTATGCTACGTCCTGTTATTGCTCTGCCGCATGTTGTTGCCTATGCTGACACCAACTAGCTATTCCACCATTTGAAGTGGGATACAGTATACAAATCCTCCATTAAAGCCGAGTATTGTAATGTTGCATACAATGTTGTGACACTACTATTCTTGTGACTCTCTGGATTTGCAAGCCCCTTCTTAATCTCAGGTAATGTTCGATTGGATGTAAACAAGTTCTTAATTGTGTAACCATTATATTGTTCGGTTGTAACAGAGTATTGTAATTAACAACTACTTTGTAATTATAATTACCACAGACTATGTAATTATGATTGTATTATGAGGTTGATTGCATTACATTACGTTCAACTAAAAATCATGTTAATGTCACTCTAAAATTGCTTATTAATTTAAATGCTATGTAGCTTGCTTCCAATCCTGTTCATCATGATTGTAGTAAACGCATAGCCATTATACGTGATTGTGTCGCTTACAATAATTCAACTACTAGACATGTACATATTAGGCACCAGTTAGTAGATATTTAAAGGCTCATTCTTCGAACAACTTCTGTTTTATAAGGCCTATCTGTCAGTGCATCCCCCTACTTAGATTCAAGGGTGTAATATAACATAAGGGGGCCTACATAATTTTCGTTACTAGTATGTAGATGAGTGCTGGTTTCCATCTCAGATGAGCCTTTCCATCACAAAATTTTTCACAGAGGGGAGTTCTTAGCTGACAATTGCCACATAGCCCTCAATTAACTATAGCCACTGCTTTTTTTATTCTCCTAATGTCAATCTGAAACCCTTATACAAACTGCAAGGCTTGGTATGTGATAAGTTAGTGAATGTGTTACGCTATCTGCTGGAGAATGTTCTCTGTATGAGCATCAAACAGCTAATGCGCTGAATGACAAAATCCCTGACACTGAACAAAGCTGGAGGCTTGAGAAGGTTGACTAAATGGAGTTCAAAGCTGTTCCAGATTGGCATTATGAGAGGATTGGACAGTAAAATGACATCGAAAAGCTTATTTACTTTGCACT
Organism: Carnegiea gigantea; assembly: GCA_029747015.1. Lineage (NCBI taxonomy): Eukaryota > Viridiplantae > Streptophyta > Magnoliopsida > Caryophyllales > Cactaceae > Carnegiea > Carnegiea gigantea. The sequence goes on from JAKOGI010000075.1 coordinate 644,781, forward strand.
AAAAATGAAGCTGGCCTTAATAATGGCACAACAGGTTCAAGTAACATATGAGAAGCTGGTGCATAGAAGTGGTCCATAAAGCACAAGATATGCAGTTACAAAAGCTCACTATTTACTTATCGGCTATCTCAAAAACTGGAAAACCTAAAACGATCACAAACAGTACAGACTATCCTGTAAAGTACATTCATAATCTCCTACGACCCTAACAGCCCAGATCGATTTACTGACTACACCATCTTCATAATCTTAACGCACATTATCAAACTTGCAGCATGAGCATCTAAGCTGCACGAAAAATAGGTAGTTCCTTATGCCTCGAAAGTGAACATAATACTCTTGTGGCTGAGGTTTTCCATAGACCAGAACACAACGCTCTTGATCTGTCGTGACACACAAATATGGGTCAAGCCCTGGAAGGTCAGCACTCAAATACAGCGAATACCGACCATCTTCCTGCACCACCCGCTTTTCACACACTCCATCTAGTCCCTTTATCTTCAATCTATTGCAGTATCTGATGATAATCTACAGTTATGGACCCTGCATGCCAAGGCAGAATGATTTATAAATGTAATGACAAGAAAACTTCACCAAAAACTAGCAATCTTGAAACTAATCAGCAGTGTTAAATAAATTACTCTTCTAGAAACAACAAAAAGTTATTGACTTTTGAAACATGGGTTACCCACATGTTTTCCAGCATACACCATCAGAATCACAGCGTTGGCACTGGCACTGACGACCATGAATGACACATTCTTTGATTGAGCCTTAGATTACAAGAAAAAGAAAACTATGTTAAACCTTAGACACTCTTATCAATATCAACACCTCATGAAATTTTAGGGATGCAAAAATAATACCTATTGCTACCTCGGGTACCTCATGACTGGATTGCTTAGTAGGAGAGCTGTCAACAGGTGCAGACTCCTCTGAAACAGAGAAGTAAAACATAAGAAATTCCCAGAAAACATGAAGAAATGGCAAGGATGTCCAAGTGCAGTGAGAAATAACACCTTTTGGCAGTTCAGGTCCTTGAATTTGGAGAATGTTTCTTTTTATACATGCGAGCATCCAAGTGGTATAAAGCAAAATTGAATTCCTATGTAAGACTCGGATCTAAAACAATTCATAGTTTCCATTTGAAGAAACTGAAGCAAGAAAATTCAGATGGTTTTGGACAAACCTTCATCATCCTCATTGGATTAACTACTCAACCTAGCTTTCCCAGAACCTTCAAAATTACAGGAAAATAAAGACATCAGACATTAGATAATCTGATTATAAAGCAACTCGGAACGATCTAGTTAACAAACCATCAGCTTTGTCAATAGGTTTCCCAAAAGGACCCTTGCCCTGCTCAAATTTCGCTGACCCTTCACAATTACAGCCATAAAAATGCAGTACCATACATTTGATTATCAATCATAAAATAAACAAAATTCTAAGTATGACCAACCAGGAGAGTTTGGACTAACCTTCAACAGACTTATTGGAAGAACTTCATCCTGATCCAGGTTCTACAGAACCTTCAAAAATGTAGGAAAATAATACAAACCAAACAGGAGAACTCATCCCAAAAGACTAGCATGTTAGGTGAGGAAGCCCATTTAGTCCATAAACCCCTCATCAGTTGCCCATACAACTGATGTGGGATAAGTCCCATACCTTGAAACTGGTCCAATCCATAACATTCGACCCCCTTAAACACAGCCACGTTAGTTAGGGCTGGCTCTCCCAGGTCACCACTCCGAGTTGGCTCTGATTCCAATTATTACAAACCAAACAGGAAAGCTCATCCCAAAAGACTAACCTATTAGGTGAGAGAGCCCACTTGATCTATAAATTCCTCATCAGTTGCCCATACAACCGATATGGGACAAGTCCCATACCTTGCAACTAGTCCAGTCCATAACAGAAAAGTAAGAAACTAGGAATCAGACCATCCAATTATAAAGCGACCCAGAATTTTCTAATTAAGAATACCTTCGGCTTTATCTATGGATTTCTGTAACACCCGGGATTTTATCCCCTTCTTCCGCCATTTTATATTGTTAAAAATTAAAAATTTCATTGACATGCCTGCTTATGTGTTGTTTTTATTGAAAAGAATATTCTTTCTATTTTAGGATTATATCGGGCACTACATTGAGCAGCTTCCCGAATATAAGTGGATAAGCTCGTATTAATTATGATGTGACGAGTGGATAAGCTCGCATTAATTATGATGTGACGAGTGGATAAACTCGTATTAATTATGATGTGATGAGGTAATTATCCACAACAAAAAAAAGGAAAAAGAAAAGAAATTATCAATATTTAAGGGGCCGAAGCCCCTTCTTTGAAGGGGGGGAGTAGAAAGGGGCGCGGCAAGGGTTTGGAACCCGTGACCCCCCACCGTGATTTCTCCTTCAACCCCAGCGGCCAGCAGAGCAAGCAAGGGTTCGCGTCTAACCCTAATCTGTCCAATAAAGTTTATCGATCATTGAAGGTATGCTGATTATTGCAAGTTTATGGAAGGTTTATCGATCATTAAAGGTTTATTGAAAATATATTGATTATTGCAAGTTTATGGAAAGTTTATCGATCATTGAAGGTATGTTGATTATTGCAAGTTTATGGAAAGTTTATCGATCATTAAAGGTTTATTGAAAATATATTGATTATTACAAGTTTATGGAAAGTTTGTCGATCATTGAAGGTATGTTGATTATTGCAAGTTTATGGAAAGTTTATCGATCATTAAAGGTTTATTGAAAATATGTTGATTATTGCAAGTTTATGGAAAGTTTATCGATTATTAAGGTTTATTGAAAATATGTTCATTATTGCAAGTTTATCGAAAATTTATCGATCATTAAAGGTTTATTGAAAATATATTGATTATTGCAAGTTTATGGAAAGTTTATCGATCATTGAAGGTTTATTGAAAATATATTGATTATTGCAAGTTTATGAAAAGTTTATCGATCATTGAAGGTATGTTGATGATTGCAAGTTTATGGAAAGTTTATCGATCATTAAAGGTTTATTGAAAATATATTGATTATTGCAAGTTTATGAAAAGTTTAACGATCATTGAAGGTTTATTGAAAATATATTGATTATTGCAAGTCTATTAAAAGTTTATCGATCATTGAAAGTTTATTGAAAATATATTGATTATTGCAAGTTTATGGAAAGTTTATCGATCATTGAAGGTTTATTGAAAATATGTTGATTATTGCAAGTTTATGAAAAGTTTATCGATCATTGAAGGTATGTTGATTATTGCAAGTTTATGGAAAGTTTATCGATCATTAAAGATTTATTGAAAATATATTGATTATTGCAAGTTTTTAGAAAGTTTATCGATCATTGAAGGTATGTTGATTATTGCAAGTTCATGGAAAATTTATCGATCATTAAAGGTTTATTGAAAATATATTGATTATTGCAAGTTTATGGAAAGTTTATCGATAATTGAAGGTTTATTGAAAATATATTGATTATTGCAAGTTTATGGAAAGTTTATCGATCAGTAAAGGTTTATTGAAAATATATTGATTATTGCAAGTTTATGAAAAGTTTATCGATCATTGAAGGTTTATTGAAAATATGTTGATTATTGCAAGTTTATGGAAAGTTTATCGATTATTGAAAGTTTATTGAAAATATATTGATTATTGCAAGTTTGTGGAAAGTTTATCGATCATTGAAGGTTTATTGAAAATATATTGATTATTGCAAGTTTCTGGAAAGCTTATCGATTATTCAATGTTCATGGCCTGCCAAAAGGCAGAAATTCAAGTTCAATGTTTATTGTCTGCCAAAAGGCAGAAATTCAAGTTTAATATTTATTGTTCTGCCAGAAGGCAGAAATTCAAGTTCAATGTTTATTGTTCTGCCAGAAGGCAGAAATTCAAGTTCAATGTTCATTGTCTGCCAGAAGGCAGAAATTCAAGTTCAATGGTCATTGTCTGCCAAAAGGCAGAAATTCAAGTTCAATGTTTATTGTTCTGCCAGAAGGCAGAAATTCAAGTTCAATATTTATTGTTCTGCCAGAAGGCAGAAATTCAAGTTCAATGTTCATTGCCTGCCAAAAGGCAGAAATTCAAGTTCAATGTTCATTGTCTGCCAGAAGGCAGAAATTTAAGTTCAATATTCATTGTCTGCCAAAAGGCAGAAATTCAAAGTTATACATTATAAAACCCTGTCAACTGGTAGAAGAACCAGATCAATAAAGAATCTCAGTCCATATGACGGATTGTAGAACATTGTACTTTAATAAACAAGCATGTGAAGTTCCAAGCGCATATTGCTACATCATTAGTATACTATTCACAGGACATAGTTACATATTTCGCCTTATGGTTATCATTCCATGTTTTATCGAAGAGGTCTATTCCTGTATATGGCCTGTTACTGTATGGTGTAGTGAAATCATCAGTTTAGTGACTCTATCGCATTGAACGTGATGGTTATTCTAGTGTCAATGCTAACTTCATATAGTCTGTCACCTGATAGCACCTTTAACGAAATTTAAATTTCCAGAATTTTAAGAAAAACGATAACACTCTTAGCCTTTGGGTTGGGGGCGTTACAATTTCTCAGCAGAAACTTCTTGTGGCTCAGATTTCTTTGACACTTTACAACTAGGGCCCAAGAAATATGACATCAAACATTTGGTTACTAATCAAAGAACAACCGAAATTCTGACTACTGTAACCTCAAATTCCCAAGTAATCAGACTCAAATGTGTTTACAACACACCCCACCCCCCCGGCCAGCAGTTTTGAATTCGAGAAAAAAGCAAGAAAACCGAGGAGATTTTGGACAAACCTTGAGCAGACACTTAGGAAAAATTTTAACGGACTCAGATGTCCCAGAACCTTTAAAATTACAGGTAAAGAAAGAAATCAGACATCAGATGCCCCAGACATAATGCAATACAGATTTTTCTAATTAACAATACCTTCAGCTTTATCAATAGATTCCCTAGAAGAATCAACGCGCTTAGTTTTCGTAGATCCTTCACAATTACCACCCAAGAAATATAATATCAAACACTTGAAGCAATAAAGAAGCAACCAAAAATTCTAAGTATGGTAACCCCAAATTCCCGGTTAAGATAGAAATGTGAAGTAACACAGCGCTTCATATCAAGAAACAGAGTAAGACAAACCTTTTGTGGTTTCAGTGGAAGATATTTTAAGCAACCCATATTTCCCAGAACGTTCAAGATTTATGGCATCCAGATTCATTTTGTCAAGTATACCTTCAGCTTCATCGATGGAATTACCAGAAGAAGTACCCGCACCCTTGTCAGATTTCCCTGACCCTTCAATCACAACCCAGAAAACATAACATCAAACATTTGGACTACCAATGAAAAGAGCACTCAAACTCTAGCCATGGCAACCGAGAGAGAGAGAGAGAGAGAGATACCTGAAGAGCAATCTGAGCAGAGGCAGATCTGGGTAGGGGCATGAAGTAAAGACCACCCTCAGTAGCAGGGAAAAGCATCAAGAAGGACCCATTTTGAGCGATGACTTGAACCGGAATTACAAGTGGGTTTCGATTAACATTCAGATAACCCACATAGACTCTCTCTGATTCATCAAAGGGGAAGCTCTCCTTCTTTGGAGCCGTAGCATTGAAAGTGACCACAAAATTTCTTGAAAAACCTGAAGCCATTTCGTGGCACTCCTGGCATGTCAAGCCGTACAAAGAAGCCGACGAACCCCATTGGACTCATTTGACATGACCCCAGAACACCCACCAAACCATCGATCTGAAAAGGGTGTTTTTCAGCGTCTATTGGGGAGGCAAAGAGAGGGTACCTATTTGCCATTGTTGAAAAAATGTCAGACCTTCTGATTTGGGACGATTCGATTTGAGTTGGGCAGAAATTCAAAAACGGGGTTTAAGGAGGGGTTAGTGTTTGTACTCGTAGGAAGGAGAGAGATTGAACTTTGGCGGGCGCATCTTGTTGCTGATGGTTGGTTACCTTTGCAACGGACTCAATAGAACGCCAATCATTCCAACCCCCTCCCCTCCCCCCCCCAAGAAAACAAGAAAACAAAAAAGAAAAAAGAACTCAGACAAACACCTTCCCAGGTTCGTTTAGAGCACTAGCAGCCGGCGACTCGCATGGCATGGGTGGGGCTCGCGAGTGACACGCGTGGAAGGGTTCAGCTGGCAGCCAAGGGAGCGCTGGGAGGCAACGCGTGGGAGAACGCCTGTGCGTTCTGCCCCGCGTGGCCTTTTTTTTTTTTGTCTGTTTCTGGGTTGAAGTGATGCGTTTTGGTGAGGCCGGGAAAGGGAAGCGCTGCGTTTTGATGCGGGGGGCAAAAAGAGAAAGGAAGCTGATTATGTGGGGCTGGGCTGCTTTGCTCGGGTATTTGGGCCAGAAGTAGCCGGTGGACATTGGGGATGGTGTCCAACGGTCCAACGGTTGTTTTGGCCTAGTTAAATGTTTTTTTTTTTATGATTTTGTTGATCTATAAATACAAGTGGGTAATATTCAAAAATTTATCTCAATTTCACTCTCTCCCATTTCTAATTTCCCATTACTAAATTAATTTTGAGTTGTGTGAGTGTTAAAAGAAGTTGAACTTTCAAGAGGAAAAACATTGTGTAAGTAATTGTTATTATGTAGTTATATTTAGTTGTTTTAAGTAAATATTTTGACTTATAAATTTGAACTAATAAATTTTAGTTTGTGGCTTTTTGTAGAATTTGTCTGGAGCTACTCTCACAAGTTGAAGATTCAAGATTGAAGTGAAGTGAAGAAAATTGTAAGAAAAATTTTGTTTGTGAATTTAATTTTTTTTTTGAAATTAAGTGTGTAATTGAAAGTATTCATATGTTTCACAAAAGTAAAATTAGATATGTATGGATGTTTAATATTCTAGAAATTAAAGGAAGATGTTTAGAATTAAAATTTAAATATAAACTAGAGATTACAAATGTGTGTGACAAATTAAATTTGACAACATCGTTAGTGTAGAATATGTGCAATTTGACATTTAGTTGAAACTAAGTGTTTTTTGTACAAAATAGAAATTAGAAGATGATATTAAATTTGTAATGGAAGTTTAATGTTTTAAAAAGTATAAGGTGTATAGAAATTAAATTTTAAATGTGAATTAGAGTTTAAATGTTCATTAGCATAATAATGTATTTCTTGAACTTCCTTAGTCATAGAATATGTGCACTTTGATGTTTTAGAAATTAAGAATCTGTGTCAAGATTTAATTCATTTGATGAGTAAATTGGAAGTGTGACATTGAGAATTTAGTTAATATGTGTAAACATGTATGATATAATTAAAAATTTAAATCCAAACATTCATGATTAACTTGTAGGTGTCTGCACAAAAATGGATCCTAATTGAAATTTAAATATAAATTGGACATTACATATGTGTGTGACAAATTAAATTTGACAACTTCCTTAGTGTAGAATATGTGCAATTTGACATTTAGTTGAAATATAGTATGTGAATTTAAATTTTTTTTGGAAAATTAAGTGTGTAATTGAAAGTATTCATATGTTTCACAAAAGTAAAATTAGATATGTATAGATGTTTAATATTCTAGAAATTAGAGGAAGATCTTTAGAATTAAAATTTAAATATAAACTAGAGATTCCATATGTGTGTGACAAATTAAATTTGACAGCATCGTTAGTGTAGAATATGTGCAATTTGACATTTAGTTGAAACTAAGTATTTTTTGTACAAAATAGAAATTAGAAGATGATATTAAATTCGTAATGGAAGTTTAATGTTTTAAAAAGTATAAGATGTATAGAAATTAAATTTTAAATGTGAATTAGAGTTTAAATGTTCATTAGCATAATAATGTATTTCTTGAACTTCCTTAGTCTTAGAATATGTGCACTTTGATGTTTTAGAAATTAAGAATCTGTGTCAAGATTTAATTCATTTGATGAGTAAATTGGAAGTGTGACATTGAGAATTTAGTTAATATGTGTAAACATGTATGATATAATTAAAAATTTAAATCCAAACATTCATGATTAACTTGTAGGTGTCTGCACAAAAATGGATCCTAATTAAAATTTAAATATAAATTGGACATTACATATGTGTGTGACAAATTAAATTTGACAACTTCCTTAGTGTAGAATATGTGCAATTTGACATTTAGTTGAAATATAGTATGTGAATTTAAATTTTTTTTGGAAAATTAAGTGTGTAATTGAAAGTATTCATATGTTTCACAAAAGTAAAATTAGATATGTATGGATGTTTAATATTCTAGAAATTAGAGGAAGATGTTTAGAATTAAAATTTAAATATAAACTGGAGATTACATATGTGTCTGATAAATTAAATTTGACAACTTCCTTAGTGTAGAATATGTGCAATTTGACATTTAGTTGAAGTTAAGTATTTTTTGCACAAAACAGAATTTAGAAGATGATATTAAATTTTTAATGGGTAGAATGTGAAATGTGAGTATGTTAGAAATTTATGAAATTGTAACTTAAGATATTTGAAATTAAATTATAGTAGTAAATATTTTTTGTTAATTTCTAAAAGTTGTTAGAAATTAAGTGTGTGATTTTTTTTTTTAAAAATGGTATGGTAGGAAATATGTAACAGTAATTGTTGTGAGTAATTTATAATTGATAAGATTGATGTAATTGTAAAATATGTTAGGATATGAAGTATTTAAATATTTGTTACTTAGAATTTAATCGCTTGATGACAAAAAATAATTTTGTTTGTTCTTTTTAAAAATATGTTAGGATATGAAGTATTTAAATATTTGTTACTTAGAATTTAATCGCTTGATGACAAAAAATAATTTTGTTTGTTCCTTTTTAAAAAATGTTAGAAATCAAGTGTGTGCTTTTATTTTTGTAAAAAAATTTGGTTGATAAGAAATATGTAAGAATATGTTAGAATATGAAGTACTTCGATATTTACTTAAAGTGTGTAAATGGTTTTTTTTATTAACAAAAAATTTGGTACGTTAAGAAATATGTAAGACTAGTTTTCGTGAGGAATTTATTAATTGCTTGATTTTAGAAATTAATTTTGTTCTTGTTTACAATATGTTAGAAATTAATTTTAGAAATTACAATTGAAATGTTTAGAAATTAGAATTTAAATATTTGTTACTTACAATTTGAAGTGCTTGATTACAAAAATTAATATTGTTTGTTCTTTTCTAAAATATGTTAGAAATTATGTGTGTGATTAGAAATGTGTAAAAGTAAGCATGTTTAGAAATTATAATTGAAATGTTTACAAATTAGAATTTAAATATTTTATGTTGTTTTGTAAAATATTTGAGAAATCAAGTGTGTGAATGTTTTTTTTTTTTTTTTCAAATTGGTAGGTGTTCACTTTAAAATGGATCCTAATCACCCAAAATCTTTCATAAACTTACTTACCGGGGATAATTCACAACGGGATCCCATGAACAATATGAACATTGTCCCGAACTCTCCTAATTGGCAATACTATCCACAATACCCTTAACAATAACCATATATGCAATATCCTCAACCACCACCAAACTTTCCCCTTCAGGCCAAAATGTCCCCCCAATTCCAAATTTCAACTACGGTTCAATGCCCCCTCCTTATCAGCTACTCCCACCTAATAATACGACCTCATCAACACCCCGTCCTCTACCCAACCCCACCCACAATGAGAGTGTCGGTGTGACTTCCAAGTGGACATTGGAAGAAGATCGCCGGTTGGTCACATCATGAATTAATGTCAGCACCAATCCCCTTGTTGGGGCTGACCAAAAGAAAATGGGGTTTTGGACAAAGATCGCAAGCGCCTACAACCAGCATGCTCCGGATGGAGCTACGAAGTGATTGGCAAAGTTTGCAATGCCCATTGAAACTGAGCAGCTCCACTTGTGTCTAAGTGGACCGCTTGTATGGGCCAAGCTTATCGGGCGAACCCAATTGGGGCAAATGAGGACGATATTATGCAAAAAGCCCAAGATCTATACGTTGATATGGTGGGCAAACTGTTCGACTTAATGCATTGTTGGGTGCTATTGAAGGACCAACCGAAATGGGAGGTCAACTGCGATCAATCTGCAGATGTCACCACTAAACGCTTGAGGATCAATGAAGTAGGCGGGTACACTGAGAGTGGCACATCTGGCACATCCAGCACCTCTGCACACCAACAACTCTTGCTAGTGAAAATACACCAACAGAGGAAGTTGGTGGACTGATCCGCCCCATAGGAAGAAAAGTTGCCAAAAGAAAGGCGAAAGAGAGAGCGCATGACTCGGTGCTTGATGTCGTCACCAAGGAGCTATCCACCTTGGGGACAACAAATGTGAAGAACAGCACCATGTGGGAAAGATATGTCATCGCCCAAGAGAAGAAGGCGGAGGCCGCTAAGGTGAAGGCAAAAGCAGCTAAGAGAGCTGTTGAACTAAGGGATTCTCATCAGTGCCTCCGACGGATGAAGTATGAGGACAAGATATTGAGAATAGACATTGCTAAAATGTGCCCGGAGGACCAAGCGCGATATAGTGCACTTCAGGAAGAAATTAGGAGCCGATACCGCCAAACACCGTCCTCATCTAATGCTAGCCCTTCTTTAGATTGACATCCATGTCTTAGGAATAATATGTTATTTACCTTGTGCTTTTGTTGTTCTTTCTTTTTGAAAGTCTTTGTTATAATTGAATCGCTTGATGTTATGGAATGAAATGTTTAATTTTATTTTAAGGAGTCCAACTTTAATTTCACGTCATAATGTTAGGTCTAATATGTTTGATTTTAGCTACGATGTTTAATTTAATTTGCTTTACTAATTTGTAAGTGTTCCTGAAACATTTGTGAACTTATGTCACAGGTGCTGCAAAATGAGTCACCCATCTTCTTCATCTTCCACAGAATCATCAGATGGTCTCAGCTTCATACTAGAGTCATCCTCTTCTAGTGAGGACTCACCGATACTTGAAACCGTACTCAACAATCAATCTCTGCTGAAGTCATTTGAGCTAGCTCTGAAACTTAGACAAGAGGGTAGAGCTTCATCATCCAGACGACCAAGAAAGAAGAAAAGATTCATTCGGAGGGACCGAGAAGACGCATATGATCGCCTCCACTGAGACTACTTTGCAGATGACTCCATCTACAACGACACCCACTTTCGGCGTAGATTTCAGATGCGAAAAAACTTGTTCCTCCACATTGTGGATGCCCTTAGTAGTCGATTTGAGTACTTCCAGTTGAGGTATGATTGTGTTGGTCGGCGTGGGTTGTCGCTGCTCACCAAGTGCACCGCAGCGATGCTCATGCTCGCCTATGGGATATCGGTAGATTGTGTCGATGAGTACTTGAAGATTGGAGAAAGCACGACCATGGAGTGCATGAAAAACTTTACTGTCGGTGGAATTCAAGTGTTTGGAGATGAGTATTTGAGAAAACCAACACAAGCTGATGTTGATCGACTATTGCAAGTTGCCGAGGCCCGTGATTTCCCTGGCATGTTAGGGAGTATAGATTGTATGCATTGGGAGTGGAAGAACTGTCCATCGGCTTAGAAAGGAATATTCACAAAAGGGATTTACAGAGTCCCCACCTTGATTCTTGAAGCCGTTGTTTCGTATGACCTTTGGATATGGCACGCCTTCTTCGGGTGCCCAAGTAGCCTCAACAACTTAAATGTTGTTCACCAATCAGATGTTTTCCAAGAGGTGTATGAGGGTCAGGCTCCAAAATATGAGTACGTCGCGAACGGTCGTGAGTACAATATTGGATACTTTTTGTCCGACGGTATTTATCCAAAATGGGCAACATTCATGAAAACTATCCCTCTTCCCCAAGGACCAAAGGCAAGATTGTTCGTCAAACGTCAGGAGTCTGTTAGAAAGGATGTGGAAAGAGCATTTGGGGTTCTACAAGCCCGCTTCGCTATCATTCGGGGTCCTACACGAAATATGGACAAATCTGAGTTAGGTATGATAATGAAGGCATGTGTTGTACTCCATAACATGATCGTCGAAGATGAATGAGATTCGTTTGACCTTACTTTCGACTACGATGATGTGGAGGACAACACCCCGCAACTAAATGTCCATTAGGACCATCATCCGTGCTATGCTGCCTACCTCCGTAGAGTAGCAGAAATTCATGACCTAGCACTACATGCACGTCTCCAATCAGACCTTGTCGAGGAAATATGGAATCGACATAGGGCGCGAGAAAGCTCACAACCATAGGTGTCAAGGGTTATTCGTCATTCACTTGTGTTGTATTTTTTTAAAAAATGTTCAACGTTCGTCATCTAAATTAGTGTTTTAAATATCGAACACTTGAGTTGTAATTTTCTTCAATGGAGGAAAAATTATTTGCATTTGTATCAATTCAATTCTACATTATATTCCATATGCTTTGTATTCGTTCAACTAATAGAAATTAAGTCATCAATTTTAGGAGACTTTAAAATAAATTAGTAGAATTTCCGGAAAGATAATTACATATTTTTTTGTTCGGAAAATATAAATTATTTTTAACTTACACCAAATTAATTATGCAAAAACACATTTTACAACATAAAATAAATAAATTATGTTTAGTGGTGGGCTCCATCAACAAATATTAAATCATTTGTCCTGAAATGAGTTCCACTGGCTGGGAGAATGAAGGAATGCAAGTTCCAAAACTGTGGAACTTCTGCTGACGTGGCATGCCAGAGTTCCAAAAACTAGAACTCTGGCTAGGAATGCTCTTAGCTTGATTACATAGACTTGTTAATTGAGTTAATAACCAACCATTGGCCTTTAAATTTATTAAGGGAGTTTAGATGACCACTCAAAATAATAATAATAATAATAATAATAATAATAATAATAATAACAATAATAATAATAATAATAATAATAATCATAATAATAATAGAAAGAGCTTGCTTTCTTGTTATTGGTGTTCCTTTCTTAAAAGAAGTGATTAATCTAACCACTTGAATCCTTATAAAATTTTAGATTTTGCTTTCCTTTTTGGTCTCTTTCTCAGTTTTTCCTTTTTCATTTCTTTTTTATGAAAATAACTCTTCAAGCTACGTAGTAAATCTCAGTTCCATATAACATACTAATTGCAAGATGAGTCATCATATTTTGCAAGTTAACTGAGATAAAGATACCTACTTATTGAAAGAGCTTCTTAATTTGTGCGAAGGTAGAAGAAGAAGGTAGGTAATGATCAAACACCCATCCCCGTAACCCCCCAAAAAATATGTTCTAAAATTTTAAAAGTAGTTGCACTAGTACCCTGAAATCAGAACCGTAATCAAACGGCCATCCAAAACTGCTCACTCTTACCTATGACAATTATTCATTTTATTTTTGAAACAAACTTAAGTACCCTAGACATATTTTCTCATGCAATTAAGATGGTTAGGTATTTAATTAGAGGTATAGTTGAGCCTGGACAAACCCAAGCTTCGCTAGGCTCAAGCTTCTAACTTCTAAGTATGCTAGACAAGCTTGGCCAAAACAAGTTCGAGCAATGCCTTAACCGATTTAACCAAGTGGAGCTCATATCTGCTTGGCCAAACCTAGTTTGAGCTGAGCTTTGACTAAATCAAGTTTTAACCAACCCTAAACGAACCTTCAAAATGAAAATTTTAAATTATATATTCAGATCTTACATGACCTAAATTGAAATTACTTGAAAATTTTCAAGTAAAAAATATTAGAATATCAAACTCAAAAAAAAACAAATTTTCAAGTATATGCTTTGATACCGAACTACAGAAATACAATCAATGTAAGGCCTAAGTATAACCATGGAACATTAGTTATTTCCTATCCAAAGTGCCTAAACAAGTGCAATCGAGTCGAACGTATACTTATCGAGATGAATAGCTGATCGAACCAAACTTTAGTCACATGATCTTGAGTCAAGAGACAAGGAGCCACTGAGCATAGTTGGTTTCATCACCCTAATATTTCCAAACAAACACATCAATGTTATTATCCGTCATGAATTAAAAAAAACGATTAAGGTTTATCCATAAACTACAAAGCACACATCAAGAAGAACAAAATTGGCTTAGCTCCATGCCCTATGAGTAGGACATAATTTTCTTCTATGAACTTCGAAAAGCAACATAAGTTCATTTATCAGCTACCACCTTATGATAAGGGTGAGCCGAGGAATGACCATTGCATCTAATGGCCAGATTAGTTGATTCATTGTCATCCTTGTTGCTTATATGGTGAGGTTAGCTATCATTCCCATGACTAACATGGTTAAGTAAAATTGATGGGAAATAGGATGGACTTCCTTTAAAAGAGGTTAACTTTGGCTAAGGTTGCGTCTAATTGGAAGAAAATCTGAAAAGTAATTTTCCAATTTGCTTATGCTAAGTAAAATATAGATAAAAATTAGGGTTTTTGGAATATAATAATCCCAACTTATGGGGATGTGGAAGATAATAAGCTGAACTTAGAAAATTCTTGCCAGTGAGCTTTGCTTTGAAGGGATTTATTTTTGGTATACTACCACTGAGTCGGACTCGTCGAAAAGATGATGTGGCGGTGGTTGATGCCTATGTGTAAATAAAAAGCGAACAAACATAAAAGAAAAATGTGAGTTTGACATTGTGTAATTAGTTGACCGTTTAATGTTGGACACATCAAGCTCTCTCTTTCCTCATTCTCTCTCCTTCCTTAGTCTCCCTCCCCTCCCATTCTGTCCTCTTCGGAAATCTCTCTCTCAGTCTCCATCCTCTTTAAAGCAAAAAATACGATTTTGAAGAGAACGAAGAAAACGAAAGGTGAAAGTTGAGATCCGTTCCAAGAGGTGAACATGTTTGCTAGAACAAGCATTGCTGGGACATCGAATTCTGGGAAGACATCCAATTCAAGTAGCCAGAGCTCGATTCTAGGCATGTTGAAGTGTTTTCATGACTTACCTGCTATATATCAAACCTGTGGAAGACCCCCAAATAGGGGGAGAAAGTTTTTTAGGTGTCAATTGTGGAAGGTAAGTGAAATCAAAATAGGGTTATATTAGTGGAATGAATAAAATTAGGGTTTAATGATTGGGTGCAATCTATAATTGATGTGTTACTTTTGTGTGTTTGTAGGTTAATGAAGATTGTGGGTTTTTCAAATGGGATGAAGAGAATGCAATGACTACTGATGAGCTGCAAATGTTGAAAGAAGAGAATGCAAAATTGAGAAGCCAGATTGTTAAGGAGAAGGAGAAAAGGAGAAGAGCTGAACAAGAAATGAAGGCAGTGAATGAAGAACTCATGGCACTATAGCTTACAGCTGCAAACAAGTGGGGGTGGCGTAAAATGTTGATGTATCTGATAATTTTCTTACTTGTGGTAGTTCTGGTCAGGGAAAATTGATGGTATGGTGTGGGCAGATGTAAGGAGTTGGTGTTCAAGCTTTGTAGCTATTTATTGGGGGGGATGAATATCGTTTGGTAGCTGTACTTTGTATTGAATGAATGAAAAGAATGAAAGTGGTGAAATATTTTGCTCCAAAAGCATGTTAGCTAAAATAGTCATTATAATATTGTGCTTGGTAGCAACTAATGAAATGATCCAAAATAGTCATTACTTTCCCTGTATGTTGACAAAATGAGCAAAAAAGGTTTACAGGTCACATTAAGCCTCAAGCATATACATCTGAAATCCAAATTATATAAGATTAACACACAATACAGAACACCACACCTAAATTTGACTGTCTTAAATGTGACACTTAAAGGCTGTAGGGAAGTTGGAATCTTGTCTATGGAGGGCTAACAGAAGGTTGTGAGCTACTGGTAGCTACTGATGCTTGACTGGAAATGAGAGACTGGCCTTAGTCTGTCATAGACTGTGGTCCAGATGAGGTTGATCTTCCTCTACCTCTCCTGCCTCTACTTCCTCCTCTACCACTAGTAGCTATCGCTCCTTACTCCCTTGGCTTACTAAGAAGCTCATGTGTATCCTTGGTCTGCCCCGTTGCCTTTTTTGTGGAGGTGGGTTGCCATGAGTAGACTCTACTGGTTGAGGACATCCCTTCTTGTTATGTCTAGTATTTTTACAATTGGTGCACACTATCTGCCTTCCATGTCTTGTCAACCTTCCTGCCTTTTTTGGATCTTCATGTGGATCTTTCCTTCTATTTCTCTTTGGTCTACCAGGCCCTACCTTAAGTGGTGGAGGTTGCAGTGGCATGTCCTTCTCAGGCCAATGTCTCTCTCTAGCACAGGGAGATATTGAACCTTCATAGGTTACTATATGCGTCTCCTTCTTAAAATAAGAATGCACATAACCTTCTGGACCTTGCTTCATCCATGCTGCACATGCAATGGCATGATAACAAGGTATTCCTGTAAGATTCCATTTTTTGCATATGCATTTGCCTTGGTTGAGATTTACCACAAGGCTGTCTAGCCTGTGCTTGACCTGGAAGACTTTATTGCCAGCTGAAATAGGAAAATAATTTCTTGCGTCTTATTTTTCCTTCTCTAGTTTACTCCTTATTCTAGGGCAGATGTTATCTTCAGAAGTTTCCATAATGGACCTTTTCACCACAATCCTCTCCATCAAAGCCATTCTAATATCCTCTAATATGTCAATCAAATGTTTGGTTCTTGCATGGACAACATTGGCATTGAAAGTCTTAGCCATGTTGTTGACAATAACATCACATTTTGAATCCTCTCTCATAAAGGCCCTGCAGAATAGTCTTGGATTTTGAGACTCAAAATCTTCTGCTGCCTTAGGGGGGGTTTGTCTGAGTGCCTTAATTGCATCTTTCAAATCAGTTTAGTTGTATGCCTTTGCTGCATTCCAAAATAAAAGTTTCAATTCTTTACCCTTGTGAGTCTTCTTCCAATTTACATATATATGTCGAGCACAGTGTTTATGCTCATAATTAGGGAATACAGCTACCACAGCATGAAGGATTGTCTGTATTTTAAAAACAAAATGCAAGGTTAGTCATATGCGTGGAACTCCAACCCAAAAGGACTTTACAGTAGAACAAAATCACCTTGTGTTCATCAAATATGGAACTCCAACCAAAGCCATTGGTGCCTCTAAGGCAGTCCCTCAAATGCTGAAGAAACCACTCCCAGGAGTCATTATTTTCACCTTCAACAACAGCCCATACAATTGGAAACATTTGATTGTTTCCATCCATGCCAATTGCAGCTAGTAGACAACCTCCTGAAAATGTCCTCATAAAGCTACCATTAATGCATATGACAGGCTTGTACCCTGAAAGTAGGCCCTCCATGAGCCCCTTAAAGTTGACAAACATCCTTTGGAAAATAGGGATGTCCTTAACAATTTTAGGATCACTTTCAATAATGAATGAGCTACCTGGGTTTGACCTCTTCAACTCCTCACTGTACCTTCCCAGCTTTGAATAATGATCAAACATTAAGCCATGTAACATTCCATAAGCTGCTTGTTTTGCTTTATAAGCAGTCCACTTGTTTATAACAACCCCATTGATCCTTCTTAACTGCATGCACTAACTCTTTGGCAGGTCATATTGGATTTTCTTTGAACCTAAGTAAGTAGTGGGATACAATCCATGTATATTTCAATTGTCTATTCTTCACCATGTTCCTTGTACAAATATGCTGGTTGTTTACTGTTCTAACAACCCATGCAGCTTTGGATTTATCCCATGATGCATAAACTTTGAATTTGCAGCCCTGTTTGCAAACTGCACCTACCCTTCTTCTTCTTGAGTCAGAGATGCCTATTTTTAAGTCATACCCCTGTGTTATTGCAAACCTTGATATTGCATCCTTGAACCCCTGAGCTGTTCCAAAAGTCATTCCAACTTACCATTTTAATTTCTTAAAATCAGTGTGCTCATCCACTTTAATAGGTTTCTCCTTTTTCCTTAACAACCTAGGAACATCTCTATCAGCCTCTCCATCAGTATCCATTTCAACTTTAGAAGTTTCATAATTACTATGAAAGTTTGAACCTAATTGTGTTTGTTCAATGCCACTAGTACTAGATTTATCTGCAGTCATGTCTTACTTGCCCACCTGTTGAGCATTATCAATCTTTCGAGAACCCTTTTGTTTCTTGCACTCACCAACCTTAGCCCTGGCAGCTGCCCACTCCTCATCACTTGTCTCCAGGTCCTCAACATCAGCCTCCCATTCATCTTCAATATTAGTATCCCAAACATGCTCATCACCATCATTCTCACACCCATCATCATCAACACCACCACCCACATTTATTTTTCTTTTGCCTCTTGCTTTTGAAATGCTACCAGCAATGTCCTCAAAGGCCTCTAAGTCAATCTCAGTTTCAGGAACATATTCACTATCATCAGACTCTTCATTGAGTGAGTTACCCTCAATCAATTTATCCCATGGAATAAGTGACTCAGGTCTAGGGTCTTCCTAATCCCATTCAGGTACATGCTCATTATTCACATTGAAATTAGGGGTTGTGTCATGTGAATAAGCCTTTTGAGTTGTGCTGGTAGGGGATGGAATAGGGGTAGCAGCAGATGTTGGGGTTGGGGTTGGCGTTGGGGTTGGGGTTGGTGTGGGTGTTTGGTCTTGCTAAACTGGTTCTTCAATTGGGCCTTTCTTATGGACCTTTTGCTTTTTCCTTCTAAAAGGGGATTTAGTTAGAGTATGCTTCACTCTAGTGCCCCTTGAATTTTGAGACCCAAACATGCTTGTTCACCCATCAAGCCCCCCCTTTGATAACATTCTTAACCATCATTGAAACTGCTGCTCATTGAGTCCACATTAGACAGTTGTGTGGCCGTAGAAGGGCAAGGTAAAGCAGGCATCTCGGGGACCACTTCCTTTGGAACATCCACCGTATGGACTAAATACACAACCAATCTTTTATTAACAGCAGCAACATCAGCCATATCTAATGATTCAAAATCATTATGACAAGTCCTCAACTCCTCTCTCTAACTCATTCCAGGTATTAGATAGTAAAATTCCTCTACATTGGTAAACCCAATATCTTTAGCAAGTCTAATTATCTCAAACCTAGATAACATATCTATATTAACAGGCTCAATCTCAAACACTCCACCTCCAACATATTCCACCTTATCACGATCCACAAATTTTCCCCTATGATGAATCTCTACAACTATGTCATCAACACTCATTTTCGTCAAGTACACTGTTTACAAGACAAATAAAACATAAAAACATACATGCATCAGGTCGACATTTACAACAGTAATCATCTTACACATCCTTATCCCCTGATCAACCCAACAATAAACAATAACAGAAACATAGTGTCCTTTAAACCCTTCAATTAATCACAATTAAGTAAAAGAAAGCTTACCTTTATACGCTTTAGTTCAACAAATGGGGCTATGCTTTTCCACTTTATCCCCCTGTTTCCTTGTCAATTTTGCCAATAACCACCTTCCACTTCCACTTTAGCAGCAACAAAGGATGAAAACACACTTAATTTTGCTCCCAATTCGCAACACTCTAACTCTAGGGTTTCCACTTTTTCGATTAATTTTGAAATTTTGATGAGAGAGAGGAGGAAATTTACTTTTTGCAGGTTTTAATTACGTTAAGTGGGAAGTTTAATTTCAAGAGGAGGGAGACTGAGGAAGGAGAGAGAATGAGGAAAAAGAGAGCTTGACGTGTCCAAAATTAACCGGTCAACTAATTACACAAGGTCAAACTCCCATTTTTCTTTTTTTTTGATCGCTTTTTATTTACACATATGCATCAACCACCGCCACGTCACCTTTCCAACGAGTCCGATTCGGTGGTGGTATACCAAGAATAAATCCCTTCAAAGTAAAGCTCACTTGTAAGAATTTTCTAAGTTCAGCTTATTATCTTCCACACCCCCATAAGTTGGGATTATTATATTCCAAAAACCCTAAAAATTATATGATAACCTTGGTCTATAGACCCGGGCCATGCCGCATATGCTTATTCAATTATCAAGTTGGTAGATTCATGTGCTGCATGTGTTCACTCTCTTTCTTCATTTCATTACAATGCTATCTACTGTTTCTTCTTTTTCTACTTCATCTTCCCCCCCCTTATTTGTGCTTCTATCTTTTGATTTTGTTCAGATCTCTTTGATATTCTAGGATTTTCCATCAATTTCTCTCCGTCATGCAAGTGATAGTTGAAAC
The DNA here is from genome assembly GCA_029747015.1 of Carnegiea gigantea. Lineage (NCBI taxonomy): Eukaryota > Viridiplantae > Streptophyta > Magnoliopsida > Caryophyllales > Cactaceae > Carnegiea > Carnegiea gigantea. Next base: position 664,910 of record JAKOGI010000075.1, read on the forward strand.
TGCAGCTTTCAATTCAATTCTCCCAGAGAATGTTGGTTTTTTTTTTTTTTTTTTTTGGGGGTTGCTTTTGAGTGCTTGATTTGCTAAGTTATGTACTCAAATCTATTTACCGGTTTTATTTTTCATGTTGATGCATTTCTCTGTTTCTCGATATTTGTGTTTCTCTCTCTCCACTTCTACTCACAAGTTTTTGATTTTCAAGGGTTTTTTCATCGTTTCCTTCCAGCCTTGCTCTTGATTGTTGAAGGTGTTGCATTTGGCTCGGCTTCGATGGAATTTTGGTGATTTTTGGCTTCTTGAATCTTTGATTTACAGAGTTATGTGCTCAATTCTTGTATTTGTTTTAGATAGTTTTAATCATTTTTTAAATTTGAATTCATTTGAAATTGTTGTTGTCACTATTGATATGTATATATTTCTTTGAAAATATTCGGGTCTGTAATTTTGATTTGTTTAGTCAGCGATTTTGAGCTATTGAGCGTTCTTTTTTTTACAACATTCTATTGTACATATTAAAGTACTCTTTTTCTTCTTTTAATGGATTTAAGTATTTCATTATATGAAGGCAAGCATACATTTTATTTTATGGGCTTTGGGATTCAATTATATCGAATTCAGCATTTTGTTCTAGTATGTTGAGCATTAATCAAATTGCGATTGAATTTGAGTTGTTGAGCATTCTGTTTAATGGAGTTGAGCATCATGTTGTATGAAAATGAGCATTCTATTCTTATGGACTTAAACATTCTATTGTATAAAGACAAAGCAGAGTTGTTGAGAAGTCTTTCCTATGGAGTTAGCTAGTACTCAAATTCTTGAGTGGATTGATTTAACTTTATATTGTTAGGAATTTGCTTACTGGATCTGAGTTTGCATATTTTTTACTTCTAAATTCATTGAAACGTCTTTGATTGACTAAAGAAGCAAATTTTATTTTAATTTACACCTATAACAACAGATGTTTTACACTCACCTAAAGTAGGGTCCACATGCATTTATTAAGATGGAAAATATCACGTGGGTTTGTGGGGTCTATATGATAAAGTAAACCCGGGACTAAGGTATCAGTGTTGGATGTAGGAAGGGAGTATCTTTCACCATCCAAATTGAAAAATACTATTTCTTTTTTAAAGAATGGTTGTTTTTCTTTCCCTCCCAATTAATGTTACAAAATGTCGTTCTTCCCCCTTCCTTCTGTATCTTTGATCCCATAGCTCTTCCTTATTTTCTTTTTATTTTGGCCCCTCGTGTAATAGAAATGTGGACGTTTACGGATCACATGCCCACTTCGAAATATGCTTTGCTTTATGTACGCAAAATTTTCGACCGATAAAATTGTAACCTAGACCAAACAAAAATTTTCAATACCCAATATATTTCTTTCTTTCTTTCTTTCTTTCTTTACCTTCTGTAAAGCTTGTCGAGAGCTACAAATTTAATCACTACTTCGGTTATTAAAAAAAAACTTTTTATAGCATAGGAAAGTAGGGATCGATCCACGAGGAAAGATTGTTGTAAAAAGCTAGCTTAATCCTAAATTATTTTACTAATCCAAATTACTAAGTCTAATCTTAATAATTCTAAAATAATTGAAATCTAATAAATAAAAATTTAGGAAAAAACACCCAATGATGTTCCTAAATATTCTGGTTTATATTCTGGAAATAAAACAATTAAAAGCTTTCCTAAATAATTTAGAAAAATAAAATCATAATAATAACTAAAATTCTAATTAAGATTCAAAACAGCAATTAATAATCAGAGTAAAATTATCAAACAGTAACCTAAAATATTATACTTCAGGTCTACGAGCTTATAAACTCTAAATTGCATCTACTTTATTTCAGAAAAATTAGACAAGAAAATTAGCACAGAATATTCAGCAGAATAATAAATCTAAAATTAGAAATAAAATAATCAGCATAAATATAAATACGAAATTAATCAAGAAAATGACCCTAATTCTAGGACACAATTTTCTGGACTTAACCAAGCCTAATAATCGTAAATTAAAATTAAGAATCAAAATTTTCAGAATTAATAACCTAAAAATCTACACATATCAATTTCACAAAATAATTCTGGAAAACTATCAAATAACTTCCAAAAATTATGAAATTAAATATGGGCAGACCAGGACACTAAATAAATCCTAGGAATTGATAGAAATCGAAAAAGAACAAAAATAACTATTTTTAGTCTAATTTCTAACAAACCGGTAATGAAATACTAAAACTGAGTATAAATCAATCTAAAATTATAACTACTCCAAAAATCAAAATCTAAACTATCTAAAATCACCTAGACACTCCTAAAAGACTATACTTTTGGGGGGGTGTTCGATTGAAATTATATTGAAGCTAATAAAAATAAAACAAAAATTAACAAACTAATCAAATTAACTCTAGGCAACAAATAATTATCAAAGTTGTCAAATTTATCAAGGATACTTAGTATAATCTCAATCCACCATGCGAATTAATATTTATCATTAAGACATAAGTTAATTTTATCCATGAGTTAAACTATAGAAGAAATCCACCAGCAGTTCTTCCCCATTTTTCCCTAGATTCTAGTTTACTTAGGTCCAGCCCTAATATAAACCCTACTAATTTAATAATTTTTACACCAGCGCAAAAATTTAACCAAATTAGAGCATTAAGAATTAGAAAAACATCATTTAACACTTTGTAACCAATATACCAGCAAATCGATTTAACAAAGATATAAAGCGATTACCTAATTAAAAGAGATGGGTTTGAGCTATTCATGATTAATTAGGGTGATACCTAAGCATAAAAGACTATAACTTTTACGTATTATAATCTTCTAATCTATCAATCGAAATTGTATTTAATCAACTAGCATGCATTCTAATCGATTTAACACAAATTTCATAAGCGATGAACGCTAATCGCTAAAGAATCATGAATATAAATCAACTAGGCATTAAAGCATAAAACTTGTTTCAAAATAGTAAATTTAGCATGGCTTCAAGAAGATTATACTAAGTAAAAAGAAATTACTCACTCATATTAAAAGTAAAATCACCACAATTAGCCAAAGCTCCCATGTTTAACAATAATCTAATCAAAGAAATACAATTGAATAAAGTAAAACCAAAAGCAAAAGAGAAATAAAACTAATATTACTTAGAGATGATGATGATGATTGATGGTGATGAAGGAGGGTGGCGTGATTGATGGAGAATTGGCTGCTTTTGATTCTTATGTTGGTTAGGCGTGACATGGGGTGAGGGATTGAAAAAGTCGTGAGGCTTGGCGTGATGGAAGATGGTGATTGAAGATGATGGGTGCGAACGATGAAGATTAATGGTGAGGTGAGGGGTTGGCGGTGAGAAGATGAAGCAACCGCGGCTTCTTCTCCCCAAGCAGCCGTGGTTTATGGTGAAGGGTTCAGAGATGATTATTGTGATGGTGATATATATAGGGAGGAAAGGAGGGGGATTAGGGTTAGTAATTAGGGTTTTGTTCATCTCTTCCTTAGACTTCTTCTCCTCCAAGACTTCTTGTTTTCTTCCAACTTTTGAAACCCTAGCCCAATTAAATAATTATGGAAATAATATTTTTCATAAATTATTTATTGGACCGTCTTTTCAGCAAATCGTGTAAAATCGGAGTTTCGACGTCTTGTCTTCTCATTTTTATTTTATTAATGTCTAACTTGAAAAATATATAAAATAAAATAAATTAGATGCAATAATGTATAACATATAGTCAAAATAATTAATAAAACGATACATGATTTTTTGCTCAACAAATTCCCCCACACTTAGACTTTGGACGTCCTCATGCAAAGAAATCTACGACTCGACCTAAAACTTACCTTTCCTTTTCTTATAAAATCATGCATATTTATGATATTCATACTAGGTCAAGGCTTGCTTAAGAAAAACAATGTTATTGAATTAATTAATCTCTCCTTCAATAAGTGAATACCTGCTAGACATCCAACCATTCTTAGAGAGTTTATTCATCAACCTCATAACATTTTCATAATGAAATAACAAAATTAATAATTATCCATCCCTTTTAGATATGCATACACCGATCAAGAGGTCTAAAAGTTTATGATAGAAAAATTGAGGCATGGTATGGTTATGGAGACAATTGAGCTAGGTAGAATAACTCATTGAATTGATTCTAAACTTGCCTTGTATTTATTTTTCTTCTTCTTCTTCTTTTTCTTTTTCTTTTTTCAAACTCCACTTTCGCACATATTCGAGGCCCATATAGGGTCTTAGAAATTAAGCAGTCCCTGTCTCACACTCACCCGAATAGAGGTGCTGGAGCAACCATTTTATTTTTATCATTACTTTTATTTATTTTAATGGCTCACTAGTATGGGAAGCAAGCTTTCCAGTGGTAGTATTGCCTCAAAGGGTAACACCCAGTAGCGCATGCCTCAAAGGGGTATTTATCATTCCCAACTTTGACTTTCTTTTTTTTTAATTCTCTCTCTCTTTTTTTTAGTTATTCTACTGATTCAATAGTCTAGGAAATGGGTAGGTCATTCTATTGCCTCTGTACGGCTATATAACATGACCAAATAAGATGGATAATCAAGAGAGTTACTCATTAAAAAGATATATGAGGATCAACTCAAACTTCTCTAAAGGATAACTATTATGCCTAGAAGTCTTCACTTATAAAAGAATAAACTGCAAAATAGCTAATAAAACAAAATACGGCTCCCTAAAATGATTGGACTATAGTTCCATGGTAATTCACTAGAATAGTATAATCTAATTATTGGATGAGGCTCCCTAAAATGATTCCAACACATCGGTCTAGCATGGAAATCATTAGGATGGGGGTAAACATTTGGTTCTAATGCTTAGTCTAGAACCGAACATGGCTTGGACCGGTCCTAATTGACTCGTGCGTGAAGCCCAATGTGGCGGCTCCAAGGGAGGGTCATGCTTAGTCTTGTCCTTGATTTTCTTCATTTTATTCTCAAGCCTCCTCGACCTTCACTCTTGAGCTTCAATTGCACTTTTTGACTCCATCGATCTCCATATCAAAGTCCAAGACTTTTTTCCTTGACTTGAATCCTAAAAAAACGCAAAACACAAAAAAAGGAAGAAAAAAAACTAACTTTGACATTATTAAGAGGTTAAAGTAAGTATTAGAGATTCGTATCAGTTTAGAACCAAACAATAGAGTACCTAAAGATCTCACAAGCATTGCAAATTTTCCCCCTTATGCCAAGCCAAAAATTCAAACAAGTTCTATACCTTGTTTAATTTTAGAACAAATAAGCCTATAGCACATGGATTCAAGAATAACTCGCGTCTCATTAGTCATCCCCATGAGCACAACTTTGCATATTCCTCATTTTTCATACATTTGTTGCAGATATTAAGCATAAAATCATTTAAGCTAGACAAACATCTTGAGAACTATATATGATCAAATTGAATGAAATGAAAAATAGGCATATGTTTTTTCCAACTTTATATTTTTCAGATTTTTAATGTTTTCAAAAAAAAATTAGAGCCTAGTTCACAACTTTCGGATAAGTTATGATATTTAAAAGCTCCAACTTTCGAGGGATGACGCAAAAAACTTGATGGGAGGATTTTATACAAATTATAAGTCATAACCACAATAGGCTGCGTAATTGTACCTAGCCGGCAAGTACAATTGTCTCCTTGAGGAATTGTATTGTCAAATATTCAATTCAATGTAAGTTCTCAAGCTAGCAATTTGAGGTATTGATTTTGAAAACTTAAAAAGCACAAAAGGGGGCTCAAGTGGTGATTTAGCCTCCGGATAGGCTAACTATTTAAGAACAAGCCCTAAAATTTGTAAATTTACACTAGCATCTAGGAACGGTTGGTTGCTCAACTAAACCCGCTCAAGCGCACCTTTAACAATCAGGGGCCAATTTAAATTGCTAAACCTCCTATTTTCATGAGGTTAAAACACTAAGATTACAATATTAACAACCAAAGACATAGCGAGGATTTTAATTATTTTCATGTCAAATTATGGCCACCCATACTAGTCACATTAGAAAATGAATTCACCTTTCAATACAAGCAAAATGCTAAAAAGATAGATCAAAGCTCTCAGAGGCATTTCGTCGAATAATTGGTTGGTGAGAGACAAATTCAAGTGCAAACAAAGTAAGAAAGGCTCGAGACAAGATTAACTACGCAAGCTAGTGAATAATCACAACCCAAGCTAGCTAATTTAGCTACAAATCAACATCAAATCATAACCAAACAGCAAAACTAAGGTAAACAATACAACATATTAACATGAAAACTAAGGAAGAGAAAGAAGGAAGAAAACTTAGGCTTGCTTCACTCAAATCTTCAAAATCCAAAGCCTTGAACAATAATTGAACCTAATCTAATAATAACTTATTCTCCCAAATTAGGGTTTAAGCGGCTACCCTTGAACAAAAATAGAGATCCAAAAACAGGACAAAATAACACTTGAATACACCCTGAGAATCGAGCATGACACGATCGTCTCAGGTGACACAAATTGGCCACATCGTATCATTCCACAGTCTTGTATGTACAGCAATTGAGAAGATGTGAGTTGGGCTATCAAAGCACAATAGAGGGTGGATCTTGAGCTTTCGAAAGGTTACCTCATTGACTTTTCATAACTTTAGCACCAACTTTCCTCCACTTGCTTAATTTCTCTTATTAACAAAATTAAATAAAATCAAGTAAAAATCTTAAATTAACATTATATATGAACAGCAATTACGTGATTGAAGGTATATAAATAATCATATTATTAGTCTAATACCTGACATGCAAAAATGGCAAACCCTAGGTTGAAGGAGGATCCCATGAACACCCTTCTGATGCTTTTGTAAGGAGAGAAGGGATTGTCAGTTTCCTTAGTCACATAGAGTACAAAAAATTGGATTTGACGGTGATATATCATGAAAGGATAAGCCTCTTTGACAATTGTAATTGGAATGTTATGTATGAATTGATGTATCAATATTTTTAATAGAGAATAGAAGGCATCTTACACTCATTTCCACCCTTCTTTTTACCTCTTGCATAGATGGATTTGAACTTCCTGATGCGTTAATGGACATGGAATCAGGCCTGAACCACTAAAAAGATCCTATACTGACGTAGAGTTATGAGTCTTGAGGCTAAGATTTTTTTCTCATCATTAAGCCAGTCACGTTTTACCAACACATTTCTCAAAGAGTGCAGGTAAAATGTGAATTAATGCATTAGTTTGTTTTCCATAGTTGGAATCACAACAACACAAATGACCTATGGCGCCATCTACGATGCAACGGGTTTCAGAACCATTGCACTTGCTAGATTAGGCAGCATTTAGGAATCCTTGTCATGGCCAAATAGGGAACAGTATTTGACATAGGGTGAACCCACCCTGTCGCTTCCACTTCTTCTCTAGCGAGTGAAGTGTCATGGGGCTATAGATCTTCTCATCATCATCAACCACCATGATGTCCTACTGCAAATTCGCTCTCTAAGTTCAATATTTGGGAGGATCCAAGCATGTATGCCACCACATCTAAGTCAGCTCTAGTCTTGCTTGTCGTCATCAATCAGTGTGAGCAATTATCTGCCCTAATTTTCTAGTCTCTGTCTATGCGTGGTTGAAATTAGGGTTTTGTACTTTTTAATTGGGTAACATTCTTTTGGGATGAAATCAGGGTTTTGCTCTTTTGGATTGGGCATTGTTCTTTCTCTTCCATTGATTTCCAATTGAGTAATGTGCATAAATTCTATAATGCCTCAATTCTATTTTGTTGCAAAATTCAGTTCCAGTAGCTAAAGTTCATATACATTGTATTTGTTGGCTTGGAAGCAACTTATACAACTCTAGTGAAGGAATCAAAACTTGTAAAGTTACTAAGCCTTAATTACCAACTCTAATTTTCTACTTAATCATGAATTTTCCTTTAGATATTTCAATTCGCTAGCCTATAAACTTGAAATTTTCACTAGTATTATATCTCTAAAATTTCTCCCTAACTTTTTGATTCTCTTTCAATTTCTAGATTCTTATCTATTGAATCTTGTTCAATGTATCCCACTTACATATTTTTTATGTGTTTTGTGTGTTATCCAAAGAAGGTTCTTTCCCTTCTTACTAGTTTGGATCTATTTTGGCCCTTTCATGTTTGTTAGGAATTTTGTGACCTTTTCTATTTTGCTAGGACTCCACCCTTAATCCTATGGGCAACATGTCTTGTTGTATGCATGCTGCTAATACTATTTATTAAAGGATTATGTATTATACAACTAGAACATGCTGAACTCTATTTTTTCAACTTATATGTTGGGCTTGGAATTTAGTTTTTTACCACTTCATATGGAGATGCTACTTTTGTACGTGTTTAATATTGTCATTACTCTACTTTTGTGACTATGATGGCACAATGTCACTTACTTGTAGTGTGTTGGATCCCCCCCACCCCCAACCCCTTTACATGGTCACATTAAAGATTGTCATTACTCTACTTTTGTGACTATGATGGCAAAATGTCACTTGCCTTGTAGTGTGTTGGATCCCTCCCCTTCCCCTTCCCCTTTATTCTTGGTCTTCTAGTGGATTATTAAAATTCATATTCACTTGTCTCATGATTTATTAAAGGACATTTATAGATTATATATTTGCCTTGATGATCAGGTTTAATATAACATTTAGAGTATACTTGGGAGGAGAATAAGAAACAGGACTAGGAGTTAGGAAGAGTAAGAAAGCGTGGGAGTAATGGAGTATTGGTAATGTATATAACTCGATACCCCTCTTACTGTCCTTTCTGGCAAGGTCTCAAATGCTATGCATATTATGCTTGAACACCTTGTTTGTTTGCATTAGTGTGGTTATGATTCTCTTGATTTGATACTGGGTGGCTATGGGGTTATTGTTGAATCCATTTTGTGTAAAACATGACAATATTATAATATCCTCCTATAAGTGAAAATCTCAAATCATTAAAATTTGTACTTGTGATCCTTAGTTAGGATTTTCATATCAAGAATGCAAGCACACCTAGGGTAGTCATATGGGTTTACATAAACTAGGGAGATACTAGGAAACGAGGCTCTTTTTATGGTCGTGAGTGAGCTTATATTTTCATAGCATTTGTTTAATAGGTCTTTTTGTTTCGAATTTTGGATTATTAGTTACCAACTTAGTGAGAGAGGTTAAGTATGTGTACTTAATCTCCAACATTATCATACTAGATGATCATTTAGCATCTTCAAATAATTATTGTTATACTAAATTGACATTTGGTATCCTTAAACAATTTTCTACTCTTCTTGCAAAGTTCATTATGTATACAAGGTTGTGAAGACAACTATATTGTCTTAAAAAACGGGATTTAATGCCTTAACGGATTTAAATTCATTGGTTCGAATTAAGTGTTGTATAAATTTATCTTTTTACATTGTTATGGTACTTGGAAATGAATGTGAGGTGGATTATAAGAAATCTGAAAAGAATTAGGGACATAACAAAACCTTCAAGCATGTTTCCATATAGATATTATGATGCTTGCCCATTTGTGATATTATAGGACTATCTAACCTTGTTTTTTTGGTGTTTGTGTGTATTGACATAATGACAGCTTCGTGCACAATTTACTACCCTCTAGAAGCAAGAAGCAAGAAATCCTATCTTGAAGGTTTATTCTAAAGATTTTTTTGGCCTTTGTAGTAATTTTGAAGAAGTTTGATATTGGATTTTGATATGTGTCCATAATTTGATCGATTTTGGTATTATCTATAGTGAATTTAATAATGTGCTTATATGTATATATATTAGTGATCAAAGTCCAATTAATCAAAAATATGAATTTTCATGTGATAAACTAGAAAGCGGGAGTGTTGTGTACGCATATATATAGCTATTGAGACAGATTATAAGAACTTGTCATATTATCATGCAACATTCATTAATTCAAATTACGTTTGCCTTTTTATAGGCTCAAAGTCGTGCAATAGATAAAAAAGTGTTGCCTTAGCACTTCCTGACAACTGTTACAATAGAAAGACTTATTGCAATGGCTTTTGTATCCTATTGCACCAATTACAAAAAGTGTTTCCTTAAAAGGCAAAAATAGTGCATTAGGTCTAATGCAACACCCACCAAACGCAACGGCTGTAAACCCATTGCATTAGACATTTATCCACCTCCTACAGCACTTTTGCCTGTTGCTAATGACCACTTTTGCTATAGTGCAGCCTCCTAGCATGATAGGAGGAGTGGTGACCTTGTGAGACTTCCCCCTTAGTTATTCCCACTTTTACTGTAGTTAAGCTTACATGGTGAGTGAAAAAGTCTAATAATATTCTCCAGTATTCAACTTGTGAAGATGGAACAAAATATCCTCTATTTCCTCTTGAATGTTTCCTCTAGAGTATCGTTGACTATGTCTAAGATTCATTCAATTGAAGCTTGCGGACCTTGCTCATAGGTTTGACATGCTTGAGCTCGTCCAAGGATATTTCTATACAATGATGGTTCATGATGTCGTCCGCTTCAACCTGTTCGAGATGTCTTCACCTAAAGATTAACAGGGCCTTAAAGAACCTTAACTGGTGTCACATTGAGGTTTTGTGCACTCTCATTGGTTAGCTCCTCCAATAGCTCCATGATATGGTGTATATGGAAGGGTATGAGGTCATCGCCAGAAGAGTTCGTTTTGATTAAGGAAGGGTGTAGGCCTAGTCCACCTACCTTGTAGTCAACAACCATGCCTTTATTTCATATACCTTTTGTCTTTGGTTGCTTCGCTTTATAATCTTAGTCTCTGTAATTTTACCCTTTTTCATTTTAAAACAGAGTTGAGGTAATATAAAATGCCCAATTTTTTATTTTTTTTTTGCATGAGCCATTTTTCCTTGCTTGTTTTCATTTGATGTTGTTTTTATGTGTGTATGTGTTAGGAGGGCATGCTTTTCTTGCAATGAATAAAAGTAGACCTGGCAAATGGGTCATTCGATTCGGGTATGGATCAGATCAAGTTTGGGTCGGGTCATGTTCGGGTTAAATGACATTTCGGGTCGGGTATGGTTTGGGTCAGGTCGATTTTGGATCAACCAATTTTTGATCAAATATGCTCGTCATGCCAAAACCAGCAACTTTGTAAAAAATTTCGGGTCGGGTATGGTTTGGTTCGAATCAATTCGGGTTTTGGGTCCACTTTCAGGTGAGCATATTTCGGATGTCAGATCGGGTATGGGTCCGGATCGTTCGGTTCGGGTTTCGGGCCTCGGGTCAGTTTTGCCAGGTCTAAATAAAACCATGGGTTGGACGCTTTTCTTATTCTTGTCTACTTCTTCATGTAACTGCTTTAGTTCAGCTTCCTTGTCTTACCTTCAAAGAGCATTATCCCCTGTAGCTTAAGTGCCTTAAGCTATTGTTCGTTTGAAAATAAGCTTTAAATTTATACTGCAAGTAAACGGTTTATCGCGTGTACTTAGGGTGACATCCACTGAGAACAAGACTTAGGGTATCTAACTTAGTGATTAGATTGAGTTTAAAGAGGAAAAAGGGTAAGCTTGAGAGAGAAGGAAACAAAAACTAGTCAAAATAGTCATCTAAAATTCAATAGGAGAGGGACTTAGGTCGAGAGATTAGTCACTAGTTGGTGCTTATTTATGCTAGGCATGGGTTTCCGAACTTGGCTTAATTTACGATGATCATAAGGGACTGATTGGCTCATTTAGGGCCGCTCAAACCTCCTTTTGGAGAGTAAAGGTAACCTTAATCGATAAGCCCACCTAACAAGGCATTGGGTTATTTTCATACCCAAGGCTTGTTCTCTCTTCTTCTATCCACATAGGATGAATACTCATCTCTCAGTGTGGTTATTCACCCCAAGTAATGGATGGAATGTCCTTTCGGGCATTTCATTGAACACTTGGTGGGTAGAGAATGAAACCCCTAGATAACTTGAATATTTAAAGCAAGGCAAGATCACACTAAGCTTATTATGTCATCCTAGCTACTGATCCCCAACCCAAGTTAAGGAAAAACTACTCACTAATTAACATTGTACCAATCCAATAATTACAACCAAGTGTGATCAAACAAACTAAGCAAAACCAAGTAAAGAGAAAAAAGAGAGAGATAGAAGAGCAAAATTAGATTAATAGAATAGAGAATGAAAGTCTTCAAAATATTCAATCAACAATAATCCAAGAACACTAATCTTGCCTTAACCTTAAATCAAATGTAGAAAGTATTTAAAGTGCTTTTTACAAGAGGAATTAACCATAATCACGAAATTAGGCAAAACGGGGCATTTATAGGCTAAAAATATGGGATAGGGTGATGGTGGTCTCCAGGGCGACGGCTTGGGAATACCTCGGCGACGGCCAGCCGTCACCACCCCCTAGAACTAGGGGCTCCTCCTGCAACAAGGCGACGGTTGGCTGTCGACTGTGCGACGGCTGGCTGTCGACTGTGCGACGGCTGTCGCCTGTACTGTGCCCTTGAATCCTCACTTTTTCTCTTGCTCTTTTGCTCCCCTCAGGCCTTTGCATGGTCGCCTTGACTCTTGCATTGCCCTTTTTCATGTATTAGTTGCCTCTCTTCTATGAATAACTCAAAAAATACCTGCAAAACGTCAAAAAAGGCATTAAAACAAGGCAACGACCTTAGAGGAGGCAAAACTTGTTAAAATCCCTCTAAATAAAAGGAGAATTAGGGGAAATGAACCAAAAAGGGGGTAAGGGATTAATCAAAATTGAGGTCGATCAGATATAAGCGGCTATAAGTGGTCAACTACATCCTTGTCTAACTTATGATGGGCCTAAGGGAGTCAAAGGTATGTAATCGACATTGTTCACTTTTGTTGTCAATGACCAATGGTCTGTGTAATGCCCTAACTCCTATTAGTCATAATTAACTCTTCATTAGCGGTCAATATAGTGGAAGAGTTAGCATTAGAGTGTTACCACAATCCTTCAGAGGATAAGTCTTAACTAATTTACTTAACATAAATATTGGAACCCACTTTAACAAAAGCATATTTAACACATTTTAAACTCAAATGAAAGTCAAACAACTCACAAAATTTACTGTACAATAACTCTTGATTATACGATGTGTCATTGTGAGCTGATCTAGATTTCATTGATTGTCTCTTTCCCACTTTATTATTGTCAGGTAAGGACTTCATAATTTATTTACCTAAAAACACAAAACACAAAAGCATTCGAATAATGAGCCGAAACTCAATACCTTTACTCCTATATTGTAAAGGTAGAAATTTATTTTTCAGTGAGCGGTTGCATTTTAATTGATTTTAGTTTGAATATGGGGGTTGTCAGGATTCAAAGTCAAAATCTCTCACTTTGAAAGTCTTTGATACCATATTAAATTTTTTATATCAATTGGGCTTTCAGCAAAGAGTCATCTATATAAGCTCAAATGAGGTTCCAACCCAAAACCAATTAACTATAGGTGGAGTAACTCACAAGTTTACATACATGCTTAAGCCCTTTAATTTATCAAAGTGGCACAAACTCTACTTTCACATTCCAACACGCCCCCTCACGTGTGGACTATTAGTAAGGCCTACACATGCGCACAATTTTAATCAAATGGGGACAGTGGTAAATCAAGATCGAGCAACCTGCTCTGATACCATGTTTAAGAACCAACTCAACCAAAAGTTTAAGGTGATGATTGAAGATCCAAGAATTTGTTTATATTCCAACACTGCTCCTGCTTAGAGGTGTCGGATCACTACAACCCCATCATGGATGACCAGTAAGAGATGTAATCTGAAAATAAGAAATCAAAGAGGCTCGCTAGGGTGACTCTCTTATAAGGCAATGCCGAGGAATTTTCAAATGAACTATAAGGTTTTCTTAATGTAGAGTGTTAGCATCCAAGGTCCAATATCCGTACTAACTGCTAGTGCTTCAGCACTTGGTGGGCTTGTCGAATACTAGAGATTTGTCTTCCGAATTTCTTACCCTTCCAAGCCTTAATCTTCAATGATATTATAACTCACCGTAATAGGTGGCCCGCTACTATTGAATATAACCCCAAGGGGTTTACGGAATTAGATGTCCCTTGACCTTCCTTAGCCTACCCTAGGGTTTGGTGGATTTTCTTTGCCTTCTCCTCCATTCCTTTGTCCACCGTATTATCTTGATCTTTATCCTTCCACTCCCCTTAAGCTCATCCTTTTCCAACCTCTTTGGGACATCATTTCTATCCTCCTCCTCCTCCTCCATTAAGGTTTTCTCAAGAAAGCACCAACAGAGCTGGTGAAATGGCCCCTTACATGGCCTTTAGCAAAGGTTGCAACGAAGCTTTAAAGGAGGGGAAACTCTACGGGCTCCAAGCACGAGAGCTAAGAGATAAAGCTCATACCCAAAGAAGTTCCAATGCAAGAGCCCCTTCATGGTCGGGAAACCTTGACGCTGGAGGCAGTTTTGCAACATCTTCTAAGAGTAGGCTTGTGCAAAACTAGATGACTTTTGGTAACCTCTACGGTCTTGCTTTTCTGCAGCCCTTTGTGGTCCTCACTTTGAAGCCTTTTTTTGTGGTAATGTAAATATACACATCCAATAATTAATGGAGTTTGTAATTTGAATCAATTTTTCGTGAACTATACCTATCTTCTTTTGCACACTTTTATATATGAGTTTTGAACTATTCCTCTCAATACTCCTTTAAGGGGAAAAAAAACACTCCATTAACCCCTTCATCAAATCATCAGTGGCGAATCCAAATGTTAAACCTATTCAAACCTACTTTAAAACCCAAGGATGGTTATAAAACATTCAAAATTGATGATTATGCAATCTTTTTGAGAAATATTATCCTAATGACTTGTCTGAACAACAACAAATATAGTTAAAATATGAATTACAACATTATGACCTAGGCATCCCTATCATCTGAGTTTCCAAACATCAAAAAAATTGCTAATTGATGTCAAGAATTGACTAGGAATGAAATATTAAAACAATATCCTTTAATTGATAGACTACTCGATTTGGTTTTGATTCTTCTTACTTAATCGCAACCATAAAGAGAGCTTTTTTTCTGTGGTAACACTTTTCAAAACAAGCCTTCGTAGCAAAATAGAAGAAGTTGATTTCTCACAAATTCAAGAATGAACAAATGTTGTTCAATTTTAAAATTTTATCCCCTAAAAAGGCAACCACTTTTAAAAATCTATCCCCCTAAAAAAAATCATAGGACAAACAGCAGAGGAAGGAATAAATGTTGTTCAATTTTAACTACTTCCCATGCGAACCACCAATTTACCACAATAAGGCAATAACTGTTAAAAACAGAGGAATTCATATTTAATGAAGAAGAAAATATTTCATTCAGTTGTTTTGTTTTGATACATGTCATCGCCTTTTATAGTCTATTGGCCGGCTAGGCCTATCTTGCCCACCAAGCAATTAAGCAATTCAACTAGGATTAGGAAAGGGATGTGTAAAAAATAATATCCAAAAATATTGACACAGTATATGACAGATTCTATCTAATACCCTCCCAAGTTGGAGCATGTAAGTTAACAATGCCCAACTTGTCTTTGAGAAATTGAAACTGTGCTTTGCCCAGAGCCTTAGTGAAGATCTCTGCGGGCTAATTCTTGGTGCCAACATGTGAGAGCGTTAGTATTCCTGCTTTTAGCATTTCTCGAATAAAATGATAGTTGATTTCAATGTGTTTTATTCTTTCATGGAACACTGGATTGCGTGCTATATGCAAAGCAACTTGGCTATCACAATAAAGTGGATGCTAGGAAGGATCTGATCCATATTGATTCACTTGTAGCAAAAGCCATGGATCGATATTCTGCTTCAGCAGAGGAGCGAGATACTGTGATTTGTTTCTTGCTCTTCCAGGAACTTGGTGAATCGCACGCGTAACAAAATAACTTGTGAGTGATTTGCGAGATGCAGGACATGTTCCCCAATCTGAGTCACAATACCCAACTAGCCGTAGAATACTATTTGCTTTTAACAAAATACCCTGTCCAACGGTTCCTTTCAAGTAGCGAAGTACTTGTCTCGCAGCATCCATATGCTCAAGTCGAGAGGCTTGCATGAATCCAGATAGTATGTGAACCGTATAAGTAATATCAGACCTTATAATAGTGAGATATATTAATCTCTCAATGAGTCTGCGGTATCAGCTGGGATCTGCCGGGGGATGTCCATTTGCTAAGGCAAGTTTGTGATGTTCTTACATTGGAAACTCAACTGGTTTGGCTCCCAAGAGACCACATTCATGGATAATTTCCAAAGCATATTTCCGTTGGCATAGGAATAGGCCTTGTCGTCCACGAGTAACTTCAATACCCAAGAAGTACTTCAGAGGCCCTAGGTCTTTAATACTGAAGCACGTGTTGAGATAAACTTTGAATTGTTTGTATGCATCGATATCATTTCCAGTGAGCACAATATCACTAACATAGACCAAGAGAGCCATAAATATGTCACCTTTGCGATAAGTAAATAAGGAGTAGTATGCGTAGGAGCGCACAAAGCCATACTCATAGAGTTTTGAGGAGAGCTTGGCAAACCATTGCCTAGGAGTTTGACGAAGGCCATAAAGAGATTTCTGTAGACGACGCACCTGGTTTTCACCCTGGCACTTGAAGGCCAGAGGTAATTTCATATAACTTCTTCTTCTGGATCCCCATGTAGAAATGCATTATTAACATCTAGTTGATGCAGTTTCTAACCGTTTGCTACTGCTACTGCTAGGAAGCATCAGACGCTTGTCATCTTAGCGACTGGTGCAAAACTTTCATGAAAGTTAAAACCTTCGACTTGATGATCACCTCGAATCATTAGGCAAGCCTTATATCGCTTAATGGTTGATAAACCTCTATTTTGACCCTATTTTAGCCCCTATTTGACTTCTTTTCTCCTGCATTTTCACGTTCTATCGTGTTAAGAAAGGGTTAAATCGGCCTCCTTTAGCATACATTTTACTCATACAGCATCTTTCTGTATTTTCAGGGACTTTGTCGAAGGAACGGAAAGATGGACGATATTTAGTAGAAAGGAGTGCTAAGGAGGCGAGTTTAAAGTTGCGAAAAAGGTCACTCAATGTTGCACGGAAGTCCCAAGGATCAAGCACGGGTGCCCCATGCTCGGAGGCACAGCCAGGCCACGGAAAACCGGCACAACCAATCGGCCAGCTAAGTGGCACGGTCTGGCCAAACCATGTGGCACGACCATGCCATGTGGCAAGCCCAGGCCAGTTGTGCCAGTTATTTGGCACAGTCCCATCGTGCCTCAAGGCACGACTGTGCCTCCCCCTTTCGGCTTCGTGACTTAAAACTCAGCCGGGGTTGTTTGTGGGTCATTGAGTTTTCTTTCCTGAAACTACTTTTTAGGCGATTTTTAGGTTTTCATTCAGAGTTTTTGCTTTTGATCTCTTGTACTGAATTCATTACTTTGAAGTTCAATCTACCTTAGTTGTCGATTAATCCAAGTTTGTTTTCCCACTCTCTCTCTGTCATTGTTGTTGTTCTTGAGTTTTAATTGAATCATGGCTATTTCTCTTATGGTTGAATTATTGAATTTTAGTATGATTTGTGGCTAATCTCCCAACTTGGGTTTAGGGGAGCGTTGAAAGACGGAAGCTTTACCTAGTGTGGCTTAGTAAATAATTAGGATTTTAATATGAAAATAATTAAGGTTCTAATTGAGATTCGAGATTATAGATCTTATAATCCTACGACTTTAGTTCCATGAAAATAGGTGACTACAGTTCTAGGATTAATCTAAGACCCTTGAGAGAAGGAGGAGATGCGTTTAACTGGCAATCTATCTACTCATGATGCATGCTTGGGATTGTTTGATGGCGTTAGTAATTGGTTCACCTAGCATAATCGTGTTGTTAATTCCAACCTAGGTGTTTACTATTTTGCTGTTCGTTTCACCTACCTTTTAGTTGTTATCGTCCTCCTAGTTTAATTCCAAATCCACGATTGTGATTCCCTAGATTGAGTAGTTAAATTAGTTCTAGTAGTTGGAAGCAAGTTCCCTGTGGACACGACCTGTACTTGCCGATTGCTAGGTATAGCTACGCTGTGCACTCGCGGTAATAAATTTAAGATTAACAAAGCGGTATTTAACTCGATAAATCCACTTGCAGCTGATGCGTTTCTTGCTTGATGGGAGCGTTTCAATGGTCCATGTCCCATTTTTCTCTAGAGCACTAATTTCTTTTGCCATGACTTGTCTCCACTTGGCATCCTGTACTGCTTTATGATAAAATCTAGGTTCCACCACTTTAGTGATAGCAGCTGAAAATTGTTGGTGGAAGGAGAAAATTTTGTAAATGTGACATAATTTTTTAATGGTTGTTGTGTACCTGAGGAGACCTTTTGGTGCGGTGCAGCAGTAGAGATGGGGTCAGTAGATCGAGTATTGTAGCATAAAAAATTATCGAAGCGAGCTGAAGGTCGGCACACGCGTTGGGCTCTGCTAGGCCCAATATCCATTGTAGCGGACTGGTCAATCGGGGCCACTGAAGATGAAGGATTTTCGGCAGTGGGCTCCTGGCCCAGATCAGCTACTTGAGTTAGGCTTCTGGGCTCAGCGGAAAAGTTCATGCCCCCTAGATTAGGCTCGGTAGCCTTAGGCCTAAAGAGATTCTCTTCTTTTGCTTCAGGTTCAATGAGAAACTCAGTGGACTGGGCCAAGTGTTCCTGAAGATGGACATGTGCATCATGAGAAGTGGACCAAGAATGAGGAATTATCTTTTCTACACTGATGCTGGCCCCTGGTTGTACATCTTGGAAAGGGAATGTATTTTCATGAAATATGACATCTCCACTCTCAAAATATTCATTGGTATCCGAATCAAACAATTTCTATGCCTTTTTCCCAGGGGGATATCCCACAAAAATGTACTTTTGACTTCTTAACGTAAATTTATCATGTCCTCTCAATCGATTGTAAGCATAACATAAACCCCCAAAGACCTTTAGATGATCATATGAAGGCTTTTGATTGAAGAGTATTTCATATGGAGTCTTTCCGTTCAAGGGTTTGGTTGGTGTTTGATCGATTAAATAAGCCACTGTCAACACACATTCACCCCAAAACGTCAAAGGTAGATTGGCTTAAAAACGAAGGGCCGTAGCCATCGATGCTTGCGTTCTACTCTTCCGTTTTGTTGAGGAGTATCCATACAACTTATTTGATGTATAATCCCTTTTTCATGGTAGAAAGTCTTCATGGCCCCAGATTTAGACTCACCCCTAGTATCTGGTCTCACTATCTTGACTTGCTTACCGAGTTGGTTTTGAACCATGGAAACAAATCCCTTAAGTAAGGTTCCAACCTCACTTTTTTCTTTCATTAAATACAATCAAACTCCCCTACTAGCATCATCAACCAACGTTAAAAAATAATAAGCTCCACATGATGAAGATACTCAATATGATCCCCATATATCACAATGAACAATTTCGAATAGATCGTTGGCTTTATTATCACTAGCATAAAATTGTGTTCTAGTTTGTTTTGCTTGGTAACAAACATCACACATACTATTCTTTCTTTTGACATAATCTGCAAAATCTAATTCTTTTGCAAATAAGGACATAACTTCACTCGATGGATGACCCATTCTTTTGTGCCAAAGCTCACTCGTTCTAACTACATTACTTTGAATCTTTGCTGGCGCCTCGCCAAGGAAGTAGACCCCATCTCTTTGCCTACTTGCATCAATCGGCATCCTCGAAGTACAGTGCTGCACTACACATGAATCATCAAAAAATGTCACACTACAATCTAATTCCTTGGTAATCTTTGCAACAGAGACAAGATTACAACTAAAATTGGGACAAATAGCACTTTGCTTAGGTTAACTATTTCTCCCAAGGCCACACATCCTTGCCTAGTGGATATGGTTTGAGTGCCATTGGGAAGGTCAATAAGTAACGGTCTTATGTTTTCCGATTTTACCAACAATTTTTCGTCCCCTATCATGTGCATGGATGCCCCACTATCAAGCATCCAATTAGGGTTATCTGAAAACTTCTCACCCCCATTCTTTGGCGTGTTAAGGAGAGCCAAGAGATGCTGAGTTTGCTCACTCGTTGGGCCCAAAATCATGGTTGTCACACTCTCTAACGCTGCTGAATGACTCTTAGATGAAGGCTGGGCAGTGGCCGCCATTACCACAGCGTGGGCTGCCTCTCGGCCTGGTCCTCTTCCACGTCCATCGCTAGGAAAACCACCACGGCCCCCCGGCTGCTCAACCTCCTCTTCCACCTGCTCAGGAGCTCCATCCTGGTGGATAACCAATCATCTCAAAACAGTTTGCTTCATCATGACCGAACTTACCACAGTGTTTGCAAGTTGGCTTGTCACTGTTTGTAATTTTTTCGGATACAACAAACGTGGCAACTCCCTTGACCCGATCATCTCTATCCATCATAAGATTCTTGTGGTTTTCTTCTTGATGCACCATGTTAAAGATTTTATCAAGGGAGGTAGAGGTTCTATAGCAAGTATTTGGCCTCTAATATTAGAATAAATTTCATCATTCAAACCCATCAAAAATTGATGGGCTTTTTCCTCTTCCACCATATTTATGAATTTTTCACCTAAATCACACTCACACTTACCGCATGTACATCGTGATAACCTCACTTGGTTTTCCAACTCACTCCATAATCCCATAAGTTTGGAATAAAATTCTACAACCTCTAGTCCCTTTTGCTTACACTCGACTAGTTTGGTCTTAAGTTGATGGATTTTTGGGGCGTTGGAAACTGCATATCATTGTTTAAGGTTCTTGCACATAAGTTCTGCGGTTTCAATACAGGCTATACTAGTCCTAAGCTTAGGTCGATGACATTTAGCATCCATGAACAGATTGTGGAATTAGCCATCTCCCATGCTTGCAGTTCTAGTGGGTAATCTCCTTCTTTCAAAGTTGGTTTCTTTAGTGTTTCCTCAATAAACACCAATTTGTTCTTGGCTCTTAGGGCAGTTCTAACCACCTTTTCCCATAAATCATAGTTTTTTCTGTTAAAGATCACTGCAGTAATCAATACTCCAGGTCCCTGTGAAGGATGTAAGAAATAAGGAGAGTGATTCTCGATAATAAATTTTTTGCCAGCCATGGTTGTTTTAAATTAGGGTTTTAGGACTTTGTGATAAGTCTCAAGGCTGTGATACCATGTTGAAAACAAAGGAATTCATATTTGACAGAGAAGAAAATATTTCATTCAGTTGTTTTGTTTTGATACATGCCGTCGCCTTTTATAGTCTATTGGCCGGCTAGGCCTATCTTGCCCACCAAGCAATTGAGCAATTCAACTAGGATTAGGAAAGGAATGTGTAAAAAATAATATCCAAAAATATTGACACAATATATGACAGATTCTATCTAATAATAACAGCACTTCTTAGCAGTTCTGGTTTTGATGATGTTAATCTGCTTTATTTTTCATACTTGATAAACAAGCCCTAAACCACCGAGAAACTGATAGGTTAGCGAATGCCTTATGCTATCAGTGGGCGTACCCTTTTGATTTCTAGGGGGTCTATTCCGTTTAGATTACCAACAACCAACGTTATGTTGAGGAGGAAAGCGGCGTCTGGGTTGTTAATCTCCATAAGTGGAATACGATTAATGAGAAAGCCAAACCTTGAGGGTGCTGACTCTCATGATATTATGCCATGACTTGCTTCTGATAAGGAAGAGTATTAGCAACATGCATGATTAGCAACTGGGAGAAGTTTGCTTGAAGTTGAACATAGCTAATGTATTGGCGTAATGTCAAAATCCCTGACATTGAACAATGTCCGTTGAAACTTTAGGGCAAACAATTGATGCCTGAGACATTGATCAACCAAAAATCAAAGCAGTTTCAGATTAACTGCAAAAAATTAGACACTAAAACGACATTAGAAGCTAAGCTATTAAATGAAAGCTGATTTTACATGAACTAAGAATTTCCAACTGTAATACTGCATGCAATGAGCTTACTTCTTCTAAAAATAGCATATGAGGCTACTCTCAAACACCTAAACAATCTCAAAACAGAACTAAAGCATGGCAATCAAAATGTAAGGTAGCAAAAGACCATGAAAGAAAGGTATCACAAGCCTTTTTAAGAAAGTACTATATACTGGCTAACAAGTACATAGAAGTAGTCCACAAAACCAGACTATCTAGTAACAAATGCCCAGTATTTATGCATAGGCTACTCTCAAAAACCTAAAGAATCACAAAATAGTAAAGACCATCCTGTCAAGTATATTTGTAAACTCCTCAAACCCTCATAGCGACAATTGACTTACTGACAAGTCAGCAGCAGGACTGGGTTCAGGTGCTATGATTTTGCAAAACAACCTCAGCACACCATCTTCATAATCTTGGCGCAGATTATTGAACTTGCAGCATGAGCATCGGAGCTGCACAAAAAACAGGTAGTTCCTTGCACCTTGCATATAACGCTCTCGTGTCTGAGGGGGTCCAAAGACCAGAATGAAGCGGTCCTCAATTGTCATGACATTCAAATCTGGTTCAAGCCCTGGGAGGTCAGCCCTCACATACAGTGCATACTGACCATCTTCTTGAACCACCTTCTTTTCACACACTCCATCTGGCCCCTTTATCTTCAATTTGTTGATGTGTCCAAAGTTATCTTCAGTTGTAGACCCTGCACATCAAGACAGGTGATTAATAGAAGTGATGACAAGAAAACTTCACTGGAAACTATCAATCTTAAAAACAAATCAGAAGTGATATGCTGGAGACAAAAGTGTTATTGACCAGCTGAACCCACGTATCAGACCCTCAATGTGAGGGATGGGCAAACGGCCACTACTTTATAAGGCTTCTATTTGTATGTCTTGTTCATTGATGGAAATTTGCTGCCTTTATATAACTTTTTTGGCTTTTCTTAAGTGAAAAAGGGAGATAGAAACAAGATTAGAAGAAAGCATACATTTGATCATTAGAGAAAAAGAATCCACGTCTTGCTCATAGATTGCTCTCCAGAAAACAACAAAAAAGTGATGAGACATAGGTTTTATGAGGAAAGTTATACCCACATGTTTTCAGGCATACGCCATCAGAATCACAGCTCTCGCACTCGCAGTTAGAACCGTGAATGCCCATTTCTTCAATTGAGCCTTCAATTACAATTTGCAAGGAAAGGAAAACTAAGTTAAACCTCAGAGAATCTTGTTCGTATCAGGACCTCATGAAATTTTAAGGATACAAAATGATACCTATTGCTATTTCAGGCACTTCATGAGTAGATTGCTCAGTAGGAGAGGTTTCAAGGGGTGCAGATTCATCTGAAACAGAGGTAAACATAAGGAGTTCGCAGAAAACATAAAGGGAAGGATGGATTTACAACTGCAGTGAGAAATAATACCTTCTAGTAGTTCAGGTACATCAACATGGAGAACATTTCTTTTAATACATGCAAGCATCCAAGCTGTATAAAAAAGAACCGAATTCCCATATAATCAAATCTAAAGCAACAGAAGTTCTCATTTTTAAGGAATTGAAAAAGCAAATTCAGGAGATTTTGGACAAACCTTCAGCAAAATCATTGGATGAACTTTTACTCGAGCTAGACTTCCCAGAGTCTTCAAAAAATTACAGGAAAAATAAAGAAATCAGACATTAGAGCATCTGATCACAAAACTGCCCAGAATGCTTTAATTAACCAACCTTCAGCTTTATCTATGGCTTCCCCAGAATGCCCCTCACTCCTCTTAGTTTTCACTAACCCTTCACAATTACAGCCCAAGAACACAGTATCATTTATATGATTACGAATCAAAAAGTGAGTAAAATTCCCGCTGCAGCAACCCAAATGCACAATGAAGACTCAAATATAAAGAAACCCAGCAGTTCAAATACAACAAAGAGACCAAAAAACCCAAGAGAGTTAGGAATAACCTTCAGTAGACTCATTGGAAGCAGTTTCACCTGACCCAGATTTTGCAGAACCTTCAAGATTACAGGAAAAGTACGAAATCATGCATTAGACCATCCAGTTATAAAGCAATCCATATTGTTCTCATTAAGAATACCTTCAGCTTTGTCCATGTATTTCTCAGCAGAACCTTCATCTTGCTCAGATTTCTCTGATCCTTCACAATTGCAGCCCAAGAAACATAACATCAAACACTTGATTACCAACAAGAAAACAACCAAAACCCCAAATTCCCACTTAAGACTAACGTGGAAGCTTTAATCAACAACCCAAAAACAGCTGTTTTGAGTTCAAGAGACAGAGCAAGGAAATCTTCAGCACATACATGGGAAGGAGTCATAATGCAAAATTACAGGCAAAGAAAGAAATCAAAAATCAAACCCCAGATCATAAAACAACCCAGATTGTTCTAACTTAAGCATACCTTGAGCTTGATCGATGGATTTCCCGGAAGAACCCTCACCCATTGCAGTAGTATGAGATCTGCTTTGGGGAATGAAGAAAAGATGACCATCAGCAGTGGGGAAAAGCAAGATGACAGAGCCATTTTCAGCGATGACATCAACCAACAATTCATTTGGGTCTTTGTTAAGTTGCACAACCCCAGCATAGACTCGCTCTGATTCATCATATGGGAAGCCCTCTTTCTTTGGAGCCGTAGCATTGAACGTAACCATCTTCTTCTCTGGTCTCTTGAAGATCTTGATGCCATTTGGGGGCACTCCTGGCATGTCGAGCCGAACGAAGAACCCGGATTTCATTCGGGTAATGTCGTATGGTCCCTTCGGACCCGGCAAGTCTTGCAGCTGCAGAGGGTGTGTCTCTGATTCGTACAAGAAAGAGAGAGAAAATGTCAGCAGAAAACAGAGAAAAATGTTGCGGAGCTAGAAAGAAAGAGAGAGAGAGACCTGCGGTGATAAGGAGAGCACGCATATCCGCCATTGTTAAGAAGTTGTCAGAGCTTCGGATTGGGACGATTCAATTTCAGTGATTTGAGCGGAAATCAGAAAGGGGGTTTTAGAAGGGGTTTGGGTCTGTTTTTACAGGGAGGAGAGAGAGAGCGCGAAATTTGGCGGGGGAATCTTGCTGTAGGTAGTTACGTTTTGTAACCGACTGAACAGATTAGCAATTGGGAAAACTTTCGAGGTTAAATGTATTAAATACCCTTCAATTTTAAAAATGAGGCAAGTGTCCTTTGACATTATCATCCAATTTAATTTTTTTTATTTATTAATGATGTGGCAAATTTTAAAAAATAACATGACTTGTTAAAATGATGTGACTTAATTTAATGTATATTGTGTTAAATGTAATTTTTTTTCATTTCTAAATAACAATCTAAAAAACAATCAAATTAAAAGTCTTGTGATCTAACAATATAATGCAACATATTTTTTTCCTACATTGTGGTGACGCCAACAATAAACAAAGCCAAATTAGTTTCCTTCCCCTTTTAATATAAAGATTGGCCCAAGAGATCATCTAGGTAGATCGAAATCTTTCATTTCAATCTCATAATCTTATTTAACTGGATAATTTAACTTACAAATAGAAACATTTTAACTAATATCAATTGTTCAAAAATTACTTTCCGTATTATCAAAACAAATCATGTTGGGGGCATGTTAAACACAAAATTAATATATATAATTATTTTTGTATAGAAGGAGAGAGAGGATCAACCATATACGAACCTAATTTCTAGAGTGTTGCATACGAGATTTTAAATTTTGGTATGAAATTTCTTTTAATTAATTATATAAATGCGAAAATTTTTCTTTAAAAAAAGCATTTTAGTAATTTTTCAAGAAAGTTGAAAAAATTATCAAGAAATAAGAGAGTATTAAAAAAAATAGACAACAAAAAGGTGATGCGGGAGTGCAATGTGCTCGATTGATAGAAAGAAAATTCTCATTTTGTTTCAAGCAAGTCCATGAAATAATTTTATAGGAAAAAAAAAAGAAAAAGAATAATCCATATATCTTTATGATATATTGTGATATTTTCCTAACTCAAGATGATTAAATTATGAATTTATCAATTAAATTAAAAAAATAAAAAAAGTTATGTTATAAATTGACAGAATTGGTTGCCTTCATTCTACATTTCGAATATGAATCACTAAAATACAATATTGCTGTTTAGGCTGCTTTAATTTGCCTTATCCTTTGTCACTAAATATAATTATGTAAAGTAAACTATGTAACTTTTGTGGACAAATTATTTAATCTATTTATGCAAGAACATGCTTATGTGACTTTTTTCTTTTCAAATCTTATCATATCACATTTTAGGAAAGCTACATCATCAATTAACATAAAAAAATAAAATTAATAAATTAACTCAATTAAATCAAGGAGTATTTACCTCATTTTTAAAGTTGAAGGGTATTTTGTTACATTCACTAAAAGTTCAAGGACTTCTTATTTTTATTACTCATGTACCTCACACTAGTTACTAATCGAGTTGATAAGCCCTCAATTATTTAAGTTAAAGTAAGCTTAAAATAATTCTCATTTTAAATTTTAAATAAAAAGTGAAATTATATGATGTGACACTTATAAATATGTTGCTATCGATCGTGCGCTAGTCCGATTGATATCCTGCTTGCTTGCCAATGCATGACTCGGGTTTGTTCCTTGGTTGTCTCAATTTCTCTACTTTGAGAATGCGAGGAGTGAGTTGGGCGCTAACTGTCTGGACTTGTCCTGGGCTTTCCCTCTTTCCCTGGGTTGTTGCCCCATTGAGCTGCTTCGACATAGAGATCCCAAGGGGCGCCATATTTACCAATGTTAAAAAAAACATTATATAAATATATTGCTATTAATAGATTGCTTTTGTAAGATTCGGACGGGTTGTCCAAGTATTTATCAACGCCACATACAGATTTTTCTTAATAGTTTCGTCCTTTTTTTAAGAAGTGATTAGTCAAGCAATTTATATTGCTATTAATAGATTTATATGATATAGAAAACTAAGCATAGTAATGTTCGTTTCCAAGGCATTCGAGTGATGCATTTAGGAGAATTCATATTATACGTTGTTTCGACTTTTAGGACATAAGGATGTGATTATTGTTAGGCGATATATTGTCCTATTTTACATGTCTCTTTCACCCACTTTTAGCTCATATAATAACTTAATCTTTAGGATTTTTACTTGTTTTATTTACGTTTTGTAAGACATCAGTTCAAATGGAGCAAGTATCCCGAAATGGAGCGAAGACGGGACAAAGCGAAGAAAAACAGCAAAAACAGGCAAGAAGGAACAGCAGAGGGGCCGAACCACCGCGCCAGAAAAATGGCACGGTGGGGCCGTGCCACGTGGCACGGTGAGGCCGTGCTGCTGTGCCACCTTGGCACGGTGGGGCCGTGTCATGTGGCACGGTCATGCCCCCGGGCCGCTGTTTAGTCGCGCAATTCTATTTAATCTTTTTTCGACGTTTTTGTTCAGGGGTCACTCGGTTTTAGGGTAGTTTAGTTTAGGTTTTAGGGAATAAAAACTCCATTGAGAGGATTAGATTTGAGTTGTATTGGATTGGATTGATTTTGGATTCAAGCATTGGGATTTGAGGTTCTTCCTCTTAATCTATAAGTTTTCTCCTCTCTCTCTATCTTTATATTTCAGTTTCGTTCTTGTTTGTTCTTGTTATGATTATATTAGTTTAGATTGTATTTAATTTTAATGCTTAGTTTTCATTGCTAATCCATGTTTTATTGGACCGTTAGATTTGATTAGTTTTATTCTCTTTCCTCCGTCTTCATGCTTGTTATGTTCCTTGTCAGCTTAGGTTTGAATTTGGGTTTTTGTGTTTTGTTGTTGATTAGTTGGTAGATTTTGTTGGCTTAGATTGTGATTAGCCTCTTGATGGCTAATTAGTCTTGTATTAGGCCTAACCATACCCAATCTATGCCTAGAACTTAGAGTTTTCTCTTATGCCCGTCAAGTGTTCAATGAAATGCTTGAAAGAGCTTTCAACCATATTTTTAGGCGATTGACTTATGCTGAGAGGTAAGGTCAATTAGCTAGTGTGGGAGAGGGAATAGCCGAGTTCGGAACATGAAAATGGTATACGATTCGAACTAGGTTTGGGGGTTACTAGTTTTGTGGTCCAATTAGGCTAACCGTATGAAAATAGGTGGTTAGGCTAATTAGGCTAGCTCATGACCCTTGAGAAAAGGCTTGGGTGGTCTTCAATGGTGCAAGTAACCATCTCTTGTTCATAATGTAGTTTAGATAGGTTAGGACTCGTCTCGATTAGTTGGTTCATCCATTAGTCAAATCACAACTCCAAATCGCTTTTTCTATGTTTGTTAGCGTAGTTTAGTTTACCCTCCTTCCCTTTTGGTTAACCTAGCTTGAACCACTTAAGCAAATCCCGGTACTTGAAACCCAACTCTCAGTGGACAACATCCCAAGTACTCGATGATAAACCTTGCACTTGGGGTTATAAATCTAAAACTTGAATTTTTCCCTAACAAGTTTTTAGCGCCGTTGTCGAGGATGTGGCATTTTTCAATATCAGGGTTATTTGAGCATTCGAGGCTAGGCTTTTTTAAAAAAAAAATATCTCAAAAAAATTAAAAATCAAAAAAAATTTAAAAAAAATCAAAATGGCTATTTTCCATTTACCTCAATTTGAGCATGAACCTTTTTAGCAATATTTGTCTCGATTGAATGATTATCGTGCTCAATATGTGCTTGTTGAATATGAAAAATGGAGAATATGCGATGTTGTGCTTGAAGGGATAACACATGAGACCCGAGCCATCCTTGAGTTGATGGGTTATGGTGGTATGTGCTTTTTAGGCGTTGATAATATGTGGAACTTATTTGAGTCCTTGGCTTGGTATCAATGGCATCATGAGATTGCTAGTGAGTCTTTGGAGTGCCCTTCCCCCATTTCCTATGACCTGCATGCCTATTCTCCTCTTTTATGCTCTTATTGTTCATCTTTTGACCACGATGTGAATTCTTGTCCTTATTATGATGTTTCCGATGAATGTTATGCTAAACTTGATCCCATGATAGGGACAATGAATGAGCAACATGAGCGTTTTGTTATTAGGATGAGGGAGTGTGGTTTATTGCATGAGACCGACCCTAGTCTACCTTGCCCTAGACTTAAGGCTTGTCTCTATGATGATTGTGAGTCTTCCCTTCTCCTAGAGTCTAATGTTGTTGATGATGCACCTTTGACTGGCCTAGGGGAAGTGTTTGACCCTCCCTTGACCCCATTGATATTTGTTGCTCCATCCTTTTCTAGCACACCTATGAACACTAGTGTTAGTTACTCGATCTTACTTGCTTCTCCCCTTCCTTTAGCTCAGTGCACGGGGTTAGAGATGGCCGAGACTTCTCGGGGTGATGCTAGTTATGTAGAAGATGTTTTACTTTCTCGGTCAGGAGGACTTACGTTGGTTGAGCTATATCTTGAGGCAACTCCTTCGAGGAGTCGTGTGATGATAGTTTAATGGTTGGTGCCGCTCCTAGCATTGAGCATATCGACCCAATTTGCACCGAACCACTTGACTTGACCCCCATTTTATCCCCCTTACTCCCCATCACACCCTCTCACTTGCATGCATTCCACAAGTCTATAGGTAATATTCGAGGGTATAATCCCTCCTTGGACCCTTATTGTGCATACCTAGAGGATATGCCTAGGAAAATTGAGTGGACCACTTTCTTTGATTATTATTTCGATTTTTCTATAGCATTTGATAAGTATAAGAGGGCACTGATTTTCTTTGCTATGATATTCTCTGTGTTTTCTTACTTACATCACTTGGAGATGCATGCACAGGCACATGATACGCTCTTGCGAGCTTTGACTGCATCCGAGCCCATAGTTCAAGTCTTGAAAGACAAGGAGTGGCTGATGCTCCTTAAGCCGCTGTGGCATTGTTTGGGTACAATCAGTACCCGACCTGGTATAATCGTTCTCACTCTTCTCCCTTCTTTTTATTTTCTTTCTTTTACTTTTTGTTTACTTTTGGATATTAGGTTGTACTTTTGTGGTGATCATTTTGAGGTGATACTTGGGCATCTGTTGAGCCAGTTGAGGGCTATGATCACTTTCGTGTGTTTTTGTGTTTTGGTTGAGTGAGTGAGCTTATGTATATGTGTGTTTTGTTTAACTTTGGTTTTTTTGTGTGTTTTGTGGTTGGTAATGACTCTCAACTCCCGATGAGGACATTGTGAGATTTAGGTGTGGGGGTGAGGTCATTTAGCCCTTTTATTCTTACTTTTGTGAAAATTTTTCATTTTCGTGCAAATTCTTTAATTTTTCTTTTTTTTTTTCCTTTTTCGTATAGTTTGTCTTTTTGTTGGCTTTAGGGGAGTTTTGTACTATTTGATCAGCCTTGATCTCTGGTACCTTGGCTATTAGTGCGTAGATAAGTATGATGTGCATGATGGATTCTTGTCCTAAGCTTGTCATTCTAGGCTTCGGTTCTAACCCTAATAGTCCATTGTAATTTTGCAATCCAATCCTGATTTATATATTATCGTTATCTTAGGATCTTAATCTTCCATTATTTAACTCTCCCACTTGTGTTTGCGCATCACTACTTTTGTCTTCACTTCAAAATTATAAGGGTGAAGAATTTCTGAAAAAAAAGAAGAAAATCTGAAAATATCCCTTTGAGACATGTGCCACTGGGAATTGAAAAAAAAAAACATTTTGAGAGTCGGGAATGAAAAGTATCCCTTTGAGGCATGCACTACTGGGTGCTACCCTTAAAGGCAATACTGTTACTGGGAACGCTTACTTCCTATGTCAATAAGTTAATAATGTAGTTGATGCCAGTCAAGTGATTGAGTCGATTCTGGTAAGCCAAAGTCCTAGGATAATGATACATTTGCACACTAAGCACTAGGATGGATTCAATGCTCTCATGCGTTGTGGGGTAAAAAGCTGATGTCTGGATGCCATTCTTTGGGATGAAGAGTCCTGAAATACATACAATGCGTGTGTATAGACTGATACTTGTGTTACGAGGGGGTTTTGGTTGTTCTGATTGTGTACAATTTACCCCGAGGTATATTTTGTGTTTTGTCATTTTTATTTTTCGATTTTTGTTTCTCTTTTTTTTGTTTTCCTTTTTTGAGATTTTGTGGATATATTTTCTGCAAACCCTCACGAGATCTTACTCGTCCACTTGAGGGAACTAAGGGGTTCAAAGGGCTTGTTGCATACGCTAAATGCAACCGTGATTCCTACGAAAGTGAGTTAGGTCCTTGAGCTAGTGTTTCTTTTATTTTGCTCGAGGACGAGCAAAATATAGTTGTGGGGGTATTTGTCAGGCGATAAATTGTCCTATTTTACGTATCTCTTTCACCCACTTTTAGCTCGTATAATAACTTAATTTTTAGGATTTTTACTTGTTTTATTTACGTTTTGTAAGAAATCAATTCAAATGGAGCAAGTTCCCCGAAAAGGAGCAAAGACGGGACAAAGCGAAGAAAAACAGCAAAAATAGGCAAGAAAGAATAGCAGGGGGCCAAACCACCGCGCCAGAAAAATGGCACGGTGGGGCCGTGCTGCTGTGCCACCTTGGCACGGTGGGGCCGTGTCATGTGGCACGGTCATGCCCCCCAGGCCGTTGTTTGATCGCGCAATTCTATTTAATCCTTTTTCGACATTTTTGGTCGGGGTTCGCTCGGGAGGTTCTTCCAGGCGATTTTTAGAGTAGTTTAGTTTAGGTTTTAGGAAATAAAAACTCCATTGAGAGGATTAGATTTGAGTTGTATTGGATTAATTTTGGATTCAAGCACTGGGATTTGAAGTTCTTCCTATCAATCTATAAGTTTTCTCCTCTCTCTCTATCTTTATATTTCAGTTTCGTTCTTATTTGTTCTTGTTATGATTATGTTAGTTTAGATTGTATTTAGTTTTAATGCTTAGTTTTCATTGTCAATCCATGTTTTATTAGGCTGCTAGATTTGATTAGTTTTGTTCTCTTTCCTCCATCTTCATGCTTGTTATGTTCCTTGTCAGCTTAGGTTTAAATTTGGGTTTTTGTATTTTGTTGTTGATTAGTTGGTAGATTTTGTTGGCTTAGATTGTGATTAGCCTCTTAATGGCTAATTAGTCTTGTATTAGGCCTAACCATACCCAATCTATGCCTAGAACTTAGAGTTTTCTCTCACGTCCGCCAAGTGTCCGATGAAATGCTTGAAAGTGCTTTCATCCATATTTTCGGACGATTGACTTATGCTGAGAGGTGATATCAATTAGCTAGTATGAAAGAGGGAATAGCCGAGTTCGGGACATGAAAATAGTATCTGATTCAAGCTAGGTCCGGGGGTTGCTAATTTTGTGGCCTAATTGGGCTAACCACATGAAAATAGGTGGTTAGGCTAATTAGGCCAGCTCATGACCCTTAAGAGAGGACTTGGGTGGTCTTCGATGGTACAACCGACCATCTCTCATTCATAATGTAGTTTGGGTAGGTTAGAACTCATATCGATTAGTTGGTTCGTCTATTGGTTAAATCACAACTCCAAGTCGCGTTTTCTATGTTTGTTAGCGTAGTTTAGTTTACCCTCCTTCCCTTTTGGTTAGCCTAGTTTGAACCACTTAAACAAATCCCGCTACTTGAAACCCAACTCCCAGTGGACGACACCTTGAGTACTCGATGATAAACCTTGCACTTGGGGTTATAAATTTAAAACTCAAATTCTTCCCTAACAATTATATACATAGTTTGTTACTAACCATAATTTGATTTCTAAATCTTAACATGGCATTGCTAGAACGGTTTAACAAGATACGTATAATGTATATTATTTTTTCCATTATTATTGTAAAAGTCAGGGGAACATGCACGCTCTCTCAAATGAAGAGTACAGGCAATTGTTCATACAACATCAAAACAAGAAATAAAAAACAATATCAACCTTTCCAAGTCACTGAAGATTTAAAGAGTCTTCTCACTTGGTGTGATTCATCATAGCATGTATTAAAGAAGAATTTCCTTAGAACAATTATTCATTTTTTCCTTTTGAGACTCTTTTTTAATGAACTTGAATAACTCCTTTGACACTTCTTATACAATCAAGATGCTTAAGTACTTGTATTAATCATATAAAGAAATATATTGACGTTATATGAACTGGAATGGATTAAGATTTGTCCATAAATTACAAAGGACATGTCAAAATGAATGTAATTTTTTTAGAGTAAAAAGATAAACATTAACAAAGGTACGTACCTCTTCTTGCAAGAGTATGCCCAACTACATGCTCTGCTAACATTGATCTAAGAGTTGGCGAGAAGCATAAATCAATTGAGATGGTAGCTTGGATAACTATCTTGTTGTTGCCTTCCACAATTAAATGATGGTAGCTCACATGGATTCCTACATAAACACCATCTTGCAATGCCCTTGTCTTTGCTACTAAAATTGTAGTAACACCATATGAGTTGAACCTGCCTTGAGTAGTTTATCGGTTCAATCACGGAGGATGAATCAACTGGCTACTTAGAAGTTGATGAGCAATCCCTCAAAATTGAGTTTGACCCTATGATACAATGGAGTTTAATGCTGATTGGTGCTTTGTTTTAGACCAAGTGTTTTTTTAAAAAACAATAATCAATTTTCTCATGCTTAGTGAAATTATGGGAGGGAAACTTTTTAACCACCACTAAGAAAAACTATTTGCTATTGTGGAAGGAAGTTGATTTTTCTTTTCCTTTTAATTAGATAATGTCTAGTTGGATGTAAACAATCTTATAATACAAACAATTCTGTAGTTGTGTTTTTCCATTATCTTGTTTGGTTGTAAAAATATATTGAAAATAACAATTATATGGTATGATTATCACAAATTATGCAATCATGATTGTATTAAAAAGTTGATTACATTATATTATATTCAACTAAAAATCACACTAGTCTTATGAAAAACTCAACATATATATTGTATACATGGGAATTTGCAAATTATTATGTACATATGGGAGTTTATGCCCCTAGGCCATGTAAGTGACAGGTGTAAGTGCCACACCAGCAAGGGTTTTTTTTTTTTTTTTTCCGGAACACATTTGATACCAATGAATTTAGAAAAAAGAAAAGAGGATGGTGGTTACTTGCACTTGCAGCATCCTTTGGGTTGGCACAATCAGTTTTGGCTTTCACAAAAGTGGGTTGCTGGATGAACCTTCTCAAGGGTTGTCTAAAAGATTGGCTTTGGTGCTGTTATTCAATTCATTGTTGTTATCATCTTGAAATTTACTACCACTATATTATCAAGTTGGGATCTCAAGTTTTTGTGAGAATTCTGAATTTTAAAATGGACATGAGCATTGCGAAAGGTAGAGAAGATGAAATTGAAGAATGTACAGTTATGAAAAGTTTGATTCGTACGTATATTAATAGCTTAATGTTATTATATGTTTGAATTTGTTGTTAGGAGACATTATAGATGAGTTTTTTTTTTTTTTTTTGAATTTGTTGTTAAGAGACATTATTGATGAGGTCTTTTCCCCCTTTTTTCGGTAGCTTTGTTTAATGCGGAATGTTTGGATATTGAGATTACTAAGGGAGATGAAGACACGTATGGTGAGTGTAATATGTTTCGAATGTGTTACTTGTTCATTATTATGGATATAAAGTTCACCTTTATAAGTAGTACTAGTTTTTTATCCGTACGTTGCACGATAGATATTACTTCTTAGTTGATAAGTTTCAGTATCTTGTTGTATATGCTGTTGTTGGTGCTATACCATACTGAGTACTATGGACTTGATGGTAGCACCTTTTTTTCTAACTTTAATTCATATGAAGTTACCTTGATTATATGTACCTAAATTTTTGATGTGCGCGCAGTCTATCTTTTTTAATCTTGTTAGTCAAGAAGTTTCAATTTTTTTTGTTTTAAGGTATTCTGTGGTTTGACACTGCGTAATTTTTTTTTAAAGTTTAAAACGATTTTGTGAAATAATCATATTGACAGTGAGGGCAAAGGAAAACCATAGTAATTTTAGTAATTTAATTTTGTCTTTCTCAAACTTGGACTTTATTTTTAAAAATGCATCATACGGTAATGTAAAATGTAATGCATGAAAAGTAGTTCTAATATGAAATGTTCAATAACACATTAGATTTATCGTCTTCGCTATCTATTAGTCGCCAACTTCCGTTCTCAGATTAAGTAGCTTACAAAGGTAACATATATTATACTAAGTTGGGCTTTGATTTTTCATTTGTTCCTAACTACTTGTCATCAACAATGTGTTGTAAAATGCATGTAATGATTTTTTACATACTTATACATTTAGTTAAAAAATACATGACAATATTTTTGAATTAATTTGTACTTACCTACAGAGACACATTTTAATTGTTGACTTCTAGTATATTTCATCTGTCTGGAGTTGCTTGCACAATATTGGAAGAATTTATTAATTGTTATTATTTTAATCTCCAATTATATTTAATTCTAAGAATCATAATATATCATGGTCTTTGCATAATTAGAACTAACATTTTGTTGGAGTTTACAATACTAAAAGATGTATAATGTCAATTAGGTTTTTTTTTTTTTTGGGCAATTTGTAGTAATGAAGTTATTTTGAGTGCATACATACCATTGGTAAGTTGTTGGATACTTCTTTGTAGACAATGTTTCTTGTATATCTTTCATAGTGTTCATTGTCATATTTAATGATAAACTTCAAACCCTCTAGTGAAGTCACTTATGATGCTGCAATTTAGTTGTTCATGACTTAATACCGATTTTAGAAGGTAAACTCCTACACATTTCAGTAATTGTGATTGCCTTTTATTTATAGTCATTGCATAGCAAACATAAATAGAAAATCGCCTTCTTTTTAATATGAATGGTCACTTTGCCTCAAATGAGTGTAAAACAGTTCTAGGGATTCTTAATTCTAACATTGATTGAGAAAATAATAAGATTCTTTCATTTTAGCCAACCACAGCTTGTTAGAACTCATTTTTGTATCCTTCCAAAACTAAGAATTATACAGGGACACAAAATTTCTTTTTGATTAAATGACGACACAAAATTAGATGAGATACTACAGAATTAAGTCCATATTTATAGGAATTGTAAATGAAGATAAACTTCAAGTAAATGAGTTGTTGTTGGGACAATGAGGCAATTACTTTCAAAAATAATATATAATATAATAATTATAGGTGATCATTAAAATGAAATAATTAAGTATCTAGCAAAGGTTATATAATATTAAAGATGGACATTCACATGAAATAATACGATAATTTACCCATAAGAATAAATTAGCAAAAGATCAGTTAGCACATGTGAGATCAAATGTCAAATTCATAAGGTCATGGACGCCATTTAAACTAATAATCATCACAAAAGATGCGTTTTTCCCCCCTAGGGTTTCCTATTGGTTTAATTGTATACTTTATGCATGCACTTAATTCATATATGTCTGTTGCAAGTTATTTCAATAGTTTAACAATACATTTAATATTTTTTAATAGTGATCATGGTTCTTCCGACTATTTGACCCATGATTTCAATAAAAATAAATTTGATTAATTATTCTCATGATCAACAAAGCATGGAAAAATTATTGACAGTAGTAATAAAAAGACAGATAAGTCTTTGACCTTAATCTTGTCTCTTTGGTGTATAATATTTTATTAAAAAAACGACAAAAAAAATGAAAAAAATAAAAAAAGATGAAAAGGAGATTAGTAGCAGATGAAGAAATTTTAGTAGATTTGAATTTAGGAAAACTTTTAACATTCTTTTTTTGGGGGGGAGGGAAGTACTACTAATTTATGAAGGCAATTATGATATATTATGGGAACATAGATAAACTATTCATGTATATTAATTTACCTATTAAATTCAAATTTAAATTTGCTAAAAGAACTAATGATATTATGTGATTTTTGAGCACAAAATACAATCTCAAGTGAAATATAAATTGAATAGATCACTGAAATGTTTTTTTTAATATCATGAACATAAGTTACAAATGTGAAAAGAAAATAAATATTGTACCAACTCAAAATAGTCATAAGCGAAACCCCCAATTACATTAAGGTCCTAATGTATTTCATATTATCTAAATTCAACTATATGACATACTTAAGTAATTAAGCTTTATAGTATGCAAAATAAGCAACCCAATTAGTATTCAAGTGTCAACTTATGGTATATTCACTCAAAAATGATCTACAAAATCAAATATATTTAGATTTAGCCGTCTAATATATGCTCCCCTCAAAAATAATGTCTAACACACTTCAAATTTTTATTTTTTTCTTGGGTAGCGCCTAAATCATTTCTTTATTCTGCATTTAAGTTTTTTAAGATAAAATTCAATTATTAATTAGTCATAACATATGAGAAAATTTAACATTAAATTAAATTAAAATTCCATTGATAACCTACATCCTTTTCTTAATTACATGATACAAGACATTTATATTGCTATTCTACATGGCATTTTTATCCCAAGTAGTACTTTAGATGGTATCCTATGTGGCATCCCACATGTCGCTCATATATGAGTTCAATCTAACTTTTAATATATACTAGTGTTATATCCCTTGCTATGCAAGGACTTGAGTTAATTTTGTTATTAAACAATAATTAAAATATATTGATTTATTAAAATAAGTTAAATTTTGTATGATAGAATAACTATTATGCTATCGTAATCGTTTATAGAAACATAGGTTTTCTCTTGTTTTCAATTACATCACTTAAAATTATATTTTTTTAATATTAAAATTATTTATTTAATTAGGTTAAGTTTTAACCTTTAATATGCAAGTCATAATCTTGTCATTTGATGCATTCTATATTTTTTTCAATATGATTTAGTTAAGAATATGTTACTATTCTACTAATTATTGCATAAATTATTCATTAAGTGGTTTCATTAAGTGGTCAATTCTTTTAATTTAATGTAGCATTGTATTAAATTAGCTTTACTCTTGTGTGACTATTCAAATGCCTATGTAGTTAGATTTTGTAAAATTAAATTTCATTCGCAAAGTAATAATATATATAATAACATATAGTGAATCCTATTTTTTTTCTTTTGAAGGTTAATAAATCCTAGTTAATAACATTAATGTTAATTAATATGAGTCAACTAATATCCACCAATTAGAACTTGCCAATTCATTATTTTATGCCATATTAGCTTGCCACATATTATTCATACATGATTTGTATCCAACTTTTAATATATATATATATATATATATATATATATATATATATATATATATATATATATATATATATATATATATATATATATATATGATAGTATTGTTCATTATCAAGCTTCTCTCTGTTCATTACCATTTATTCACTATTCTAATTATAATGCCATTTTTTAAAAAAGTGTGCTATTGTTCTTTATCTAGCTTATCTTTGTTCATTATCATCTATTGAAAATTTATTTTGCTTTTTAAAATACTTAATTTGTAGCTTTTTATAGTGTTGGTCACTGCCACTTCAGATAGTATTCATGTTTCTTCAGTTAGTTGTTGAATTGATGGTGTACTACTTGTATTATTGATTATGGTGTATGTTTGGTTATTATGATATGAACATGATTTATTGTTTTGCTATCAGTGAATTTACAAGTGTTATTGATATATTGTTATTGTTGTTATTTATATAGAAAATTTTTCTGAAAGAAATTATACATTTCACGAATTTATATATGGTGTTGTTTTCTGACGCATGGTATAGTTTTTTTTTTCTTTTTTGGTTGTTGAATTGAGGTTGTAATGGTCGTTATTTTCCTGTTCACTTATTATGAGATGGTCATTTTTTTATAGGAATTGGGTTCAACAATTAGGAAATTATTGAAGTTCAGCCTTTACGAGAAGTATTCTTTGGGGCCACCACCAGCCCTTTTAATGGTGATTGTTATTGTCAATAGATTATTTGAATGTTGCTTATGATTTCTCATTCTTCTATTATGATAATTCATATTTGTCTAATTATTTGGTCTGTTTTGCTTAAGTACTCATTTTTTAGCTTTGGAGGTTTGCTTGAAAATAATAAATAGTCAAAATTTCTTTAATTGTCTATTAATATTTTGGTCCTCATTTACAAATTAGTTAGATACTTTTCATTGTTCTTCAAATGTATGGTTGTTAATTATATGCTCTCTTTGCCCTTTTTAATTTTGTACCTATATGTCATTCATTTGTTTGTCTAGGAACCCAATATTTGAATCAAGAGTGTGTTCCGAATGCATTCGATAAAGGGAAAACAACAGTGTCAGGTAGGTATGATATCTTAGTTTGATTGGAAGTGTAATTTTGTTCATAGATTGGTTCGATTTTCCTGCATAAACGTGGGATGCTTGTACACCGGGCTACCCTTTTATTGGTTCGATTTTCCTCATTTGCATTATCTAGGTGTTGCATTGGAAGATGTATTTCTTTTAATCAATTATAAATTGTAAAATTATTTGTGTAGTGTTATTGCTTAATTGTATGGGTAATTATTCATATTTCTTAAGTATAACTTTTATCAAATAGGCTTTCCATTTATAGGTTAGTGGTAGACGTGGAATGTTGTTGATTGGATATATTTTATTTATATATTATTTGATAACATTGAGCAATGAATTTGTTGTAGTAGTTTTTCATTAATTTTAAGGGACTTCATGTCCGCATTTAGTGTTGACACTTTTATAGTTTGTGGTTTTGTTGTTGTTCACTATTATACACATCATAGTTCATTACTAACTGTAGTATTGTTCACCTTTTTTTCCTATATCTCAGGACTTAGGTTCAAAACCAGGACATTACTGAAGTTCAACCTTAAGTGTTGGTTGGGGCTACAGCTACCTTAGAATGTGAAGCGTTTCATATCTACGATGACTATGCATATAAGGTTGGCTATAGTGTTCGCTGTTCGAAGATATGTCATAGATGTAAATCCAAAGGAGGAGGGTTATGCATGTGTCAGTTTTGTTGTTGGAAAGCAAGATTCAAGCAAGATAAAGGTCAAAATCACAAGGGTCATATGAATGTAGATGTGAGGACAGATTACAATGCGTTTATTCAGTTTCACATAGACGAGGATGGCAAGTAGATAGCTACTCGACATGACATTGAGCATAACCATGCATTGTGTAGTCCAAGTAAGTGACATTTGTTGCCTTCACATCGATAACTGTCTAAAGAGGATATTTTATTTGTTAAGCCGCTTAGGGAGTCAGTAATAGGAGTTGCTGATGCATATCCATGCTTAAGAAACAAGCTGGGGATTTTCTTCTCTAGGGTATGGTTTACAAGATGTATACAACAAGCTTAGTCAATTGAAAGATAGAA
The DNA here is from genome assembly GCA_029747015.1 of Carnegiea gigantea. Taxonomy (NCBI): domain Eukaryota; kingdom Viridiplantae; phylum Streptophyta; class Magnoliopsida; order Caryophyllales; family Cactaceae; genus Carnegiea; species Carnegiea gigantea. The sequence continues at coordinate 705,199 of JAKOGI010000075.1, forward strand.
CATTTGATGGTGGAGATGCGCACTTACTAATTGAAATATTTAATAGGCGTATGAAGCACAAGGTTGATTTCTTTTCTACCTGTGAGCTTGATGCCAATAATTGTTTAGTGAGTTTTTTTGGGCGTAATAAGCAAATGCTGGATGATTACACATTATTTGGAGATTTGGTTGTTTTTGACACAACGTATCGAACAAACAAATACGAAATGATTTATGTGCCATTTGTCGGGATGATCACAGAATGTTATGTTTGGCTGTGAGTTTTTGATGAATGAGAAGATTGATTCATTTGTTTAGTTGTTTAAGGCATTTTTAAAGTCTATGAGTGGTAAGCACCCAATTACTGTGATGACAGATCAAGCATTTTTCATGACTTCTGCAATTAAGGTGGTGTTCCCTCTTGCTCTTCATATGTTGTATTGTTGGCATTTTATTGAAACATCAAGGAAAATGTTGGAGATCTTAGATCGAGTGAAGGATTTACTAAGATTTTTAATAGCATTTTGATGGAGTGTGACACTGTGGATGAGTTCTAGCATTTTTGGGAAAGGTATGCAAATGTTGAAGAATATTACTAGTATCATAAATGTTTTGTGAAAATGATAATTGCGATTTATTTACACTGAAACTTTACTTAGAGCATACTTTAGGAATGAGCACAGCAAAACTAAACACTTATATTAATTATAATATGTTTTTTTCATATGCTAAATAACCTTTTTCTGTCATATTAAGGGGAGATCTACTCTGTTACTTTATTCTTATATCCATATTATTTTCAGTTTTCATTTTACGTGTGAACATTGCTTTTGTTTTTTCAATGCAAATACCATTTGTTGCTACTGGATGTTATTTGTTAACGACTAGCTTCCTCAACATGAGCAATCTTTTCCTATGTAACTAAGCTAAGCTCTCTACCAAGCGTAGTGTTGTATGTCACTAGGAAGATATGTATGTGTTTAAAATCTGCAATCAAATTAATTAAAAAAAGGTGCTCTAATATCTCCCTTTATCCATTGGGGGAAAAAAATTAAGTGCAACTACCTTTACCATGTTTGTTGTTTTATTTTATTGGCTTTGTTAAGTTGTTTGTGTGCTAACATCAATTTTGCTACAAGGGTCTGTCCTATTGTATAATTGTTAGTAGGATTACAAGAAACTTTATGTTTAGTATTTTTAAATATAATAACAATGATGGAACAGGTATGGATTATTTTTGTTTAATTTAGATTGTAGTGCTTATGACTTGCTTTATTAATTTCAGGATGATAACAGATTACAATTGTAGTAATGATTGATGGATTTGTAACTTGTACAGTTTATGAGAGAAAATGGTGCCCCGCTTTTTCCAAAGCTTATTTTTCTAGCGACGTATTATCTTCACAAAGGAGTGAAACAATGAATAGATCTTTGAAAAAGAGGTTGCATGCCACAGCTGATCTTTGTGACTTTTATAACATCTTTTGTAATGTTGTATCTGAGTGGAGGAGCAAAGAAAATGGTGAAGATCATAGGTATAGCAAAGGTACTGCAGAAATGGTATTTCCTTTAATAAACATCTTAAAACATACGTTGTCCGTGTATACAGTTGAAGCTTTCTTGATGTTTGGGACGAAGTTTATTGATGGTGCTTTATATAATTACAAAGAAGTCGACAGTTCTACATATGACAGGTCTTTTGAGGTGTGGGGTGTTAGGGTTGCAAGTGAGTCTCATGGGGAAAAGTCACATGAGTTTCGACATATTGTTACTTTTAAAAGAGCAAGGTGTTGTTGATTGGACTTGTAAGATGTTTACAGAGGTTGAGATTTTGTGTTCTCACTACTTAAGGATGCTACATGCATGTTGTGCTGACAAGTGCCGGTTGAATACACAAACAAGAGGTGGTGTAAGGACATAAAAGATGGTCAAAACCTTGATTTAGGAAAATCTACTAGGAAAGAGCCTATGGGTTGCTCTTCTGTTTGGAAGATGCAAATGATTAGAAAAATAAATTCATTAATTACAGCTAGCCAAATAAACGTGAATGCGAGGACTCATTGTGAAAAGTATTTTATGGAGCTCATGAAACTAATTGAATTTGATATGTGTTCTATACATTTTGAGGAAGATGGCTAGGGGAAGGATTTGAATTCATCACAGAATGTGCTAAATCCTCCTGGATCTCGCCAAAAGGGGTAAGAAATAAGAGGTTTAAGAGTATAGTTGAGAAAAATGTGATCAAGTTAAATGGAGGAAGACAAAGAACTTGTTAATGAATGATGTGGCTTCTTCTACATCAACTCCTCAGGTATTCTTTTTGCACCAATTTTGTTGAAGTTACTGTCAAATTGTGAAGGTTTTATTGTTGGTATTGATTTATTATATAATAGTTTGTCAATAAGGAAAGACGTGATGATGACCAAAGTTGATTGATTTTTTATTTAGCTTTCTATATTTGCATGTTGTTACATTTGTCAATAAGGATCAATAGAACATTCTTTATATCTTACACAATTTACTATTTCCAGTGAAATTTATGTGCAGTTGTTAAATATGCCTGTTAAACTATGTTCTTTCTTTGGTTTGCTTCAAGTATTAGGAGATATTGCAAACTTTTCAGTGTTTTAACACTTGTTATTGATTTCTATTTTCACATTAATTATAAATGTAGAAGGAAATATCTTTTCCAAGTATTCCTTTTTACACTGGCATAAGTTACTCACAAATGCTTCAACAGATACATTACTAATATTGTTATTCCTTTAATACATATATTTGTTATATGTTGTGTTACTAATTAATTATTCATTTTATATAGCAGATCACAGTGCCGACATTTAACCTACCATCTACAAGTCCGCACATCTAACACCTTGGGGATCAGGTAAATATGAGTTTATTTAGATGCACTTGATTGGTCACATGTATTCATGTCATTTTAGGCTAGTGATCAATATAGAGTTCCATAGTGAACAACATTAAATAATATAGTGAACATTTTGATTGATTCCATGTGCTTTTATTAGTTATAAATTCAGGGCAATTTACTATGCATGCTCAAGTGGTTTATATTAGTGAATGATATTATGTATACCGGTGAAAAATGTTTCGTAGTATTATGATCAACAATGTTGATGCTGTATGCTTTATTTTTGAGGTATTGGTAGCAATTTATGGCTTTTTTTTCCCTGCATGTAGGGCGCATTTCCATCAATGTCTTTTCATCCGACATACTATTTTGATCCATCCAACGGTAGTTCTGTGTTTATACCTATGACGATTCCGCTAGTATTCCATCAGTTGCGCACTGATAACTTCCTTGCAAATGCTGCTCATAATGATAAGCATTGAAAGTGCCATTGTGGAATTGAAGACAATTTACATTTATATTGTCCAGTACTGATACTACAATTTATGGATTGAGGTTTCGAGACATTATGAGCTGTGTTTAGGAGACATTATAGTGTTCATGTTCTTCTTTAGTACCTACTGTATCCAAGTTTAATTCGAATTATATATTATATCTTATATTCATCAATAATGTTTGCGTTTTGTTTTCCTGCCCCTTTTGGATCTTATCTCTAGTTTTACAAGGTCATTATGCCATCGCAAGTCATATCTGTAGTCCGACATCATTTATGGGTCCATCCATCATCACGGGCTTGGTTTCTTTTAGGGCTGTACTATTTGGATTATTGAGTTATAGTTGTTATATGCCTACTTCATTATCTCAGTCTTAGAATTTTTGATCTGACTGATGTGTGATTTTGCGTGAAAATGGGCACTTTTTAAAATTTGACTGTATTATTGTGGTAGGAAGCAAACTATGGGATTGATGGACATAGGTTTGTCGTTGGATTTTCATTGGCTCTTATTTTCCCTCACAAAAACTATAGCCTTGTTTGGTAAACAGCTGTTAGCTATTTGTATTAGCTGTTTGAGTTAGCTGTTTGTATTAGCTGTTTAAATTAGCTATTTGTTGAAAAACTGTTTGATAAAATTAGCTATTTCTGACAAAATTGTGAGACAAAAAGCTAGTTCTTCAAAAAACTCTTCCAAAAAGCTCAAAGAATTAGCTTTTTTAAATTAGCTATTTGAACCCAAAAAGCTCTTTTAAAAAGCTTTTTCACCAAATATTCAAATTAGCTTTTTTATTTGGTCAAATAGCTACTTTTGGTCAAAAAGCTCTTTTTTACCAAAAAGCTCTTCAACAAACTATTTGCCAAACACCCCCTAAATATTGTACTGCACAAAGTCATAATTTCCTTCATCTAATCCTCCCCCAGTCTAAAGTTTTGTTAGGTGTTGTTTGATGTGCATATTGTTGATCACTTACAAAGTAGAGAAAGCTTAATGTGTTGTTCAACTTGTGGAATAATGAACAACATTGACTAGTATAGTGAACAATGTTGTACTCCATAACCTCCCATTCCACTTTTCCTTCCAAATTTGTGAGTGGTGTTTCCTAACAGGCTTCTTGTTAATGACCTATAAATCGGGCAAACATTATTATGTTGTCTAGTGTGGGACAAACTAAATGCTTATGTTAATTATAATATGCTTCTCCATATTTTAAATAATTTTTTCATATGTGATAAGTCTCTCAGAATTTGAGAAGCCTTAGTGAAGCACATTAAGTTGCATAATGAACAATATTGACTAATGTAGTGAACTATTCTATAATCCATAGCCTCCCATTGCACTTCCCTTCTAGATTTTTGCATGGTGTTGTCTAATGTGCTTCTTGTTAATTACCTATAAACTGGAGAAACCTTATTATGTTGTCAAGTGTGGGACAAACTAAATGCTTATGTTAATTATAATATGCTTCTCCATATTTTAAATAATTTTTCCACATTTGATTAGTTTCTTAGAATTCGAGAAACCTCAGTGAACCTCTTTAAGTTGCATAATGAGCAATGTTGACTAGTGTAGTGAACTATTTTGTAATCCATAACCTCCTAATGCACTTTCCATTCAGATTTTTGCATGGCGTTGTCTAATGTGCTTCTTGTTAATTACCTATAAACTGGAGAAACCTTATTATGTTGTCAAGTGTGGGACAAACTAAACGCTTGTGTTAATTATAATTTGTTTCTCCATATTTTAAATATTTTTTTTTCCATATTTGATAATTTCTTTGAATTCGAGAAACCTTAGTGAACATCATTAAGTTGCATGATGAGCAGCATTGACTAACTGTTCTGTAATCCATAACCTCCCAATGCACTTCCCTTCCATATTTTTGTATGGTGTTGTCTAATGTGCTTCTTGTTAATTACCTATAAACCATAGACACCTTATTATGTTGTCAAGTGTGGGTCAAATTAAACCCTACGTTAATTATAATATGTTTCTCCATATTTTAAGTATTTTTTTCAAATTCAATAAGTTTCTTTGAATTCGAGAAACCTTAGTAAACCATATTAAGTTGTGTAATGAACAACATTGGCTAGTACATTAAACCATTCAATCCCTAGCCTCCCATTTCACTTTCCCTCCTAAGTTTTTGGCTGGTGTTCTGGTATGTTTCCTGTTATTACCTATAAACCGGAGAAGCCTTATTGTATTGCCAAGTGTGGGAGATGATGAAGGTTGCCATGAAAATTAATTATCATTTCTAAATAGTGATTTTATGGTCTATTATGACATTGAATACCATATTGAGTAATATAATGAACTATTCAGTATTTTTGGGAAATTACTACTATTAACTTATGGAACACGTTTGATTTTATAGTTAACCACACTAATAAATGAACACCATTGACTTGTGTAGTGAATAGTTTTTTTTTTTTTTGGTTTATTTGATAACTTTGTTTGAAGTCGAGAAACCTTAGTGATCATCATTAAGTTGTATAATGAACAATATTGACTAGTGTAGTGTACAATTTTGTAATCAGTACCTCTCATTCCACCTTTCCTTTACTTATAGGGTTTCTGAAGTAAAAAATGGATTTACTATATATATAATGAAATAAAATAATAAAAGTATTAATCTTTTATGCAATTGTTGTGACAATTATAAATTAATCGAAAAACATTATAAAACAAAAAAATATTAATAATTATATGTCCCGTTTAACAATTGTCTGTAAATCAGTACACTCACTTTAACTGTAATCAACTCGATTTGAATATGCAAAATGTGTATTGTAAGACAATGCAATTACTATTTGCAAATACATGGACTATTGATAACTATGACAATTAAATAACTTTGGATAACAAAATGCTTATGGTTTATTATTTCACAATTGTCCCAATAAAGACTAACATTTATAGAAATGAAAGAGATAACATTTACCACAGAATTAAAGTGAGTGTCATGATAATTCAAAATTTTGATCAGCAAGCTTTCTCAATATATATTATAATTTCATAAATTATTTATACATATTTTTTAGGTAATACATGTATATGACTCATATAGTCAAAATGAAAGTCATAATTTCATTCATATGTTCCAAACAACTACATATAGATTATAGGTTTTTTACCGATTCTACTTTCTTAGAATTTGAGCAGAATATGATATTTAAATCATGAACCAACAATATTGAAAATACTATGTGAAAAATTAATATTTAAATTAATTAATTATTATAACTTCATTGATATTTATTTTATAATTTTATTTATTTTAATAAATGTTGTGTATTATAGTATATTTTAGATGTCGGTAAGGATTAATTATTTGTAATTTCTTCTTATTAAGCAAACATTAATAAAAACTTGTGCGAAACACGAGATTCATCCTAGTCTTACTTTGAATTGTCAAATTATGATATGTTATATCATTCAATACCCTGATGAACAACATTGCGTAGAATAGTGAACTTTTCATTTTTTGTGGGAAATTTCTAATCGTAACTTATGGAACATGTTTGAGTATTATAGTGAACACCATCAAGTTGTATAGTGAATTATTTAGCATTTCTGAAGTTGAAGAAGGGATCAAGGTCTAGGGACCAAGAAGAAGAGCAGCTGCCAGACGGTGTTCAAATCATCTACTAACAGAAATGAACTGACCCGCTGTGCAAAGGAACCACACTTGGCAAAAGACAAACCAACTAGATAGTTGAAAGCGGTATAATAACTATGTTTCAGGCTGGAATGATCACTGCACATGTGAACCTGGGAAGGGGCTTTACTTTTCTTAAGAACGCAATATCTTCTTGGACAACAGCATCAGCTTGCAGCTATATGAATGGATTTCTCAAGCAGTTCATATATGCTGGCTGTTTGATCTAAGTGTAGTTCCTTTGAGGTGTTGTATGCCCATGTTGGTGGCATTTCTGTTTTATATCATCAGTAAATCATCGGTCATTAATGAAGATGCAATTAACTTCTCCTAAATGACTAAACATCCTCCAAAATTATCTGTACCACACAGTTCATAATGAGTCTTTCTATTTTATACTCTGCTCTATCATAATGTTGGCATATGATTGATTAAATAATTATGTGTCTCAAGATAATTTGTAATGCAAAATAGATTGTCTTCTTGAACATTGTGTCCTCTATGCAACAATCATCTAAAATATGATATACGATCTAATAGTAGAGTAGTACTATTGCTGGAGCTGTTGTTGTACCATTTTTCTTTGCTGGAACTCTCTTTTTGCTGCTTCTAGTGTTTGGACCCATAGCCTATTGAGCTCACTTTCTAATATCATTGCTGCATATCTTGAATGTAGATACCGGACAAATTCTTCCTGCGGTTTGGACATATGTATCAGACATAATCATCAAAATTTCCAAACACATAATATGCCACCTGGATAACTGGTTAGAAGGCGAGAAGCAATTAAAAGGAAAGAGAAGAGCCTTGTGAAAGCAACCACTTAATGGTGTTCACTGTTCACACCATGCTATGGACCATATCTGTATTGTTGAAAATTGACCATGAATCATCAACGAAGGCATCAAAACATTTTAAAGCTCTTACCTCAAATATATCCTAGGACACTAGGTATAAAACATGAACAGGAGAAATCAAAGAAAGTCAAGAGCTCTTATATACAGATGGGAAGCTCACATACAAGTCCAAGACATTGCTTATTGATCACAGTACCATCAACAATTATAGCACTATTTATTATCCCTATTATTGTGCAGACAATGATGCAATCTACACTTCTCAAGCTTACTTAACAGATCATATGCTTCATCATCTATAGCACTAAGAGTTATGTGAATATGCTAATTAATGAACACGCTGATGGCTGATAAAGAAGGTAGAAACTAAATTTAAATTAGACAATATTTTGTGAGAATACATAGGTCTGAGGATTAGATCAATATACATAAACATTCTCATCCCCGCTTCATATAAATCACATTGGGGATCACCAATCACCACACTCTCCCAAGTCTGATGTACAACTCAGTCTAATGCCAGCCAAGTTTAATTTTATAAGTTGTATTCAGCATACTTCCTGTGCATTACTGGAGTTACTCTTTTTGTTTCCACTACCAGGTCTTGAGCTTTTCACTGAAAATCTTGATATTTGTAGAATGCCCCCCAATAGTCTTTCATCTTTTGGATACTAATGCAAGGAGGGACACCTACTATTGTAAGGGTAGCTTACTGTAGCTGTTTCAAGCTGATTCTAACACTACTTGCAGGCTGGGTCACAGTAACTTAAAATCAATCCAACACTTTATTTTTTTCCGATGTGTTGCTACATGTGCAGTAAGGATTGAGGTTTTTGTATGTTCACTTGATGAGTTTCCACAGCTCATAACACATAGACTTGGAGTTCAACTGGTTGGGGATTTGACTATTACGTGACATTTCATTATGGAAAAAGCTTGCAAGTTACATGTTGAAGATTGTCGACCAGCTGCCTCTTTAGGTGAACAACGTAGTTTTCTGTTTTTTTCTTTGTTCTTTGACCTGTCTTATATTCTACTTCTTTGTAGAGAGCTAATCATATATCCAATTAGAACTTGGCAGTGTTAGTCACCCAATGACCACATTAGTTTATCTTTCTTTTACATGGTCACAATTTTAGCTGCATGTCTAAATTGGAGATTTGCTTATTGTAGGTGCTTGTAGAAACTGCTCGGGTTCTGGCTATATGGAAGGAGTTTGCTACGGATGCTTCTCGCTGTAAAGGCTATCCTAATCTGGGAAGATCGTCGTTAAAGCTATGGATGTAAACACCTAAACCTTTGAATTGCTTTGAGTAGTTCCTCTTTTATGTACGTGTTGTGGTCTATTGTTTATGAATCTCTAGTCTTGTGTTCATGGCTAAAAAAGATGGCTTGACTTGTTTGATGGATGCAACTTTGTCATTGTAAACATGTGGTTTCCGAATGGAAACCTTTTCGAGTGCTGTTGTGTGTGGCACATAGTTCCTGAAGTACCTTTGTTATTCTACTATAGGTGTCTATGGTAGGTTAGAGCAGGATACTTTCTGGATAGCCTAGTATCTCTATGTCTACTTGCAGTGGGGCCATATGATTGCAAATGTAATTTGAGTATTACAGGTGACTGAAACTGATATTTTTAGTCCACTTGAGGTGTTTGCATGGATTCATGTGTGTTCTTTTTTTTTGTTTGAGTGTGAGTCACTGCATCAGTTTCATGAGTGGTTGATGTAGAGATAATGGGGAAGGAGCATAAGGACTATTACATATGCAGCTTGTAGATGTCATATTTTGATTGAGAAGAATGTTAGGTGTTTCCAGAATACCTAATGTGCAGAAAAGGAAATGTTGAGGCAAAGGCAAAGGCAGACAAACTGTAATTGTAATACCACTGGCAGCGTTCTTGGTTGAAGTCTTGGTAACAAATTACTTGCCTTAATAGCCCCTCGGGACCCCAATAACAATGTGCACTTGTAGAACAGTAAAAACTACTATAATTAACATACACTCTAGATAATTCAAAAGCTTCTATATGCTATCATGAAATATACAAGTTACCTTGTTAAATTCAAAGCCGGGTCTCTAGTTCTTGACTTGGTCTCCATGAAATGTCTCCATATGGCGTATAGCATAAATTCCACAATCGTGAATGTTTGTGTCATCTTGCCAAGATAGCCTCAAAATGCTAGGCTAAATTTCTTCAAGTTAGTCCCTTTTTAATGCTCTCCATTCACTAAATAGCTTGAGAACAAATTGGTTTGCAAGCGATATGTGAAGTCATTAATGAATAAATTATTGTTTGGAGTTAAGCTTAGTGTTAATAAGGAACGTGTACCATCGCCATAGCACAACTGCAACAATTTGATGTAGATTTTTCTCTGGTAAGCGATTATCAAGGACAACCACTTTCCTGGCCACGAAGTCGTAACAGAGGACAAAAAAAATTAATTTCTCTAAGAATTGGAAAAAAAAAATCTGTATGCCACATAAAAATCATGAAGTTATACATCTATATATTATGGATACATTTTTCTGATCATGTCATAAGAATCACAACATAAGCCTTGATGTTATGGTGAATAGCAATACGCTAAATGATGAGCCAGGTAGAGCTTTGTAGTACACATAGGTCAAAGTGAAGATGAAAGGCTTGGCAAACTCAACCTATTCACTATTTCTTTCAATATTGTTCACTTTACGACTTTAATCTATGATTGAGTAGGGATTCTCTACAATGTAAGTGGATATTGGTGATAAAATAAGGTCTATAACAAAGTACAATTCATTTATTGAAATATTATAAGATGTTCACTATGAATGTTTAGTTACTTCATTAAGTACTTAATCATTGTTCACATTTGGACTATTGTTTTGTTCATTATTGTTTTTAGGTTGGCTTATTCAATTGGTTAGGATTGTTTGCTTTAGATTTCAAAGGCACTTAGCCCACAGTACAAGAATAGCATAGCTAGGAGGGTTTTCATGGTGTCTCTATGGCTGATTAAGCTTCAAGAAATTCTAAAACATGGAAAAGTCCTTAGGTGTAAATGCCAGTGTCAAACATGGTCCATTCAAAGAACTATAAGATGAAGTTAAAATATCAAACAATTCACAAGTGCTGTGGAACTTACCAATTGTGATTCATCCAATTTCATCCAGAAATACCTTTCTCTTTCAAGGTCCATTGCTGTCTTGAAGGCCTTTGATAAATCTGTTAGACCTTTCTCTTGAGCCATCTAAAAAACTAAAGAACTCATGTTAACGACAATCAATGAAGATGTGCTATAATTGAATTAAATATGTTATATCTACAACTTGATTATCTTACGCAAACGTTTGTACCGAAGAACTTCCTTTTTGGCATACTTGGATTCCTTCTCCTTTCCATCCAGTTTAGGGTGAGACATAGTACATCCAATATAGGACTTTCTAAGTCCTGATCTGCTCCAGCCATGGTTGCCAATCTTTCCCTAAATATCCAAAATCTTTTGTCTTCTTCTTCATGGTCGTCCTCAAAAAGTCTCTCCTTATACATTCAATCTTGTTGTTAGTGTGTCAAGGATCAAAATATAAACAAAGTAAATTAAGTACAATCTCGTTGTTAAAGGGTACAATCTATTTTCAATAAACGAATAGATTATGAAAAGCATACCAATTATATGCTAATGGCTTTACAGTATCTGTTGTGGCAAGGGCACCAAATGCAATATAGATGACTATGAGAACAAAAGTGTTGTGCGTGTCAACTAAAATTATTGTAACAATTGGAAAGCAATTCTCTGGAACTAATTCCTAGTGCTTGATTATGCGTATGGCTTCTGTGGTTCACTGTGTAATCAATCTTCTAAGGCAAATAACTATGTAATTGTGTTTTCAATACCAAGTTTGGTTATATGAGAGTATCGTAATAAAAAATTTACCTTGGAATCATGCTTAACACAAACTGTGTCATTATCACCATTTACATTACATCGTCATTCTACTACATCCAACCCAATGCCCCCTTTGACTTCCTTATTTGATGGATGGCAGTAGAAAAACTAAAATTGTGTGTTTATGCAGGTTGAAGTTCCACATGAATTAATTCCAAAAGAATTTCCTCACTATATGGTAAAAGGAGAAATGTTTAGTTATAGGCCAAGCTTAGTCTTTGGGGAAGTTTTTGACAAAGCAAATCAAATGCAATTGGAGGGTTCTTCAATTCAAGGTGAGATTTGTTTGTTTAATCTACGTGCATCTCTACCCAGGATTCTGTCATTTCCTACTAAATGTGTATATATGAAAATTTGAGCCCTTCTTCGGAGAGACTGCACTGTGATGTGTGGCACAACCAATTGTGATTATTAGTGTTTGAAGTCTACCATCCTCTTAGTGTTTGGAGAGGCTAATAGCTTTATGTGTATGTGGAACTGGGATAAATAGGAACACTTATGTCAATGGGTGCAATTCATCTAGTAGGAGAAAAGCATAGTCTACCAACATCATTTGTGATGGTTCCAGCCGATCTCTAGCGTCTCTGCAGTCTTTAAGAAATGGTGATCGACATAGAAAAGGCATCTCTTTTAAAATCCTCTTTGGTTGCTGCCTTACTACCACCTCTTTACCTTTTTTATTTGCCTGATTATCTGGCAAGTCCTTCTGCATTGGTGGTTTTTTATGCCATGTACTCCTTTTGCGTCCCTAGGCTCTGGTTTTTCTTTGTCTTCCTTGTATATGTGTTTGGTGCTTCCATGTGATTTTCCTAAACTGATAGCATTTTCAGTGCTGATAAGATACCTCTGCAATTGATGCATTAATAGCTCCTTTCAGTGAGAATCCAAACTTCAACATTGTAGGAGCTATGTCTAATGAACGTGATGCACATCGTCCTTTTTCAGATGAGATTCTAAGGCTAAAACTTGGAGGAGTGAAATCCATCCTCTTTTTCGACTACAATTTTTTCTCTAGACATGCTTTCTAACTGCTCAACATGTTTCAGAAACTTTGGACTGTAGTAATAAGTGCCATCTGGCGATAAGTAATTTGTTTCATTTTGATTCACACATGCTGTGTCATTAGTAGGTGGGTGGGGAGCTTTGAATATCAATCTGTGTTGTCTTCTTTCCTTCTCGTGGTTGAGCAACTGTTTTGACTTTGTCCTGTGCATAATGAATATGATAATTTCTTAGAGTTAATTTCCAATTTAAATATAAAATTGTCAAGCCACAATGCTTATATTATAAAGGAGTAGAAGAATATAAACTCTGAAAAGCATAGGAGTATTTTTCACTATTAAATATTTAGTACCTATATGAGAGATGGCTACCTACATTTAAAAATGATGCAAGCTCTACAAAATAAATTATTACATAAGCTATTTAACCAGTTTGCATCCTAGAAGCACCACAATGTATTCCCTAGCAAGACTCCTACACAAGAATGATGTTGGATGGAAATTAAAGCTATCAATTAACTCGTGCGCTCTGATTTCCCAGTTTTTATGAGCAATAGTCGAGCCATGTCTTAAATGCACAAAACTTCTTGAAAATGAGAGTGATTGAATATGGAAGATGATTATTGCAATTACATTCAAATGATACTGAATAGCTTCAGATAAGAATCAAACTCAATGATAAATACAAGAATTAGGGAAACAAATGAGCTGACAGTAAATGACTGATTAACTTCTTCAACTAATACAGGAACCATAGTCACAGCCACAACATAGAAGCATAAACAAGAAATCAACCCAATAGGATGGAGGAAATTAGCCCATAAAGACCCTAAATCATTCACTACAGAAATCGAGAGTCATAAACAACTGACAAATTACACATTTGTCACTCTTACCCAATAATGCTATTGGATGAAAATTAAAGCTATCGATTAATTTGCACTTTTTGATTTTCCAATTTTTATGAGCAATATTTGAGCCATATCTTAAATGCAAAACTTCTTGCACATGAGACTGATTGAATATGGAAGATGATTATTGCATTTACATTCAACTAATACTAAACAGCTTCAGATAATAATCAAACCAAATGTTGAATACAAAAATCAGAGAAACTGATAAGCTGACACTAAATGATTGATTGACTGTTCAACTAACCCAGGAACCATAGTCATAGCTACAACATAGAAGCATAAACAAGAATTCAACCCAATAGGACAGAGAAAATCAGTCCATAAAGACCCTAAACCATTAACTGCAGAAACCAATACTCATACGCAACTGATAAATAACACATACATCACATATTAATAATATATATTAGGTATAAAGCAAAAGAATCCACCTCGAAATCAAACATATGCCCACATTCTACTAGCACCGATATATCCTGAATTTTCTCCCCCAATAAATTGTTTGTGTTAGAACCAGGATGGCTTCTTGCAAGCTAGTTCACTAAACTGATTTAGCAATGAACTGATGGCAGCCCCTTGATCTCTAACAAGGTCAACACCATACATACGAACACCATGCTCTAGTCTGCTTCTGTCATTTAACATTCTTATTATTTTTCAAGGTTGTGTCATTATCCCGAATGCTTTCAAATTGATAAGTATAGTTTATGCTGTAAGACCAGAAATCCACAATCCACAATGACTTGCTGCATGCATGCATATGCATTTTTTTATATATACACATATACTTGATGGTTTTAGAATCTGAATAATTATTGTGCTTCAAGTTGTATTCATTTTCTACTTGAACCACAATAAGGGCCAAAATTAGTGGATGTTAACTACTTTAACTAATAAATCTTTTGATGGTTGTTATTAAACTTATTGTACATGTAGATATATTTAAATTTTGCCTTCATTAACATAACTTTATATATATGCACCTAGAGATGGGGGGTGGTTAGTTTTTATATAGGTTCAGCTCACAAAAATAATCATATGAGATTGACATCTTCTTCATTCAGTTGCAATTAGATAACTTAGAGATTATACTTGTAATTGTTGATAGATAGAAAGGTAAGGTTTGTTCTTAAAAGAGTTGCACCATATTGTAAATTTCTCTGTTTCTAAAGTTTTTATTGTAATTAATAGGGTAAGTATGAAAGTTACCTGCACTGGGTCATTATAGAAAGGTATAGTGTCTTGAAATTGTCCGTTGCAATGTGGACAATATGAACATCATTGCTCTTTAGCTACAGTTGTTGTGGAAAGTTCACCAGATACTCTTTGTCGGTGCTATTCCTCTTCCAATTCTTTGAGGTATACTTTAGCCAAGCATGCTACATTTTGGTAGACAATCCTCCCTATTATTCTACCTCTTTCGTATTCTCTAGGTAATTGTTCATCTCTGTCTTTTTTTTTCAACTTTTCAGTTTGCCAATTTATTGCAATTGGAAACCATCTCTCAACTTTGTCTGCTCTAAATTCCACTCTATCTAGGTAAACCAACTTACATAATAGAACATTGTATATATTAAAATTTGTTATTTTCATTAGAAATACTAAATATAGTAGTTGGGTGAACATTAATGAAATGGGATGATAGAATGCGCTTAGTCCACTTATCATTAGGAACAATAGTGGACCCTGGAAGAATTTGCTTTTGTCTCCCTTGCATTCAATTACTGCATCATTGAGACATTTGATGACATACGCACACCAATAGTAATTGTGTATCTCATTTGCATTCTGCAAATATTTCAATGCACAAAAATGACAAGTGCCACCTGCATTTGCAACAATGCAAGTTGATATAGCATACATAATGAAATCTATAGTGAACTTAGGACCATGACCAACACCTTCTAGAATGACATCATCTATACTTCCAATCGATGGTCCACATCTCTCAATATTCCATCTTTTTCTCCATTGCTCTAAAAACTCTATGTCAGTTTTTGAACTTTTATCTTCACTTATTTCAAGTAGCCCTATTCGTAAGCCTAATGTGGCATGGACATCTTCTTCATATATTAGTACTTTACCCTTGGGGGGGTTCAACGAGGTGCCCCGTAGATCATATTTCTCTAGCAACCACTTAGCTAATCTTTTAGAAATCTATCTAGTTCTCACAGCTAGAATCCCTCCAAACCCTGTCTCTGTTATGGTTGGTCATTATTCATAGTCTAGCCTCTCCATCAAATTCAATAATCCACTTGGGGCCATTCCATGACGAAGCAGTCCTATCCATGATTTAGTCATAATAATTGAAAGTTCTGTATTGCCAATTATAGGTTCTTAAGCTCCAACATGCTTAAATTGGACTTTCTTCTTACAAGTTGCTTTACTTGCTGGCTTCTATCTATGTTGCTCAGTTTCAATCCCATCATGCTTCTTCTATTTTTTTTTTCCCCTCTCTAGTAGGCTCATGTACGTCAAAAATAGTATCTTCACCATATTGAGTACTTTGATGATCAGTATTTTGGCGCTCAGCTTGTGTATAGGACACTATTTCATTTCCATCACCTATGCATAGCAATGTCCTGTCATACAAAGATATTGTCAACACTTGTGCTTCAAGTAATATATACAAAGATGTTGTCAACACTACGCAACAGAGAGATTTAGGTATTGAAGGCATTGCTTCCTTTGCCAATTTAGTGATTTAAGACAATGAACAAAAGAAATGAGTTCATTACTACTTGCTATGTTCAAATCCATCTTACTGGATGTGGAAAATGTAACAAAGATGTCCAAATCCAACTTAATTAAGCTTTCTCACCATTCAGCTAATCACATCACAACACCTGATGTTAAAAAAGTCAAAGCCAGCAATAATCCTCTTCACAACCACTATTAACACGATTGTACAGTAAAGCCAACCACTATTAACCACGTTTATGCATGTATTCTTCAACTTTGGATTGTACTTTCCTGATGAATGCGCAAGTTTTGTTGTATGCTATATATCTCTATAGTGTGCCATTCTGCACTTGGAATCCTATCCTACTTGGTTGGTTTTACTGTGCAATTGTGTTAATAGTGGTTGTGAAGAGGATTATTGCTGGCTTTGACTTTTTTTAACATCAGGATGTCGTGATGTGATGAACTAAGTGTTGAGAAAGCTTAACTAAGTTGAATTTGGACATCTTTATTGCATTTTCCACATCAAGTAAGATGGATTTGAATATAGCAAGTAGTAATGAACTCATTTCTTTTGTTTATTGTCTCAAATCACTAAATTGGTGAGGGTTGCAATGCCTTCAATACCTTAATTCTCTCTTTTGCATTGTGTTGACAACATCTTTGTATATATTGCTTGAAGCACAAGTGCTGACAACATCTTTGTATGACAGGACATTACTATGCATAGGTGATGGAAATGAAACAGTGTTTCACACATAAGCTGAGCCCTAAAATACTGATGATCAAGGTGTTTAATATGGTGAAGATACTGTTTTTGAGGTACATGAGCCTACTAAAAAAACAGAAGAAGCATGATGGGATTGAAATTGAGCAACATAGACTGAAGCCAGCAAGTAAAGCAGCTTCTAAAAAGAAAGTCCAATTCAAGCATGTTTAAGTTCAAGAACCTATAATTGCCAATCTAAAACTTTCAATTATTGGGACTAAATCATGGACAGAACTGCTTCGTCATAGAATGGCCCTAAGTGGATTCTTGAATTTGGTGGAGAGGTTAGACTATGAACAATGGTCAGCCATAATGGAGACAGGGTTTGGAGGGATTTTAACTGTGAGAACTAGATTGATTCCTAAAAGATTAGCTAGGTGATTGCTAGAGAAATATGATCCATGGGACACCTCGTGGAGCCTCTCCAATGGTAAAGCACTAATATATGAAGAAGATGTTCATGTCACATTAGGCTTACCGATGAGGCCGCATAAAATAAGTGAAGGCAAAAGTTCAGAAACTGACATAGAGTTTTTAGAGCAATGGAGAAAAAGATGGAATATTAAGAGAGGTGGACCACTGAATGGAAGTATGGATGATGTTATTCTAGAACATGGTGGTCATGGTCCTAAGTTCATTATAGATTTCATCATATCTGCTATATCAACTTGCATTGTTGCAAATGCAAATGGCACTTGTCATTTTCGTGTGCTGAAATATTTGTAGAATGCAAATGAGATACACAATTACAATTGGTGTGCATATGTCATCAAATGTCTCAATGATGCAGTAATTGAATGGAAAGGAGACAAAAGCAAATTCTTCACGAGTCCACTGTTGTTCCTAATGGTAAGTGCATTCTATCATCCCATTTCATTGATGTTCACCCAAATACTATATATAATATTTCTAATGAAAATAACAAATTTTAATATATATAATGTTCTGTTATGTAAGTTGTTTTACCTAGATAGAGTAGAATTTAGAGCAAACAAAGTTGAGAGATGGTTTCCAATTGCAATAAATTGGCAAACTGAAAAGATGAGAAAAAGAGACAGAGATAAACAATTACTTAGAGAATACGAAAGAGTTAGAATAATAGAGAACATTGCCTACCAAAATGTAGCATGCTTGGCTGAAGCGGATTTGAAGGTATACCTCAAAGAATCTGGTGAACTTTCCACAAAAACTACAGCTAGAGAGCAACAATGTCCACATTGTTCACATTGCAACAGACAATTTCAAGACCCTATCCCTTTCCATAATGACCCAGTGCAGGTAACTTTCATGCCTATCCTATTAATTACAATAAGAACTTTAGAAACAGAGCAATTTACAATATGGTGCAACTCTTTTAAGAACAAACCTTGCATTTTTGTTTATCAACAATTACAAGTATAATCTCTACGTGATTGAACTGCAACTGATTGAAGAAGAGGTCAGTCTGATATGATTATTTTTGTGAGCTAAACCTATATGAAAACTAATCACCCCCATCTCTAGGTGCATATATATAAAGTGACGTTAATGAAGACAAAATTTAATTATATCTATATCTATAATAACAACCATCAAAAGATTTATTAGATAAAGTAATTAACATCCACTAATTTTTGCCCTTATCATGGTTCAAGTAGAAAATGAATATAGCTTGAAGTGCAGCAATTATTCATATTCTAAAATCATCAAGTATATGTGTATATATAGAAAAATGCACATACATGCAGGACGCAGCAAGTCATCGTGGATTATGGATTTCTGGTCTTACATCATGAACTATACTTATAAATTTGAAAGCATTCGGGATAATGACATAACTTTGAAAAATAATAAGAAAATGATAGAAGCAGACTAGAGCATGGTGTTCGTATGTGTCGTGTTGACTTTGTTAGAGATCAAGGGGCTACTGCAGGTTGGTTCAGCCATCAGTTCATTTCTAAAGCGGTTTAGTGAACTAGCTTGTAACAGCCACCCCGGTTCTAACACAAACAATTTATTGGGGGAGAAAATTCAGGATATATTGGTACTGCTAGAATATGGACATCTGTTTGATTTTGATTTTCAAGGTGGATCCTTTTGCTTTACACCTGATGTATGTATAATTAATTACATAATGTATGTGTAATTTGTCAGTTGCTTATGATTATTGGTCTCTACATTTAGTGATTTAGGGTCTTTATGGTCTAATTTTCTTTGTCCTATTGGGTTGAACTCTTGTTTATGTTTCTATGTTGTGGTTGTGACTATGGCGCCTGGGTTAGTAAAACCAGCCAATTAGTCATTTAGTGCCAGCTTATTTGTTTCTCTGATTCTTGTATTCAACATTTGGTTTGATTCTTATCTGAAGCCGTTCAATATCAGTTGAATGTAAATGCAATAATCATCTTCCATATTCAATTAGTCTCATGAAAACTTGGAAATCAGAAAGTGCAAATTAATTGATAGCTTTAATTTCCATCCAACATCATTCGTGTGTAAGAATGACATATGTGTAATTTGTCAGTTGTTTATGATTCCTGGTTTCTGCAGTGAAGGATATAGGGTCTTTATGGACTGATTTTCTCTATCCTATTGGGTTGATTTCTTGTTTATACTTCTTTGTTGTGGCTGTGACTATCGTTCCTGTATTAGTTGAAGCAGTCAATCAGTTATTTACTGTCAACTTATTTGTTTCCCTGATTCTTGTATTCATCATTTGGTTTGATTCTTATCTGAAGCTATTCAGTATCATTTCAATGTAATGCAATAATCATCTTCCACATTCAATCAGCCTCATCTCCAAGAAGTTTTGCATTTAAGATATGGCGCGAATATTGCTCATAAAAACTGGGAAATCAGAACATGCAAGTTAATTTATAGCTTTAATTTCCATCCAACATCATTCCTATGTAAGAGTCCTGCTAGGGAATACATTATGGTGCTTCTAGGATGCAAACTAGTTAAATAGCTTATGTAATAATTTATTTTTTAGAGCTTGCATCATTTTTAATTCTACATAGTCATCTCTCATATAGGTACTAAATATTTAACAATGAAAAATACTCCTATGCTTTTCAGAGTTTATATTCTTCTGCTCCTTTATACTATAAGCATTGTAGCCTGGCCATTTTATATTTGAATTGAAAATTAACTTTAAGAAATTATCATATTCATTATGCACAGGAAAAACTCACAATAGTTGCTCAAGCACAGGAGGGAAAGATGACAACATAAATTCATATTCAAAGCTCCCACCGACCTACTAGTGACAATGCATATGTGAATTAGAATGAAACAGATTGCTTATCACCAGATGACACTTATTACTACAGTCCAGAGTTTATGGAACAGGTTAAGCAGCTAGAAAGCATGGCTAGAGAAAAAAATGCAGCAGAAAAAGGGGATGGATTTCAATCCTCCAAGTTTCAGCCTTGGAATCTCACCTGAAAAAGGACGATGTGCATCCCGTTCCGTAGACATAACTCCTGCAACGTCAAAGTTTGGATTTTCATCCAAAGGAGCTGCTAATGCGTCAATTCCAGGAATATCTTATCAGCACACGTATCGAGCCACTGAAAATCCTGTCAATTTCGGGAAATCACATGAAGCACGAAACATAGCACAAGGCAGACAAAGAAAAACCCGAACCTAGGGACGCAAAAGGAGTACATGACATAACAAAACCACTGATGCGAAATTACTTGCTAGATAATCAGGCAAACAAAAAAGGTAAAGAGGTGGTAGTAAGACAGCAGCCAAAGAGGATTGTGAAAGAGATGCCTTTTCAATGCCGATCACCATTTCTTAAAGACTACAGAGAGACTAGAGATCAGCTGAAACCATCACAAAAGATATTGGTAGACTATGCTTTTCTCCCACCAAATGAATTGCACCCATCGACGTAAGTGTTCTTATTTATCCCAGTTCCAGATACACATAAAGCCATTAGTCTCTCCAAACACTAAGAGGGCGATACACTCTAAACACTAATAATCACAATCAATTGTGCCACACAAGACAGCTTAGTCCCTCTGAAGAAGGGCTCAAATTTTCGTACATACACATTTAGCAAGAAATGACTGAATCCTGGCTAGAGATGCACACAGATTGAACAAACAAATCTCACTTTGAATTAAAGAACCCTCCAATTTTCAGTTGATCTACTTTATCAAAAATTTCTCCTAAGACCGAGCTTGATCTGTAACTGAACATTTCTCCTCTTCCAATATAGTGAGGAAATTTTTTTAGAATCAACTCAGGTGGAACTTCAACCTGCATAAACATACAATTTCAATTTTTCTACTGCTATCCATCAAATAAGGAACTCAAAGGGGGCATTGGTATGGATGTAGTAGAATGACGATGTAATTTAAATGGTGATGATTACACAATTTGTGTTAAGCATGATTCCAAGGTAAATTTTTTTATTATGATACTCTCATATAACCAAACTTGATATTAAAAACACAATTATAGAGTTATTGGCCTTAGAAGATTGATTACACAGAGAACTACAGAAGCCATAAGCATAATCAGGCACTAGGAAGCAGTTCCAGAGAATTGCTTTTCAATTGTTACTATAATTTTAGTTGACACACACAATAATTTTGTTCTTACAGTCATCTATATTGCATTTGGTGCCTCTGGCCATAACAGATACTGTAAAGCCATTAGCATATAATTGGTCTGCTTGTCATAATATATTCGATTATTGAAAAGAGATTATACCCTTTAACCACAATATTGTACTTAATTTACTTTGTTCATATTTTGATCCTTGACACATTAACAAGAAGATTGAATGTATAAGGAGAGACTTTTTGAGTACGACCATGAAGAAGAAGACAAAAGATTTTGGATATTTAGGGTAGGGTTGGCAACCATGGCTGGAGCATATTAGGACTTAGAAAGTCCCATAGTGGTTGTACTATGTCTCATCCTAAACTAGATGGAAAGGAGAAGGAATCCAAGTACGCCAAAAATGATGTTCTTCAGTACAAATATTTACGTAAGATAATCAAACTATAGATATAACATATTTAATTCAATTACAACACATCTTCATTGATTATCGTTAACATGAGTTTTTTGGTTTTTTAGATGGCTCTAGAGAAAAGTGAACAATATAGCAGTTAATAATGAACTATGATGTGTATAATATAATAGTGAAAAACAACAAAACCACAAATTACAAAAGTGTCAACACTAAATGCAGACATGAAGTCCCTTAAAATTATTGAAAAACTACTACAACAAATTCATTGATCAATGTTATCAAATCATATATAGATAAAATATTTCCAATCAACAACATTCCACGTCTACCACTAAATTATAAATGGAAAGCCTATTTGATAAAAGTTATACTTAAGAAGTATGAATAATTACCCATATAATTAAGCAATAACACTACACAAATAATTCTACAAGTTATAATTGATTAAAAGAAATACATCTTCCAATGCAACATCTAGATAATGCAAATGAGGAAAATCAAACCAATTTGTGAACAAAACTACACTTTCAATCAAACTAATATCATACCCACCTGGCACCGTTGTTTTCCATTTATCCAATGCATTCCGAACACACTCTTGATTCAAATATTGGGTTCTTAGACGAACAAAGGAATGACATATAGGTACAAAATTAAAAAGGGCAAAGAGAGCATATAACAACCATACATTTGAAGAACAATGAAAAATATCTAACGATTTTGTAAATAAGGACAAAAATGTTAATAGATAATTAAAGAAATTTTGACTACTTATTATTTTCAAGCAAACCTACAAAGCTAAAAATGAGTACGCAAGCACAAAAGACCAAAAAATTGGACAAATATGAATTATCACAATAGAACAATGAGAAATCATAAGCAACATTCAAATAATCTATCAACAATAACTATCACCATTAAAAGGAGTGGTGGCCCCAAAGAATACTTCTCGCAAAGGTTGAACTTCAATAATTTCCTGATTATTGAATCCAATTCCTATAAATAATGACCATCCCATAATAAGCGAACAGGTAAACAATGACCACTACAATCTAGTTTCAACAACCAAAAAAGGGAATAAAAAACTATAACCTGTGTTAGAAAACAACAACATATATAAATTCGTGAAATGTATAATTTCTTTTTAAAAAGTTTTCTATATAAATAACAACAATAAAATTATATCAATAACACTTGTAAATTCACTTATAGCAAAACAATAAATCATGATCATATCATAATAACCAAATATACACCATAATCAATAATACAAGCACTACACCATCAATTCAACAATCAGCTGAAGAAACATGAATACTATCTCAGGTGGCAGTGAACAACACTATAAATAAAGTCGTGAAAGGTGCAAGTTTAGTATTTTAAAAAGCAATATAAATTATCAATAGATGATAATGAACAAAGATAAGCTAGATAAAGAATAATAGCACACTTTTTTGAAAAATGACATTATGATTAGAATAATGAACAAACGGTAATGAACAGAAAGAAGCTCGACAATGAATAATACCACACTACTTAAAATGGTGAACTTTATAACCATAATAATGAACAAGTAACACGTTCGAAATATATTACACTCACCGTACATGTCTTCATCTCCCTTATTAACCTCAATATCCAAAGATTCCGCATTAAACAAAGTTACGGGAAAAAAGGGGAAAAAAACTCATCAATAATGTCTCTTAACAACAAATTCAAACATATAACAACATTAAGCCATTAATCTATGTAGCAATCAAACTTTTCACAACTGTGCGTTCTTCAATTTCATCTTCTCTACCTTCTACTATACTCATGTCCATTTTAAAATTCAAAATTCTCACAAAAACTTGAGATCCCAATTTGATAATATAGTAGTGGTAAATTTAGAAGATGATACTAGCAATGAATTGAATAACAGCACCAAAGCCAATCTTCTAGACAACTCTTGAGAAGGTTCATCCAGCAGCCCACTTTCGTGAAAGCCAAAACCAGATTGTTCCAACCCAAAGGATGCTGCAAGTGCCAGTAACCGCCACCCTCTTCTTTTTTTTTTTTTTTTTTTTAATTCGTTGGTGTCAAATGTATTCTGGGGAAGGGGGAAAAAAAACCTTGCTAATGTGGCAGTTATATCTATCGCTAGCATGATCCGGGAGTATAAACTCCAGAGTGTATATAATAATTTGCATGAAAAACTCGTTTGCCTCACTCCCATCCCGCCAATCGTCAAGCTCTTCCTGCTATTTGTCGTTCTTTTTCGGACCCAAGATTGTATAATGAAACCCTTCTGATATGACTTTAATGGGCCAAACTGTCAACAAAGGATGCAATTGTTGGAAACGCGCTTGATGTCCTCAAGTGTCCATTTTAGAAAGGTACTTCAAAAATATTGTAAGTCTCGAGACTGTGATCTCACCAGGTGTGAGGTAAGGAGGATAGAGAAAGAGAAAGAAAGGTCACTTGTTTGGGAGTTGCAATGCAAGGCTCTCGGTAAATCAAAGAGAGAAGGGTTACTTAGACTCTGTTTGGTGCTTAAAAAATTTGGTAGAAATTAAGTTTTTTTCCTCTTATTTGGATTGAGAAAAAAATACAAGAATTTGGATGAAAATTTTGAATATTGATGAATTACTTGCTTCATGTTAATATCATCTAAGCAGTGCCGTATTGGAGAAAATCAAAAATTCTTTTGGAAACTTTTCCCAAATTTTCGTCACAATTTTATGACAAAGATTTTATCACTTATTTCTAACAAGTTTTTCACCTAATTTTTCTCCATATTTTTTTTTCTTTGTGATGTTTTCTAAACCAAACACAAGAAAAGAGTTACTTTCCCAAATTTTTTTCTTTTTACCAAATTTTTCAAAGTCCAAAGGGAGTCTTAGGGTAATAAACTAGCAATGTTAACGTATCTTTAAACCTTTGGAAAAATATTTTTCATCCAAAAAGAAAAACATTTGTAGTTATCTTGCAGGCATTGAAAAATATTTTCGGATTTTCCATTGTGCTAGACATAGAAAATCGTCACCTGATTTTTCAAGAAAATACCGCCCCCCAAAAAAAAAAAAAAAATCAAACACAAGCTTGCAAAAATAAATGTGTTTTGTCTATTCTTATCGTTAGTCAAAGTAGTTTTTAGCAATGACAAACTTCCAAGGAACTGGCAATGACATCCCATACAGCAACATTAACAAAACCTTGTCCCATTCAATTCTTACCTAAATTCGTAAGGTACAATATCAGCTTGTGACTGTAAGTTTTCACTTGACTTTATACTCAGGCATAAGAATTTTTATATTACTATTATCTAGGAAGGAACTGAACTTGAACTTACCCCATCTACACTACAACTTTGTCTAATTTGGATAATGCCAAGCAAGAATTCTTGCCTATTCCACATGAAGCACTTAAACAGGACTTCACAAAAATGAGAGAAAGCTGAACTCCGATCTCCTTAAATGCAAAATCAAAAGTAAGAATGACTATTGCTCGATCTGCTATTTACATATCGTACACCAAACATACAATTTAGCCATAAACGGATCATTTGACAAAATCACAACTAATTCATCCACTTACATTTGATCTTTGGCTACAAAATGCACCTCTCGTCAAGTACAGGTACAGCTTTGGACATTCTGATAGAGTCGCTTTACTTGCTGGTGCTATGTGTAGTAGACATACTATCCCATTTACCCATCACAGAAATTGGGGATAGGTGAAGTTGATGATTATTAGCTAGTAGCTTGGCATCATCACTCTGTACAGGTGAATGCTGCGGCTTAGTACTCGTCTCCACTTCATCACTTTGAATCCCTTCTTCAGCTTTCAATGCTTCATAATCTGCACTCTCGATCCTCTTCAAAGCTTCTAAAACTTCATCCATTGACGGCCTGAACTCCTTGTCAAGTTGTAAGCACTGGAAGGCGAGCTCTGCCACGGAGGTAGTCATCTTCCTAACCTTGAAATCTGACATGAATCCTAGTCCAGGGTCCACCAACTCGTCGAATGCACATCGTTGGATCCTATTCATTGCATAATTCGACAAGTTGATCTCCTGCCTACTCCTATTCATGTCCACCGCAGGCAAGGAAGATATGAGCTCGATTAAAACCACCCCAAAACTATAAACATCACTCTTACTCGTCAGCTGGTAACACTGGTGATACTCGGGATCTAGATACCCAGGAGTACCTTGAGGGGCTGTCGAGACATGAGTCACATCATTAGGGAAAAGCCGAGACAGCCCAAAGTCAGCCACCTTGACGCTAAAATTGCTATCAAGAAGAATATTGTTAGTTTTGACATCCCGATGAATGATATCAGAGGCGTGGAGGTAAGAGAGTGCACTCGCAGTCTCAATTGCAACGCTCATCCGAACATGCCATGGGACTGAGCCAGGTTGGGCCTTAGCACCATAGAGATGATCAGCCACAGTACCATTGGGCACATACTCGTAGACAAGGAGGAGTTCCCTGCTATGATGGGATGTGCAACCATAGAGAGACACAAGGTTTTGGTGTCTCAAACAGGTAAGGATTTGAACTTCATTCATGAACTGCTCCACCCTTTTATAGCTCTTCTCATAGAGCCGCTTTATTGCCACCTCCCTTCCATCTCTTAGTTTGCCTGGGACAGTAAACCTTGTTTAATCAATTACTAAGTTTGGATACATATGACATTGGAAAGATGACCATAAATTCGAGCTCACCATAATAAACAGTTCCAAAGCCACCATCACCAAGCTCTCTGGAGTGATTGAAGTTATCTGTGGCTTCTACAAGTTCCGTGTAGGAGAAGAGAGGTACACCAAAGTATATGTTTCCCTTCTCAATTTCTGATGAGGTGCGCTCCAGAGATGCACCCCTTGACACAGACCTTGGTCGAATAAATTTAATCTTCTTGAGGTACCAGCAAATTAGGAGTGCGGTAAGCAAGGTTACACATCCAGCGATAACTAGTCCTATTATTACTCCTAGGTGTCTAGTTCCTGCAACAAAACAATTTCCTGATCGGTTCTTGCATCACAGAGAAATATGCTCATGAGTCAATGACAAAGGGGAAAGTTCCATATGCAACCAGCAAGGCAAGAATTTGACGCCATTTTCTGTGAAGCAGCATGCATATTTCTAGTTACAATGAGGAATGAGAACGGCAGAAGACATCTTGGGCGTGATTTTGTACCCTTCACCTAAGAAGGAATGATGACTGTCAAAGAATTGCATGCTTAATTTCACCCACTTCCCATGCCACAAGCACAGATATTGTCTCATGTCTACTGTCTACACAGATTGAGGTCTGGGAATGTTTAAGAGGACTAACTGCAACTGATTTATGAGACATTGATGGCAGGGTTCCATGTGAGCAGTCACATACAAGGAATTCCAATGGACCTCCTGTGACCTACATCCATCACCGGAATTCTGACATTCCAAACAGGCAGTGAAGTTTACTACAGAGTATACAATCACTACAAATCCCCTTCCCCAACCGAGTTGCAAGTGTGGCATTTCCTTTACTAAGTTCATTGATCCCTCAAGGCACAGGAACAGAAATCTCAGTCTTGCACAACTTCTATCTTTGGATTTGTAACGGTCTTGTCTACTGAAGAAATACACACAAGTATTTTGAGCACCCTCACTTGGCTCTTCCTTTCCCTTATGTTCCTACCAAAAGGCTACACGAGTAGGCTCCAGTCGTGTACCAATATGTAGCGAAGTTTGACAAGGTAAGTCCATGTGAGTTAAAGAGGCGGGGGGGGGGGGCGCGAGCTCTTATATATTTTTTTCATCCAATAATAGCAGTTCCATTCCACATAAATTGGGTCAACTGGACTTCATTTGCCAGAATAACATTCTATTTCAAGTTTCAACTAGATATGAATTCTATGCCCAGTCAATGAAGACAAAGGTCCTCCTTCCCTCCCCCAGGGAATTTCCTAGAAAGTTTCTCTAGTATGTTCAGGCTCGGAGGTCTTGTCCTTTCTACCTTGCTATTTGCTACTATGAACGATTAACCAAACTCTAATTGACCCAAACAACCCATTTGTTCAGTCTACAGGGGATATTTCACAATATATGCCAGCCTTCAGTGACCAAATGACCTCATTTTTGGCAAATGTGACGAAGACAAGCAAGGCATAAGCTATAGGAAGAGAAAATGCAAGTACAGGAGGGAAAGAGGAAGGCGAAACAGAGGGACAGTCACTGGTGTGCCATAGAAGAGAAGGACCTTCAGGGCAGAAACATTGTGTCTGCAAACTAGTGCTACTATATACACACCGCCCTCCACCATGGACACAATGACTACTCCAATTACTAGCTATCCATTGTAACATAAGCCCCTTTCTTAGCACACTTTCCATGTCCCTTCTACTTTGCCCTTTGTATGGAACTGTAACCACCCTTTTGCACTTGCCAATTAAATTACCCAAATCTTTTGCATATGTTGCCAGAACTTCGATTATTATCCCTGCCAAAGGCACATGACAATTCTATATACTGCACAAAGCTTCTCTTTCCTTGTTCAGAACAATTTTGTAAGAACACCACCTCCCTGTGATTGCTAGCAAACTTGAATTTATTATCCTCCAAGGTAAGATTGTGAATATCAGGGCTACAGTTCATGGCGTTATCTAAGAAGGCAATGTTGGTCAGGCGAACAGATTGGTTTTGTCTGCAAGGTAATACAATAATCCCTTTGGAATTTAGCACAAACAGGGTTTGAAAGCCAGGTCCTCGAATGTTTTCTAACTTTGATCCCACTTATTGACTGTGAAACCTGCTATCTTAGAAAAGAATTTGATACTCAACAGAAGATCGAGAATTGATGTGGACAATGAGGCTTATTATGACAACAGTGAAGAGTGGACAAACAAAATAAGACTTCCCTGAATATGGTTCCTGACATCGCCCCCCGAGGGGGGGGGGGATACAGAGGACAGAACAGAACTTATCTTAATAATAATAGGCTCTATAAGAGCATAACGTCAAGTTATGAACCTTCAATTTTATATTACTCTCATAAGAAATATAACGAGGAAAAGAAAATTGAAGTGACTGCTTTCTAAGAGTGTGTCACATATTGAATAGAAGAAGTACGTTCTGTTCACCAAAATAATGCTGCACAATGCACATTCTGCATATAAAATCTCTGCTAACAAAGTAAAAATCAAACTGGTCTGCTTTGGTGATGCGGTCAGAGAGAAGCACCCCCCATATTGAATATACAATCTGTTGGAAATCAAATGTTTCGAAGGGAGGATTTTCTATTTGTTTGATTTAAGAACAACTGAATTGTTTTTCTAGATGAGATTATTACCATTCCCAACATTCCTCGTTACAAACCCAATTGTACAAGTAATGATGTAAACAAGAAAAATCAACTTTCATGTCTTTCATAAAGAAGTC
The DNA here is from genome assembly GCA_029747015.1 of Carnegiea gigantea. Taxonomy (NCBI): domain Eukaryota; kingdom Viridiplantae; phylum Streptophyta; class Magnoliopsida; order Caryophyllales; family Cactaceae; genus Carnegiea; species Carnegiea gigantea. The sequence continues at coordinate 734,738 of JAKOGI010000075.1, forward strand.
ATTTTATTTTCTCAAAAAGAAAGAAGTTAGCTTTTCAAATATAGAGGGGGACAGAGCCACAGAACCATGCTTAATTTTGGCCCACTTTCCATGGCATCAGAATTCTACATTTCATAATTGCGGCCTGGAGTTCTCCTGCTAAATTAATACCGTTCTTGCTGATTGTTCAAAGTCATGCATGCAGATGAACACGCCAACTGGAACAGAATTAGAGTAAGCAAAGCTGACTACCAGTCTGAAACTAAACTCGACAGAAACCCAAATAAAGAGAACCTTGTTTTGATCCCAACTAAAACTAAACTGATGAAAATTTGTTTCCATTATTCATTGCATTCTCTTCACAAGCTAAATCAGAACAATACCTAAATATGACACCAAAGCTCAAGAGGCTGACCCAAATGCAATCTAGAGTTAGCCCAACCTACCATTTCCAGTCCAACACAAAATTGAAGGATGGCAAATGTCAAAAAACTGACTGCAACATACTCAGACAGGAAATATTGATGACTCGGCTCCATCTGGGGTAATACAGACAAACAGTTATACTTGGGCAGTCTGATGATAAACAGATGCTAAAATTGACAATGTACTCTGCCTTAAACCCATTCTGCAAGGCACCTAGAAGCATAGAATTTCCATTACTCAGCTCATGTGCCTCTCTCTTAAGCACAAGAGAAATGCCAGTCCTGCAGAACTTTTGCCCTGGTTTTTATATGTTCTATCGAACTAACAAGCAGACCCATTGCTACCATCAGAGTTCAAGCAGAGGGAAAAAACCCTCAGCAAGACGTTTGTAGAGCTCATAATGGCAGCCAACCCATAACTGATTGCTTCTAATACTGGGTCTAAACTTGAAGAGACTGGGACAGTAATGAGAGACGCATCGCCGATTGACATCTAGGATTATCATTTAAGATAACAAGCAGGGAGAAAAGAGTTCAATAAGATGGATTGATATGAAGGACACTAGACCAAACATGTTTCGACAATATAAGCTAGAGTAAGGATGATTCCAGTGCTATTATGACAACTGACCTTGAACTTCAGGTGCCCACAATATATGCTAAAGCCATGGATGATGCCACATAAGTATGCATGGAACTAATAGAGCCTTTTGAACTGTAAGAAAACCTTTTCTTAATTCATTGTGACTGTTCTAGTGCATTGTGATCAAGTCATGGAAAAAGGCTATAAAAGGCTGGGATTGACTTTTTCCATCGAGTGCGTTTAAATCCTCCTTCCCTTAAGGCACCCAGTTTAAGAAGAACTACCTTCCAGAGGTTCATTGACAAAGTTGGGGGCTCTTTTATGCTTTTATGTGCATCAATCTCTTAACCGCAAATGGCAACATAGGGGATGACAGTATGGTTGGTGGACCATGGGTTTAGTATAGACGACCAGGGTGATTTAGGTTTCTGTTTCGTGTCTTTCTGCGTTTATTTTTGGTTGGGTGGATGGAAATTATCAGTGTCGATAGGTACCTTTTCACGGAAATATATATTTTCATTTATTACAAGCCACTTTTCTTTTACAACTGAAGCATATAGTGTAGAATGCACTGGTGTAATCTGATGGGTGGAATGGATAATGAAACTTAGGCATATGGATGAGAAGAATCCTGCTAGCATTTTTGTGCATATGCAATCTTGGTATATGCTCCATGTAATGGAGGATTTGCCGCCTTTTTGTTGTGAAAGAGTGTACTAAGTATGCAACTGATTTAAGGAAATTGGAAAGGGGAAGGGAGGGATCAAGCAGGACCACAGCAACCTCACAGGCTTGTGTCTGAGAGGCTTGACTTGCTTTCTCACGTCCTTCAGTCCTCATTGATTATTTTCTGTGAACCAGTTGCCTACTAACATCTATCATCCATTAAAAAAGGGTTTTTAAGTTGAAAGCTTTGACGGATGAAAAACTAAGACAATGGACGGCCATTTATGAGGTTACACCAAAGAGGGGAAAAAGGAGAGGACCATCAAGCTCTAAGGTCCTTGTTTAATGTCCAATGATATTTGGCCCTCTGACAACGACTACAATACCCTCTAGTTTAGGGAATTATTTTACCCACCATCAGTTGCCACTTCCCTTCCCTGGTGTTCTTGAGTAGGCCCTACTCAAACACTGAGCTGTATCCTTAGTCCGACAAATATCTAATATGCTGACTTTTTAAAACAAGAGAAAAGAAGACGAAAAAAAACAACAATGACAACATTTAATTTCCCACTTGCATTTCTATTCCACGTTTTGCCTTGTTGGGTCAACCTGACTTCTATGATATATCAGAATAAGATTGCATTTTAAATTCCAACTAGCTACTAGCTAGTGACTTGCAGGCCCCTAACATGATGAGAATCCAATGCTAAGGAAAAGAGAACTCTTCCATGTAAACCTAAGACCACTCACCCTATGTTGGCGCAGCAGCAAGTAGAAGACAAACCCAAATCAAAAGTAAAATGAAAATTACGTCTTAGGCAACAAAATGTAACTTTAGGGCGGTGGAAAGTTAGAGCAACACAGGAAGCCTTCAATTTTCATCAAAACATAGAGCTCCAGTATGCATGTCAGACAAGAAGAAAGTTACCAAGACCGTAATGAGAATTATCTCGTGGAAAAATGTTACCATGATCTGCTTTATAGGAACAATATGCCATTGCTCTTACACATCACTAAGAGGAACCTCAGCTAATACACCTATCTATGCATAAATAATTTCCAACAACATAGAAGGATAGCTTGCACATCAAAATCCAACTTGTTTATACCATATTCTTTTTGTTAGACATCAAAAAGCCTGTTTTTCTACAGTACTTAAAAATATAACAAGTCATAGAGCTAGAAATTGGCCAACAGAAAATATAACTTCTTCATGGAGTCTCCCAGCGTTAGAGAAAAGCCATTTTCATGGTACAGCTTGAATTGTCTCCCCATTACTTGAAAAGTTGGCTCATGCACAATCATCACAATCAAACCAAGACCTGAAATAAGGTAACCGAATTTGACTTGAAACCGCTTGACCTGAGCCAAACAGAACCAACCTGGATTTTTGCAGAACCAATAGTGATAGCAATTCTTGGAAATTTTACTGGGTAAACCAAGGTCAAGTTATGGCTTGAAAAATACCCATTGACCAAGTTTAGAAATTTAGAACAGTGCACAAATATTCCTACCTTAGGTAATAACACACGCTTCATTTTTAGCTACTTGACGGAGAAGTGCAAGCCAAAGGAAAGAGCAGCACAACTCCAGGCTCTAAGAAAGAGAGGAGAGGCAATGAGCAAGCCAGAGAGAGGGGGTAGGGAGAGAGACTCACTGGTGTGACATTTATCTGAAGCACCATACGAGCAGAAACACTGTGCCTGTGAAGCGGTACTATTATACACACATCGTCCTCCACTTTGCAAACAATCATTGCTACAATTAGCCGCAGTCCACTGTAAAACAAGCCCCTTTCTTAGCACTCCTTCAATATCACTACCACCTTGCTGTTCATATGGCACTAAAATCACTCTTCCGCACTTTCCAGCCAAATCTCGGAAAGAGCTATCACTTTTATATGCTGCAAGTACTTGCCTCCTCCCCTCACCAACAACACATGAAAATTCTGTGAACTGTGCAAGGCTTTTCTCTGCATCATTCGTACAATTTTGCAAGAAAATCACCTCACTGTGATTGAAAGCAAATTCAAATCTGCCTTCGAAAGTGAGATTGTGAATTACAGGGCTGCAGTTGAAGGCATCATCTAGGAAAGCCGTGTTGACAATATGAACAGATTGATTCCCATAGAAAATATCTTTAATGACATAGGCATCATCTGATAGGTTGATGATTGTTTCATTTTCATTATTACAGGCAACTTGAAAACCCTGGTAACCACAGAATGGTTCTTGCTGGTCTTCCATATAGAAAGGGTATGAGATTAACAAGTCTCCACACTTTTTAGGCGTGCAGGCATGAAATGGATTCAAAGCTAGAGAAAGATAGGGTAGAAAGAAGAATAAGGTAAAGATGGATAGAATTGACACTTTGAAGAATTGACTCATTCTTCTCTGAGAAAAAAGGATTAAATGAAGCTTCGGAAGGAGGATGAGGGTGCTGAGGAGCAACGGAAAGTCTTAACACGAATGGAAGTTTGAAAAGTCAGCCTTCTTGATTTTGACTGACGTTACCAAACCTCCTTTAGTTAATGATCAATATTGCAAGCTTTTTTTGACTAGCAACTTGTTGTATCAATGCCAAGACTCATGGAGAATGCACTTAGGACAATGACAAGGACAGCTGCAAAGTACAAACAAAATTAAGCCTCTTCTGAAATAAGCTGTAATAAGCTCTTGAGAAATGACATAATGTCATCTTAGAGTGCCAACATTCAATTTTGTATTTTGCGAAAGACTTCAGCTCCAGCTTTCTGAAATTTTAGCAAGAAAAAAGCAAACAGGGTTTTATTTCCTTCCTTTTTTTATTTTTTGAGTTTTGTCACATATAAGAACCAGAATGTTGAATAAACAATGAGCAACGAACTTTTTAAAATTTTCAAGAAACAAAATAAAAACTAAACCAGTCACTCTCAAGATTCTGTCACAGATAAGCGCCAGCATTTTACTACTTATATATCAAAATTTTGAAGGAGAACGCAGCCGGTGGTGAGCAAGTTTTTGGCAGGATTTCTAGGGAAACTTTAAAAAAGAAAAAAGGATGACATTTTTTAAAGAGATTTGTTCTAAAAAAAGATATTACCACTCAAAGTCCAACACGCCTCTCCCCTTCCGTATAAGCCAATAATATATTGAAACAGAAAAATTTATTTTCTACCCTTCAAACGGTCAAAAAAATAGTCTATCAAAAACAAAGTGAATAAATGAGTCACCTTGAAGACACCCCCTCCCCCAAAAAAATCTTTTAAAAAAAAAGGAAAAGAAAATATTGTTGAAGAATTATATTCCTTTAGAAGAGTTTGTTGGGTTTAATGGCCCAAAATCAGCTCCTTAGATCTACTACGGGCTTCAAGGAGTGTGGGCTACGGACCATAGCGGCTAGGGTTTCGTCGTCTTAACGGCTAGGGTTGCTCATAGGGTTTTTTTTGCATCCTTATACCTCTAAACCCTATATAAAGGGCCTTACCTAGGCTTTAATAATCATCCCTGAATCCTAGACTAGTAAGAAATACTTATAGAGAATTCTGTTTCCACTATCTTAGATTCGTGAGAGAGGTTGAGAGTGTTTTTGAGAGAGATTATAAGAGAGATTGTAATGTGATTGCTTGATCGAATCACTCGTTGTGATTGTGATCGCATTGTCCTCACTCCCTCATAGTGGATTGTTTGTACTCATCGCCGTTCGTGGTTTTTCCCGCATTGGGTTTCTACGTAAATCTGTGTTCTTTGTTGTTCCTGTTATCATTGTTTACTTTTGAATATCATTGTTCATCTTAATGCTTTCGCTATTAGTTTGCTCTAATTCCTAATAGAGTTTCACCTCTAAAGAACACCTCTAGTCAAATTGCAATATGCATCATGCATAAGACATAGTAGGGGAAAAGAACCCACAAAATTTCCTAGAACCATTTCCTAAAAAGATAGCAAAGAAGGAAGCAAATGAAATGGAGAAAGCAAGATAGTGATGTTTACGAGGGAGAAAGAGAGGCGTTGGAAGCAACACACATATATATATGAGGCCAATCAGCGGCAAAAGCACATAGTCTCGGAAGTGAATTCATCATACCCACATCTTCGCCCACCAATCTTGCAGGCACCACAAATTCTAGCAGTCCATTTCAACGATAGTCCCCCCAGCACACTTTCACATTGTTGTTGATCTGACCTCTATATGTCATTGAAACATGCTCTCACATCCACAAGCAGTCAGTTTTCCTGGATTAACTTCTTCCTCAAATGCACATGAAATGCCATCATTTCATGTTCATCAATGCACATAAGAATCTCTATGGGGGTGTTTCGCAAATGGCTTTTTGAAGAGCTTTTTGACCAAAAAGAGTTTTTTGACCAAAGTTAGCTGTTTGAACAAGTAAAAAAGCTAATCTGGGTGTTTGGTAAAAGAGCTTTTTAGAAGAGCTTTTTGGGTCTAAGAAGCTATTTTGAAAAAGCTAATTCCATGAGCTTTTTGGAAGAGCTTTTTGGGTCTAAGAGCTTTTTGAAGAATTAGCTTTTTATCTCACAACTTTATCAGAAACAGCTAATTTTACCAAATAATTTTTCAACAAACAGCTAATACAAACAGCTAACTCAAACAGCTAACAGCTAACAGCTGATACAAACAACTAATAGCTAACAGCTGTTTGCCAAACAGGGCCTATAATGCTCCAACCTCTCAATTCTACTTTGGAGCAAGAACAACTTGTCATGATTGAACACATTTTTTAACCTTGCATCCACAAGGGTAACATTATCGATCAAAGGGATGCAGTTAACAATTGAATAATCTGAAAAGCAGAGTTGATGACCGGTAGGGATTGTTCATCACAGGAGATGTCTCAAATGACACAAGTCCATGCCACCAAAGGTTCTTGTTGGCCAAGATATAGAAAGGGTACCTTCTGCTTAGATCTGCACACGTTCTCGTGTTGCAGGCTTTGTACTACAGATCTAAAGAGCATGAGCTCTGCAACACAAAAAGGAGAAGCATAGCTTGAATGTGCGGCTCATTTTGGACATATATAGATAGGAGAGGACCGATTTCGTTGCCTATGTAAGCCTCTGATAATCAGCTCTTTCTTATCAGTTTACCTCAGTGCCTTAAGTCATGGAATGAATACATACATAATCAACAGCTCCACTGTAGTTAGAGATCTTCAAATTTTTCCTCTGAGATACCAAATTAAACCAATATTTTAACTGGAGCATTGCCACAGCAACTGGAGGGACTTAGATGTGATAAAAACTGTGAAAGAAAGATGCTTGATTCTTATTACACTGACCAATATATTGGAAACCAAGAGAGGAATGAAGCCATTGGCTCAATTCTTTGGAATTCTTAATGCACTTTTTTGGGGGGCGGGGGGAGGGGGGGTACAGTACAGTATTATGGGTAAGCCTAAGCACTCCGAAATAGCTAAAAGTGATGTACGAGCAAACGCAGTGGTCACCCCGCGGGAAGGAAATGGAGGGGGGCGAGCCACCGGGCCACCTGCGGGCGTGCATTGGCCGGCTCACGGCCTCTGGCCAGCGGGGAGGCTGCGGGGGGCGAGCCTTCCCCCTTCCTTTTTTCTTTTTTTTTGGGGTTTTTTTTAATTTTTATTGGTTTTTTTGTTTTGTTTTTAAATTTAAAGTAATAGTTGGGTGTTAATGTGTGGGTTTACAGGTATTATTTTATTTGATGAGTTAAAATGATGAGCCAACCATTGGAGAGAGTAAGGTTTGGAAGGCAAAAAGTTGGAGAGAGGGTTGATGTGGCAATGATAGACCCCCCACCGGTGAGCCAAAAAATTGGCTCACCATTGTCTTTGCTCTAACACTAAATTCGATATCTGTAGTATAAACAAGTCAAATCTAACAGTATTCCCATAAAGGAAATATAGTTGCCAAAATCTACACTACTAAGTTGATGTTACACCAAAAAGTTTTCTTCAACTCAACCTCCACATATACCTTCTCCATTAATACCTCAAACACTCGATGGGTGTCGAATGGTTAGCACCGGTAAACATAACCTGATGAAATTTACCAAACCGCATGACCTAAGACAGAATCTGCTATAGACATTGAAAATGACAATCCAACTACCAGACGTAAGTTGATAAAAACTGATCGAAAATTCAACTAACTGTGCATTTTCTAGACAACTATATCGAACTAGCCAACAACCAGCCCAAAAATTACCCCAAACCTACGCCCGACCCGACTCATATATTTAGATAAACCCATTGCTGCCGAATCTTAGTTGAGCAGGCCTGAAACTCAAGAACAAAACCACTTCGCCAAGTTTAGTCTTAACTATCCCAATTACCATATTACCTTCTGCACCAAGGGGATCCCACACACCTACACACACAGAGCAAGGGGGGGGGGGGAGAGAGAGAGAGAGAGAGAGAGAGAGAGAGAGAGACTTACTAGGAAGACAATGATAAGCGTGGGCTCTATCAGAGCAGAAGCACTTGGGCTCTTTAGTCTGTACATCAAATCCACACTGCCCACGGCTCTCCACACAAGCACTGCAATTGTTAGCAGTCCAGTTAAGCACAACCCCCCTGCTCAAAACCTCTGTTAAGTTACTTCCCCTCTCTCCCTCAAATGGCACAAAAACGACCTCACCACAAACCCCTGCTAAAACCCTTGTTCCTGGGTCATTCTCATACAAAGCTAGAGTTCCACATTTGAGCAAATCATGCTTATATTCTTGCAAATTCTTTTCTGGGCAGTTAAAAAACAAAGCAATTTGCGTGTAATTCGTGGCAAATCCGAAAACAGCATCCTCCAACGTCAAATTCCGAATTGAACCCCAGCAATTACTTCCAGTACCGTTCAGAAATTCAGAATTTGCGACCTGAAATGACTGATTGGTATACCAAATTTGTTGGATTACATATGGGTCGCCCGATAAATTCACAAATGGAATTTTACCATTTTCGCAGGAGACCTCAAATCCTGGGTACCCGCAATACTCATGTTGCTTCCCAATAATACGAAAAGGGTAAGTTACTTCCACTTGCCCACAAAATTTTGGCGGGCAGGTACCAAAAAAGGGGTCTGAAGAGAGAGAAACATGCAAATGGAAGAAGATAGTTAGAGTGAAAAGGGTCAGTTTGTTCATTTTGTAATCACATCACCATGGGATGATGAGGAGAAGGAGAGAGAAAATAGAGGAAGGAGATAGAAGCTAAGGATGAAATCATCAATGGCGAATTTTTTATTGTTGGGGTGGTTATTTGGGTTTGAATATTTTTTTTTTATAGGGTGGGGGGGTAGATTTGGACATTTTAGTTTTTCATTTCAATTCATGTGGGTCTTGGATTTGACTGGATGCTTTTTTGCAATTTGCAGAGTCGCATTTGTATTGTATTGATGAGCACCATATCTTGGACCGTTGATCTTGTGGCGGTTGACAATGGTGGGGAATCCTGTTTAAAGTACTCCCAACTGTGAAGCTGCCCACTTTGAAAGAAAACTTTACTTTAGTAACAAGGAAGCAGGTATATACGATAATGCCACTGAAATTAATTCTGAGAGTACTGAAGTGAAGGAGCCGACCCTAATGTTTATGAAAAATACATATCCGCAATGATGGGGTAGTCTTGGCCTTAGAAGATTAGAATTCTTTGCAGTTGAAGGGGAGACTACAATCTTACAGTTTGCAATTTATTACATACTCTCGGGAGTTTAAACTCTTATGTACATGTCAGCCGCCAGCAGGTCAATTTTAAAAAAATATTGAAGACATTTTTATATTTATTTTCTTTTAAAGTAATCTGCACATGGGATTAGCTTTGTAGGGGTGATCGTAGGTTTGGGACCTTGCGGTTAGTTCATGTTTTTAATAAAACAAAAAAAGATGGTGATGATGAAATAAATAGTGGATGCATTTTTTTAATAGGAAAAATGGAATCACGTGAATTTGTGGAGCTTAAAGCAATGTTAAAAAATATATTTGTACAACTATCATTTATGACAATATTACTTTGAGTCTTCCTTTTGTTTTTAGTAATACTTTTTGTTGTTCATATTTTCTGATGATCACTTGTTTGTCATATTAGTTTTGATAATCATTAAAACTAAATTTGCCCGTGAAAGCTGTTAAATTTGTTCACAAAAATTATAATTTGTAAAAATTTTGTCTGAATAATTTAGAGGTTTATTTAATAAGATTTATATTTTTTAATTGATCCAATTCTTTATTTTCAAAATTATAAAGTTTATTGAAACATTAATATGAATTGTTCACCAAGTTTGGCTAATTTGTTCATTACTTCGGGTGACAGTGTTCATTGACAATAGGATATTTATTCGTTGTATATTAATATCTCGAAGTTGTTCGTTAACACTATTGATTTAGTTCATTGGTTATTCTAATAATGTTCACTGAATGTGTGCTATTCTTTCATTCAATGGGTAAATACATTGAGAATGTCAAATGAGTCTAATCAATTGACTCCTACATGATTGTTATAAATGGTATTCTAAACAAAAATTAAGTAAAAATTATTTTTTAATTATAGAAAAAAAAATAGTTCTTGAATTACTACTTGAATTTGTGGAGCCTAAAGGTGTTGATAGTATTTTTGTAGTTGCCATTTATTGTAGTATTAATTTCTACAAGTCTTATTTTTCATTCACAATAATATTTCTATTGTTCATATTTTTTGGTACCATTTGTTCATCATATTTGTTTCAATTATCATTAAAACTAAAGTTGTTCATCATACATTTTGATAATGTTCACTAAAGTGTGATACTTGTTCATTATCTGTCTTACGATTGTTCACTAAGGCTCGTGATCATATTCACTACGAATATGATATTTGTTCATTGTCTATCTCAAAATTGTTCACTAAGGTTGGCAAATTGTTCATTTTATTATTTGATCATGTTCACTGGAAATGGGTTAATTTATGTAGTGGATATATGGAGAATGTTAATTAAGTATTTCCAATTGCCAACATTTATACCACATATCATTTGCAGTGTGTTTACTAGAAGTGGTATAATTAATATTGAAGTTCAAACTAATTAAATGGAGTTCAACATGACCAAATATCTTTTAGCTCATGGGCAACATTTTATGGGTTATTCAAAAAACTTTGATTCGGAAATCCGGTTATGAACTTTGCTTTTTTATTGAAGAAATCCTAAAATATCAGTTGGACAAGAATTGTTCACCTTCATTAATTTGGTACCGAGTTTTAGTGAGCAAGCTAGTTAAACACAATAGTGATAGAACAAAAATATTGGTTATAAAGCATGAAGCGTACTATATGAATAAACAACACAAAATTGGATTCCAAACGAAATTTGCACATGTAGTGAGATTTGAGTCTCCTAATGAACACATTTGGCATCCTTGGTGAACAGTACTTCTTTTATATATGAATAATCAAAAGTTTATCCAGATCATCAAGATGTAGTGGCTATAGTAATTGGACTTTGCATTATACATGTTATAACCACTAATATGTGGCTCACATGAACAAACAAAAAAAACATGACTCTAAGACTCAACATAGTATTGTTGTTGGACTACATATAGTGCCATCTATCTCCTGTTTCCACTGATTTGGTGTTTGTTTTGCCATCTTATGGAGGGCTAGTGTGCTGTTTTTCTTTCTTCATGGCAGGCTCGTTAGCTTCTAGTTTGAAAAAGGAATAGAGCCAAAGCTTAGTGAATAAATTGACTGACATTCAGTGAACAACAAGGGCATATCCTATTAATAAATTCTTAAGGGTCAATGAACAACCTCATAACATGAAATGAAGAGTTTGGACATGTTGACTGAATATGTTCAATAAATTTGATGACAACAGGCAAAACGATACTAACATCTGCACCTGTTGATACATTCAATAAAATAAAAACACAATCGAGCATTTCATGAACTAATGCATCATTGTGATCTGATTTATCAAAACCAATTGAGAGAAAAATGGGGGCATAATGAACAATCATGGAGGATAGATTGCACAAGCTTCTAGTGTTACTGATTTTGATATATTACGCATCCAGATAACAGCTACTTATATAGTGAACAAATTAAATGGATTAGATGAAGAATCACCATTTCCTCAGTGAACAATACAAAGGATTTCATTAAACACCACAATGATAATAATTATAAACTCTTAATACTTTTTTTTCTTAATTAATGCCTGTGGAGATTTGCTTCATCAATTTCAGAAAATAATCATGATATATGTAATTGTCTATTGACAAAAATCCAATTATTAAACCCTAAAGTACAAATTATTTGAGAAATGGATGCCTATATAGCATAGTCATATATCACCTATTTTCATTTGCTGCTCTATCCGGTTGGGTAGATTATCCATGGAGCTTTGAGTAGTAATGGTATATTCTTCACTTTTCTTGAAGCGTTTCTTCCATTGATGACTAGAAAAGGACCGTTCTGACAAATTTTTGGCAATTTTCTTCACGATCAGTGTCGAATTTTTGTGCTAGTACAATCACATATGGTATCCAGAGAATTGCCAGGAATAGAGAAATAGGAGGAAGAGAGAGAGAGAGAGATAGAGAGAGAGAGGAGGAGGAGGAGGTTGAATCTAAGTGGTTTTCATCAAATATCGTGGTATGTTTGCCAGATTGGTTTTTTTTTTTTCCCCTTCCGTTTTTGCTTGCCAGGCTGTGAATTACTTTGCCATGTGGAGCTGGCAGCATACACTCCCAATTGTATGTAATACATATTGCTTACAGTTTATCTATTTAATGGTTAAGATTTTGAGCTATTAAAAACATTGGTCAATCTCAACGGTAAGCCCCAAAAATTTTTAATTATTGAATTGAGACACAGTAAAATTAAACTCTTCAATTGTAGAAAATCTGAATCTACTCTTGAGACTATCATATGTTTAAAAAGGTATCGCACTTAATCAATAATGAAACCTCACGATTCCCCAAAAACAGATAACCTCGTTCACCTCCTGTCCAAACTTCCTCCGCTGTCAATGTTGTAGATGCCATTGTTGTTGGCAACCCCATTGATTGGCACCCCCAACCCTCCCACTTATCCAATGCCTTTCCTAAACATTTCCCTTTGTCAATTGAGCATCCCCCCTCCCCAAGTCGACTACAAATACTTGAATATTCATCTAATGGCATAAAGTAAAATCCAAATCTAAATCCAAACTCAATCCTAAAAATACTACCACCAGGCGAGGTAGGGGATTCTGATATAGCAATTTCACCCTTGAATAGCAAAATTAAAGACACACTGATTTCGTTAGACCCTAGATTTAAAAATTATAGATTACCTACTACCTCTATATTTAAAAATCATCTCAACCAGCTCACTAGTATTATTGATTTGCCTTGGTGTGCGCTCGGGGACTTTAACGAAATGTTACACACTTCTGAAAAAGTTGGAGGCACACAACTAGTAATGTCCAAGTTTCAGAGACTAAACGAATTTCTTATGCATTGTAGAGGTCATGATGGTAATGTGCAAGAAAGGATCTTTATTAGAAAAAAATGTTGCGGTAAACTCATTTACCAAAAGTTGGATGGAGTTATTTTTAGGGACGATTGCCTTCAACTCCTCCCTAATTATATTGTAAGTAACCAATAGTTCCTTCACTTAATCTAAACATTCTTATGCTTATCTAAACACAAAACCTGGTCATCCCCCTAGAAAGGGCACAAACTTCAGATACCAGCATTCATGGGCCCAATATCAGGATACACATTGTTTGGTTAAAAAAATTGAAAAATGAATTTAGCAAGCACACCAATGTGCTGCATCGCATATAAACTTTAAAAAAAAATTAAACTGAACCTCAAATCTTGGAGTCAACGCACATTTGCAAATTTTAAATTGAAACTTGAAAGAAATCATATATATATATTAAAAGTTGGATGGAATCAATGTATGAGTGTCATGTGTCATGCCACTTAGGATGCCAAATGTAATGCCATGTAGAATTAATTAGCTATATAAATATCCATTTATGATTTAATTAATGCAATGCTATATTTAGTTTAAAAAATGACTTTTTGCATATCTTATATATTTATTAATATACTATAATAAGATATTCATTGCATTAATAAAGTAAAAAGGTGGTTCTAAAGTTTGCCCATAGAAATAGATGTTACAGATATTAGAGAATTTTGACAAGACCATAGTAAATAAATAATTATATTATGAAAACAAAAGGAATTTTAAGTGATTTAAAAGGAAAAGAATAAAAGAAACCATAATAACTCAAAAAAATAATAATTATGTTGTTATAAAATTATTACTACTATTAAAATTGATACATTTTTATTACTTATTTATATTTAATTGAATTTAAAACAACAATTATAAAGAAAAAAGTTGATCCATCTTATCTACTAAAACTTGCCCACAAAAGAAAAGACATTTCGTATATTAGATAATTTTTAAGTAGTAGTAAATAAATAATTATGATACATATATAAAAGGAATTTAAAATAATTTAATGCAAAAAGAAAAAGAAATAATGATAACTCAAAAAAATAATTATTTTATAATGCAATATCAATTCTTTATTTTAAAGTGACCCAATGTCATATAGTTGTTACTATTTAGTAATAAAATTTATTCTTCAAAAATATAATCATTTAACAATGAAAAACTGAGCAAATAAAATAAAAAAATGAGTTCAAATTAAGAATGAAAAAGATGTTGTTACAACAACCCAAAAAAGTAAAAGAATCTAGCAAAGTGTTCAACTTTTGATAATTAAACTGACATATCGATTTATTTCTACTATTTGAAAAAAAACTATCTATTATGTTATGAATATATTTAAAAAAGTTTGAATTATGTCCTTGCATCGTAAGGGTATAACCCTAGTACTGATAAATTAATGAAGATTGAGCAAAAACTAGTTCCTTAGCCTAATAATCAACCTTAATAATTGGCATTATAGACTTATCAAGCAATGTGAGAAAATGCATTTGCTTAACCAGAAATATTAGGAACAAATGGCGCAAAAGGAGTCGTTAGTTAATGATGACAAATGCTCGATATTTCCATCAATCGATGAAAGTCATAAAATCACGATCCACTATTGGCAAGCTCAAAGATTCATCAGGATTTTGGGTAGACAATGCTACCCAAATTCAAAATCTTTTATTCATGAGTTCACGTCACGGTTCAAGTTAACACAAGTAAATTTCCTTAATGTTGACCTCCAGAAAATGTTATCTCCAATAGATAATGAAAAATTAGTTAAACCTACTGAGAACTACGAAATTAAGGATGCAGTTTTTCAGATGGAAAAATTCAAGGCGTCAGGTTCAGAAGGCGTTGACGCAACTTTTTTTCAGGATTATTAGTATGTTATTTAGAAAGATGTTTGCAAGGCTGCCAATTCATTCTTTCTTTGATGGCAAGATATTAAAACAAACCAAACATATGCTTATAGCTTTGGTCCTGAAAGCTGATAACCAAACATCAACTGTGTAATTTCCCTAATCAATTTATGCGATACCTTGTATAAGATCATTGTTAAAATTTTGGTGAACAGACTACGCCCACTACTTACCAAAATTATTGATCCTGTCCATAGTGCTTTTGTACCACAACGGTCCATCCATGACAATATAATATTGGCACATGAGATCATGAACAAGTTTCACACTGTGACAGGGAAATAATCCTAGGTTGCACTCAAACTAGATATGGAAAAAACCTATGATCGAGTAGAGTGGAATTTCCTATTTGAAGGACTCAAGCAATTGGGATTCCATCCAAGGTGAATCACCTAGATCTAGCAATACGCCACTACAGTGTCTTACTCAATCTATACTATAATATAAAAGCAATGTTGTGATGACATGACTTTTTCGAATTTTCTCATAAATTTAAGATTTTGAACCGTTAGATTATTTGATTATATAATCACAACCGTCAGATTTTCAATAAAATAATTACCATCATAATTAAAAATATATAATATCTTGATTTTTTTTGGCAACAGAATCTCTTAACTACCTGAAAACAAAATATATTTTGATATCCTTTCCTAAATCAATAAAAATAATTATCACAACCATTAAATTATTTGATTATATAATCACAACCCCAGATTTTCAATAAAAATAATTACCATCATAATTAAAAGTATATTATTTCTTGACTTTTTTTTTGGTAGTGGAATCTATTAACTACCTAAAAACGAAATATACTTTAATAATTTTTTCTAAACCACTGAAAATATATATGTACTGAAGTTTATGAATGGTATTAATATTTTAATGATCCAAGGAAGGAACAAAGTATTAAAATTTCACATTTCTTATTTTAATGGTAAACCCGAAATTAGCCACTTTACATATTATTATTAGGTTCAATAGAAGAGATGTGAATTAATAGAAGAGCTACACTTAGACGAAAGATTTTTCTTTCCAAGGTTCTTGATGCGGGATAAGGTGTTTTTCTTCTTATATTTCTTGGTCAGGTATTAAAGTTCCTGAAATCACTAATTTTTTTAATGAACAAAAAATCGCACAATGACAATCAATTAATCGCCGAAAATGATCCTTTTAAGAGATTGATGAAGTTTTTTATTTTTTTAATTTGTAACAAGTATTTCTATACCCATATAATAAGTGAAAAAAATTTACAAGTTTTTAATTGTAATAATTATTTATAAAATATTACAATATTCCAAATAGCAACCATGTCATATACAATATTTTGAGTTTTTTAAATAAAATAATAAATAACTTTTTAAGAAGAAGCAATTATTGATAGGTGCAAATTATGAGAAACTATCAACTAAAATTTCTAATATATAGAAATATACTACAATAAATTTAGCAAATATTTTTGATAGTAGTCACAATATCTTAATTTCTCTATAATAATTTGAAAATTATGATAGTCTAAAAAATTATCTAACTTATTCATTGTTAAGTACTATTGATTACACATTTCCAGTTGTATATTTATGTTGCGAATTTCGCAAGTATTTGGTTGATCGCTGTAGCAAGTACGGGTGTCGATCCTCAGGGATGTGTTACGAAAATAGATCGCTATAAAACTAAATGTGATACGATTGAATTAAATTACCAAGGCTTAGTTAATTAGTAACCAATTATTTCAAAAGGCTACACTGGAAGATCAACATCAGGAAGAAACTTACCTTATCTATCACCATTTACTTTAATTATGGGCAAATTATGCAGAGCAAAATCAAACTTGGATAACCGAAATACAAACAGAGAATTTAACAAATAGGAGAGAAATTAAGCTCAACCTCTTCACCTCCAACTCCCTTCAACTCTGGCCTAGAATGAAAATATGGATCTAAGTACATATATGAATCGAATAGAGAATCTAGTTATCTAAAAAATGACCAGTACCAAAAATTCAAATATAGGCCAGATTGAAGCTCTGCCAATGCGCGAAGAATATGAACTTGAATTTGCAACTATCGCTTGACTTTAAATCTTAACAAATCAAAAATCAGTTCCAATAAAATTCTGAATCTTGAACCAAATTTTAGAGTTTAAATCTACAACTGGAAACAAGAATGATGGTGATGAAGTACCAGCGCGCCAAGAAGGTGGAGTCGGGTTTTTTTGGGTAGCAAAGCAAAGAAAGAAGAAGGGAGGGAGGGTTGGATATCACATCCAAGCACATGTGAATTAAGTGAAAGAAAGAAAGAAAAAGAATTGGTCTTGGATGGGGCTGGGTTAGGGGCGAATTAGGCCACTTTAGAAGGAGAATCCAGGCCCCCACAAAAGGTGAAAAACGGGCACGTGCGACCAAGGAAAGGAAAAGAAAAGAATTAGCCCTTATGGGAGAGAAGAGAAAGAGAGAAGAAAAGCTGGGGCTTCAGGTTGGCTTGGCATTGGACACGCAAATGGGCCTCGCAGACTAGGCTGCGGGAGAACAAGGCGGACAGGCATAGTGTGAAAAGAGAGAGAGAAAAAGAGCTGAGAATGGAAGAGGGAGGGGTAATTGGTCCACGGTTATTGGGCCGGTTTTTCTTCTTCTTCTTTTCTCTACTTGATCAAATATTAATCAGTTGAGCACTATTTATTTTTTCCAAGTTTTTTTCAATTCCTACAAAATACATAAAATAATATCAAAATCCTAATTTAATCATTTATTTTGGAGCAAATAATAGATAATGAAGGGTATAAATTAAACAAATTTCTCGTTGAATAGTTTACATTATTATATACTGTATTCTTTTATATGAATTATAGGTAAATCTGTATAGTTTTATTGTGAGATCATACAGATTATAGAAGATTTATTATTCTCCATAAGGATGCTCAGGCTATTTTGCATACAACAACATAATTGGATTCAGATGTAACAGATGCGTTATATTGTTCATCACGTTTTGGACACTTTATTTTTTGATTACTGACTATCTCATTATAATATTCTCTACAACCGTATGGTCATCTATCAATATAAGCGATTATAAATAATTGTATAGATAAACCATGAGTATTTATTATGAAGCCTCGACGATATCATGAAGTAGAATTATCTATCACTCTTATTGCGCCAGTTAATTGGAAGGAGGAAGTGTATTACTTACGAAACATTGATGCTAGATATATCAGGTACGCAAGATATAATTGTAATCTTTATTATATCAGTGCTAATAAAATTATTACTAAGAACTTAATTTTTAATGTAGGTATAAGAAGAGAATGTGAATTCTTTGTCATTGGCACCACAAATTAACGTATTAACATGTCATTTAGCATGATTTTTAGTTTCATTTTGACTACCTACAATCTTTGTCATACTTCACATCGTATCTTTGATAATCATACGTTATTTTAATTATTGAATTTCAATAGTTATGCATAAAAGTGCTCTATTCATATTCTTCAATAAATTTAAGTATCCTGTAAGACCCGCATTCTTTGTTTTCCATTAAACTAACTGTATTACCTTTTTACGATATAAATTCGTATTTTTAGCAACTATATGAGTTAAATTATTATCGATGTGCTTTTGGGAGCTATAATTTCATTAAAAAGAGATTATTATTGCTATTATTGATTTCAAAGTCAATTCGTGCCATTTATGCCTTTAAATTATATCAATAGTTTAATTTAGTCGTTATTCGATTTAATTAGTTGCTTCCCGAATGCGATTAGGTTTTCAACCTTAGAATTAGTTTGTGGTTTATTGAATCGAACCTAGACGTATTTGAGATCGAATAATCGACGAAGGGTCGTATTATCGATTCGGGATAGGTTGTGAGGTACGAGATTAGAAATTAGACAGACGATTTTAGTTGATTGGGCAAGCGACCAAGAAACAATACAATCAAAAAAAAAGGGAAATCAAAAAGGGGCTAAGCCCCTTTCTTGCACGGCAGAGAAACCCGATCAGGGGG
This sequence comes from Carnegiea gigantea, assembly GCA_029747015.1. Taxonomy (NCBI): domain Eukaryota; kingdom Viridiplantae; phylum Streptophyta; class Magnoliopsida; order Caryophyllales; family Cactaceae; genus Carnegiea; species Carnegiea gigantea. The sequence goes on from JAKOGI010000075.1 coordinate 753,757, forward strand.
GGTTCTCTGCCCCAGCACCGGCGACCACCAACGCAAGAGAGAGAGAGGGAGAGAGAGAGGGGAGGAGGAGACGGCGGGCTAGCGGCCGACCACCGTCACGCCTGGTGTGACCCTGGCGCTGCCCCGTGACACCACGACGAGAGAGAGAGAGAGAGAGCGAGACTGAGCGAGATTGAGAGAGGATGTCAGTGACGGTGGAGGTTGAAGGTGAGGGTCGACGGTGGGCGTCACTCCGACGACCACCACGGCAGGCCGAAACCACCACAGACAGCAGCAGAACTGGGTCTAGGGCATGCTGATTTTGGTCTGTGTCGGGCTAGGGTTTCAATCGCATCATTGGGCGTGCGTTTGGGACTAATTAGATCGAGGATTGAGGTTTTCCGACCCTTAAAGTCGAACCAAAGCCCTTAGAACGGGTCCTCTAGCATGGAATCGAGGTGGGTGTTTCTCGCCTCCTAAGCTATTACTATTTTCGGAAACGTTTTTCAGCAGATTGATGTTGCATGTCATGTTAGAATTCGCTAAATTCGTTAGAAATGTCAAGAAATGAGCTATACATGTTTAGGTTCGATTCATTGGTTAAATTATGCCTGAGATTTGTAATTCGAAGTGAATTATATATGCTTAGCGTCGATTCGAATCAATATAGTTAATTCATACCTAAGTTTTCAATTCGAAACGAATTTTATACGTTTAGCGTTAATTCAAATGCATATAGTTAATTCATGCCTAAGTTTTTAATTTGAAACGAATTATATAAGTTTAGCATTAACTCGAATGCATGTAGCTAATTTATGCCTAAGTTCTTAATTCAAAACGAATTATATACGTTTAGCTTCGAATCGAATCAATTTAGTTAAATCAAGCTGGAAGTTTTGATTCGAAGTAAAGTATGTACGTTTAGCTTTGATTCGAATATATACAATTAATTCATGCCTGAGTATGAACTTCGAAGTGTATCGTACGTCTTTAAAACCAACATTTATGAATGTTTGGTCGTTCCATGATCGTGTATGAACTTCGACGTGTATCGTACGTCTTTAAAACCAACGTTTATGAATGTTTGGTCGTTCCATGATCGTGTATGAACTTCGAAGTGCATCGTACGTATTTAAAATTAATGTATATAAATGTTTAGTCAATCTATGATCGTCTATATACTTAACTATCCCATAATGACTTACTAACTCTGAAGTAAATTATAAATGCTTAGAGCCTTATCATGTTTGAACTGCTCAGTAAAGTTCTATAGTTTTATATGTGGATGTGATGGTATGTATGCGTACGTATGCTTGTTGTAACGCACCGCCGAGTGGTGCTGCTTGCCCAGGTAAGTAACTAGACCTTACCTTTTCATAAATTAGTATGATAATATGTTATGATTAATAAATTGTAAACCGTGATGGTAGTTGGATGGTTTGAGGAAGAACTATGAGTGGTTCGAGGTTCTTGTGGTACGGTGCTTGTGAGGAGGGAGCCGGGGTTGTGAATTAACCGCAATCGTATGGATTGCGAGGCCATGTGTGGCTGATTGTGCTGAATTGATTACGAAGTGCTTGAATGTGATACATGTGAACCCCCATTTTTCCCTCAATGTGCTACATGCCATTAAGTGAATAGTTTTCAAAATTCTGACATGTCTAAGAAGGATTGCTAAATGTATGTTTTCATGATTTCGAAAGTTTTTAAGTTAGAAATGAAGTCGTTTTACGAATCAGTAGACGTATTACGTTTATAAGAAGCTTTTAAAGTTAAAAGTAAAGTTGTTTTACGAGTTAGTACGTTTATAAGAAGTTTTTAAATTAAAAACGAAGTGACCTATAAGCATTTAGAAAGATTATGGTCATTTTGTTTAAAAAGCGAGTTTTCAACGAGTAAGTATTTGAAACAGAAAAATGAAATATGTCCTTAAAGACTAAAAATGTGCTGAGAAGTTGGCAAGAGGGCGGAAACTGGACGCAAAAAGGGCGTGAGTTGTTTCCCCCTGAGATAAGTACGTTAGGAACTGGACTCAAGATATGAGGTATCTTGGTGTGAGCTGTTCCTGGAAACTGGACGCAAGATTTGAATTATCTTGGCGTGAGCTGTTTCCCCCTAAAGACAAGGTAGGAACTGGACTCAAGATACGAGGTATCTTGGTGTGAGCTATTCCTGGGAATTGGACTCAAGATATGAATTATCTTGGTGTGAGTTGTTCCCCAGATAAGTCATGATGTGTGACGCGTAAGAAAACCTTGAGGGAAACTGGACTCAGGATATGATTAACCTAGTGTGAGCTGTTGCCCCGTAGAGGACAGTATCGACGTTAGAGTTGCTCTACTGAGACGCATTTTGGCCAAAAGTTAAGTACGTATACCCCGGAGATAACGTAAGTTGTGAGTTATAATCTCACTTAGCCAGCACAATAAGATGTTTATATGCTATGAGTAAGTTTCTAACAAGTAAGAAAAGCAGTTGGCGTTTTGCCTTTTTAAGTATTTCAGAAAGAAGATTTTAAGGGTCATTAAGAGACCAAGATGAAAGAGATTCTTCAAAAGAATATGAGCCTCAAAAAGCTAAGAGAAGATTTATGAGCCTCAAGAGGCTAAATGAAGTGTTTTCAGTAAAAGAAAGAAAACTTTCTGTGTATGACATGTGCATGTTCTAAGTTTAACTTATGAATGAGATGCTAAGTAAAACACGGACATGAGAAGTAAGTCTTATGAGTATATTTCATGCATATCCTATGAATGAGAATTGATTGAGACTTGAAATATGTGTATCTTATGCATACCATACAAATGAAATGCCAAGAAGAGTATGATTCTTAAAAGAAATAACCTTATGTGCGCATCATATGAATAGGGTTTCATGCATAGTTGGAATAGAATGTCAAGGAGTTAAATTTATGAAAAAGAAAGTTTCTGTACTTAGCCTCGTCCCTTGTTTAAGTGTTTGACTGCCTGGTAGTAAAGAAGTTTGGTCATTTAGAGACCTAGAAATGAGTTTGAGTGCCTAAAGTGAAGTTTTATGGTTAGTTATGTTTCCATAAGAAATTTTATGAATGCCTAATATGATAGTAAAGTATGGATACGTGCTATGTGACTAGTAAAGATATTACTTCCTGTAACGGTTTTGGTTTTAAGGGGGTCGGGGGACACTCACTGAGCGTGTGGTTGCTCATCCCACTACTCTTTCTCCTTTTCCCCAGGTATTCTTTATAACAGGAAAAAGATTGAATCAGCTATGACAAGACGGAATCCGTTTATGCTTGCAAGGTGTCGTTTGTGCCCATCGAAGGGATCTTACGTGTTTAATGAAGTCACGTTATGTGTTCTTAGTTTGAAATGTTTGTAAACTGGTATTCTAAGTTCATGTAATATATACTGTTTATGAGTCGCTCTGAATGGCCTTATGAGCCAACCATCTAGTCAGTTAGATGTCTTTTGGTTAAAGTTAGTTATGTTTTGGGATGTAAACCCCAATACTCCGGTTGTGTGAACCGTTGAGTTGTATCTTCCCTTTCTTCTTTATTCTTGAATTAATCTGGTTGGTATACTCCGAGCGAGTGGCTCGTTGAGTTGTGAACTCCGGCGTGTGACCGTTGAGCTGCTTAAATATTTTACGCTTCCGTGTAATTGCAGGGATTTGTTGTAAGGCTTATAGTCTAGAAACGGCAAGTTTTTAGGGAAAACTCTGCCCGTTTCGTCCCAGAATTTAGGTAGAAAGTTAAGAAAACGTAAGGGGCCAGGGGTGTTACAATTGATGGTATTAGAGCAAGGGTCCTGCGACCATAGGCCACGACCTGAGCCTTACATTTCATATAGTCTCCTAGGAACACTTTGTGGTTATGTGACATATGTTTTGCTAGTGTGCAAATGTGAACTTTGTATGATCATTGCTGCACTTAAGTAGTTATGTATGGTTCGAGAAGGTCGATTGAGTAACAGTGGTGAGTTGTGCGTTAGTATAAGAGCCAAGTAGCTCTCCCCACACCTTTAAGTGACGTAGTGAGTACTTCATTGATACAATATGTTCCTAACGTGCTAACTGACTTCACTGATTGACTTTTAGGTGATCCGGTTGAGCCAATCGGATGTATGTGAGTCGTGTGTTAAGAAGTGAGTCCAATTCACTTGTATCGTGTGAGCTAAGTGATGTTTTGATTGATAAATGTCTTCTTCGTGCGCTCTGATAAGGCAATCGGTAGTTAAAGCACGTCAAATAGACTCAAGCGATTGAAAATTCTTTTCTAAGCTCGTCTTTGCGCCTTAAGTAGGATTTGCTCCTCAGCCCCATAATGGAGTGAGCAGACGTACTCGAAGGTTGGTGGAGAGAGAGCTAGAAGCAGTTAACCATCTTTTTATTAAAAACAAAAAGATTTGAAATAGATAAGCTTTTTTTTTTTTTTGTTTTTCATCCTTCGAAACTTAAGATTTTGAGATGTTAATGTCGTTTTGACTATCGAGCCAAGGTTATCTTACACCGGAGGATTAGCTTCCCGTTAGTAATAGAGAGGGAGTTTAGACTTACAAAGATGCGCCCTTATGTTTATCAAATGTTGCTTGTAAATGGGTATGTGCTATGATGTGTACGTCGATAGAACCCTTCGTAAAGAGCTAGGAAAGGAATGATTGAAAACTAGCTGCTATGATTGATAATCCTAGTAAATGATACCTTTCGTTTTCGAATTCTGAGTTTCCTGAGTATATTAAGGGCTGCCCTTGTATACATGCTTGAAAGACTCAATGCTAGTGGTAGGACCTCGCTAAACATCGCGTAAGTGTACCTACTGTTCTCCTTCCTTGCCATTGTTACCTAATCTGTGTATTGCTTGCTTTCTATTATATGGATTGTTATCCGTGATTGGGGTGACGATGTTTTGGCTTGGACAAACCCTAATACACCTAGAAAGTGAAAGGGAGGAAGAACCTAGCAGACTTTAGAATTGTACATAGTAATGATCTCTACTAAGGTAAGCGAACTACAGTGAGACCCATATGACCACCTATGGGATAGGTGTATCTTGTAGACCCTCAACACATACCTATAAGACCATTAACACCGTAGTTCTTACCCATGCTAGTTGATTGATGACCAGCCGTACGTTTTATGAGTGAATGGTACAGTAAATACACGTCATTGGAGTTGCTTATCATGAACTTTAGTTGCGCAGTGGCTGGATTGATTAAGTGGTTTAACCTATGCGAACCATTACTTCTATGATCTCTGAGTCATTACTTGCACTCCATAAGTTCTATTATCCCATGATATGGTTTGAACAACTATATACATATGCACTTAATGCATGATGTGGTGGCCTTAGGTGTCTATCTTCACCTTTGCTTGCCTTTGTGCAATCCATGCTTGACTTGAGTTTGGTTTGGTAGGTGACTTGATTACCCAGACGAATGAAGTTTCATAATACACGGCATGACATGACCTTTGACTCATTGTTTGCATGCACATATTCTTGTCGTAGCATTATCATCTCAGTTGTTTCTATCGACATACCATGCTAATTCATGCCATTTATGATTCTTCATCTTTAGTGCTCTGTTGTAGACCCTACGTGATGCCAATGTGAATTCGAGTGTTACCCCAAGTCCCTTCATTGTCAATGTAATGTAATATGATGTTTTTACTACTTGGGTGCAATGTGATAGCTTCCTGACCAATTGATTTGACTTTAGAATGACCCAATATCTTGATGCCTTTGAATGGACCTGACTAAGTTAACTGCCTTCATATGAACCTGACGTGTCCTGAATAAGTCGTCATGAATGAAAAGGCCTAAAAGTTAGCTGGGATTGATGTACAGACATCGGAATGTTGGTGCATATATTTTCCTTTTGTAAATTGCTTGCCATGTATGTTTTAGACGCGTTCATGCTCCCCGAGACTCCTAAGCTTAAGAATATTGGATTGCTAATACTATGCAATTCCATTATGCTTAAATGATACTATGTGGTGCTATGTGACATTTCTATTACTCTAAATGTGTTATAGTAGTCTCCATGTTAATCATTGTGATCGCAGAAGTAACTTGAATTCATGTTTTAGAATAAGACCGCTAGTGTGTGACCTTAAGATGTCATTGTCTCAATTGTCGTGCCTTTAGATGCCCACTTATAGATGCATATGCATAGAATTATTGCTTGCCATGCGAACTGAGTCTAGATCATTGAAAATCTATATTTCATTTTCAAAACAAACTCAATATGGTTGTCCATGCCAACTCATTTGCCCCTCTTCAATGCGATTTGCCCTCGGCGCCTAAATAGAGTGAGTAGACGCTTGAAGAGGACCGGCGAGGAGGAGACTGGATACCATAAGCCATTTCCTTTCGAGTTAAAAGAAGTAATGTCTTCAAAATGACCTTTTGGAAATCTACCGCGAAAATCCTAGTTGTGTGCGTGCATTCTAGGAAAGGCCGAACTTAGATTTAGAATTTTGAGGACGAAATTCTTTTAAGGGGGGAAGAATGTAAGACCCGTATTCTTTGTTTTCCATTAAGCTAACTGTATTACCTTTTTATAATATAAATTCGTATTTTTAGCAACTATATGAGTTAAATTATTATCGATGTGCTTTTGGGAGCTATAATTTCATTAAAAAAGAGATTATTATTGCTATTATTGATTTCAAAGTCAATTCGTACCATTTACGCCTTTAAATTATATCGATAGTTTAATTTAGTCGTTATTCGATTTAATTAGTTGCTTCCCGAATGCGATTAGGTTTTCAACCTTAGAATTAGTTTGTGGTTTATTGAATCGAACCTAGACGTATTTGAGATCGAATAATCGACGAAGGGTCGTATTATCGATTCGGGATAGGTTGTGAGGTACGAGACTAGAAATTAGACAGGCGATTTTAGTTGATTGGGTAAGCGACCAAGAAACAATACAATCAAAAAAAAAGGGAAATCAAAAAGGGGCTAAGTCCCTTTCTTGCACGGCAGAGAAACCCGATCAGGGGGGGTTCTCTGCCCCTGCCCCGGCGACCACCAACGCAAGAGAGAGAGGGGGAGAGAGAAGGGAGGAGGAGACGGCGGGCTGGCGGCCGGCCACCGTCACGCCTGGTGCGACCCCGTCGCTGCCCCGCGACACCACGACGAGAGAGAGAGAGAGAGCGAGACTGAGCGAGATTGAGAGAGGATGTCAGTGACGGTGGAGGTCGAAGGTGAGGGTCGACGGTGGGCGTCACTCCGGCGACCACCACGGCAGGCCGAAACCACCACAGACAGCAGCAGAACTGGGTCTAGGGCATGCTGATTTTGGTCTGTGTCGGGCTAGGGTTTCAATCGCATCATTGGGCGTGCATTTGGGACTAATTAGATCGAGGATTGAGGTTTTCCGACCCTCAAAGTCGAACCAAAGCCCTTAGAACGGGTCCTCTAGCATGGAATCGAGGTGGGTGTTTCTCGCCTCCTAAGCTATTACTATTTTCGGAAACGTTTTTCAGCAGATTGATGTTGCATGTCATGTTAGAATTCGCTAAATTCATTAGAAATGTCAAGAAATGAGCTATACATGTTTAGGTTCGATTCATTGGTTAAATTATGCTTGAGATTTGTAATTCGAAGTGAATTATATATGCTTAGCTTCGATTCGAATCAATATAGTTAATTTATGCCAAAGTTTTCAATTCGAAACGAATTATATACGTTTAGCATTAATTCAAATGCATATAGTTAATTCATGCCTAAGTTTTTAATTCGAAATGAATTATATAAGTTTAGCGTTAATTCGAATGCATGTAGCTAAATTATGCCTAAGTTCTTAATTCGAAACGAATTATATACGTTTAGCTTCAAATCGAATCAATTTAGTTAAATTAAGCTGGAAGTTTTGATTCGAAGTAAAGTATGTACGTTTAGCTTTGATTCGAATATATACAATTAATTCATGCCTGAGTATGAACTTCGAAGTGTATCGTACGTCTTTAAAACCAACATTTATGAATGTTTGGTCGTTCCATGATCGTGTATGAACTTCGACGTGTATCGTACGTTTTTAAAACCAACGTTTATGAATATTTGGTCGTTTCATGATCGTGTATGAACTTCGAAGTGCATCGTACGTATTTAAAATTAATGTATATAAATGTTTAGTCAATCTATGATCGTCTATATGCTTAACTATCCCATAATGACTTACTGACTCTGAAGTAAATTATAAATGCTTAGAGCCTTATCATGTTTGAACTGCTAAGTAAAGTTCTATAGTTTTATATGTGGATGTGATGGTATGTATGCGTACGTATGCTTGCTGTAACGCACCGCCGAGTGGTGCTGCTTGCCCAGGTAAGTATCTGGACCTTACCTTTTCATAAATTAGTATGATAATATGTTATGATTAATAAACTGTAAACCGAGATGGTAGTTGGATGGCTTGAGGAAGAACTATGAGTGGTTCGAGGTTCTTGTAGTACGGTGCTTGTGAGGAGGGAGCTGAGGTTGTGAATTAACCACAATCGTGTGAATTGCGAGGCCATGTGTGGCTGATTGTACTGAATTGATTACGAAGTGCTTGAATGTGGTACATGTCAACCCCCATTTCTCCCTGAATGTGCTACATGCCATTAAGTGAATAGTTTTCGAAATTCTGACATGCTTAAGAAGGATTGTCAAATGTATGTTTCCATGATTTCGAAAGCTTTTAAGTTAAAAATGAACTCGTTTTACGAATCAGTAGACGTATTACGTTTATAAGAAGCTTTTAAAGTTAAAAGTAAAGTTGTTTTACGAGTTAGTATGTTTATAAGAAGTTTTTAAATTAAAAAGGAAGTGACCTATAAGCATTTAGAAAGATTATGGTCGTTTTGTTTAAAAAGCGAGTTTTCAACGAGTAAGCATTTGAAACCGAGAAATGGAATATGCCCTTAAAGACTAAAATGTGCTGAGAAGTTGGCCAGAAGGCGGAGACTGGATGCAAAAAGGGCGTGAGCTGTTTCCCCCTGAGATAAGTAAGTTAGGAACTGAACTCAAGATACGAGCTATCTTGGTATGAGCTGTTCCTGGAAACTGGACACAAGATATGAATTATCTTGGCATGAGCTGTTTCCTCTAAAGACAAGTTAGGAACTGGACTCAAGATACGAGGTATCTTGGTGTGAGCTGTTCCTGGGAATTGGATTCAAGATATGAATTATCTTGGTGTGAGCTGTTCCCCAGATAAGTTATGATGTGTGACGCGTAAGAAAACCTTGAGGGAAACTGGACTCAGGATATGATTATCCTGGTGTGAGCTATTGCCCCGCAAAGGACAGTATCGAGGTTAAAGTTGCTCTACTAAGACGCGTTTTGGCCAAAAGTTAAGTACGTATACCCCGGGGATAACGTAAGTTGTGAGTTATAATCTCACTTAGCCAGCACAATAAAATGTTTATATGCTATGAGTAAGTTTCTAATAAGTAAGAAAAGCAGTTGGCGTTTCGTCTTTTTAAGTATTTTAGAAAGAAGATTTTAAGGGTCATTAAGAGACCAAGATGAAAGAGATTCTTCAAAAGAATATGAGCCTCAAAAAGCTAAGAGAAGAGTTTTTATGAGCCTCAAGAGGCTAAATGAAGTGTTTTCAGTCAAAGAAAGAAAGCTTCCTGTGTATGACATGTGCATATTCTAAGCTTAACTTATGAATGAGATGCTAAATAAGACACGAACATGAGAAGTAAGTCTTATGAGCATATTTCATGCATATCCTATGAATGAGAATTGATTGAGACTTAAAATATGTGTATCGTATGCATACCATACAAATAAAATGCCAAGAAGAGTATGATTCTGAAAAGAAATAACCTTATGTGCGCATCATATGAATAGGGTTTCATGCATAGTTTGAATAGAATGCCAAGGAGTTATATTTATGAAAAAGAAAGTTTCTGTACTTAGCTTCGTCCCTTGTTTAAGTGTTTGACTGCCTGGTAGTAAAGTGAAGTTTTATGATTAGTTATGATTCCATAAGAAATTTTATGAATGCCTAATATGATAGTAAAGTATGGATACGTGCTATGTGACTAGTAAAGATATTACTTCCTGCAACGGTTTTGGTTTTAAGGGGGTCGGGGGACACTCACTGAGCGTGTGGTTGCTCATCCCACTACTTTTTCCCCTTTTCCCCAGGTATTCTTTATAACAGGAAAAAGATTGAATCAGCTATGACAAGACGGAATCCGTTCATGCTTGCAAGGTGTCGTTTGTGCCCATTGAGGGGATCTTACGTGTTTAATGAAGTCACGTTATGTGTTCTTAGTTTGAAATATTTGTAAACAAGTATTCTAAGTTCATGTAATATATATTGTTTATGAGTCGTTCTGAATGGCCTTATGAGCCAACCATCTAGTCAGTTAGATATCTTTTGACTAAAGTTAGTTATGTTTTGGGATGTAAACCCCAATACTCCGGTTCCAATACTCCGGTTGTGTGAACCGTTGAGTTTTATCTTCCCTTTCTTCTTTATTCTTGAATTAATCTGGTTGGTGTACTCCGAGCGAGTGGCTCGTTGAGTTGTGAATTACGGCGTGTGGCCATTGAGCTGCTTTTAAATGTTTTACGCTTCCGTGTAATTGCAGGGATTTGTTGTAAGGCTTATAGTCTGGAAACATCCGGTTTTTAGGGGAAACTCTGCCCGTTTCGTCCCAGAATTTAGGTAGAAAGTTAAGAAAACGTAACGCTTTCAGCCCTAGGGGCTGGGGGTGTTACATATCCTTTTCTAAATTACAATATTAACTTTGTCTACAATTAACATTCATCGATTATTTTGGCTAATATATATATATATATATATATATATATATATATATATATATATACTGTAACATGCACCGTGCAAAGTACGGATCCATACTAGTTATCGTTAATAATGAAGTATCTTGGGTTTTCACACCTTCAAGAGGAGTACGTCAGGGCGACCCTCTATTACCATATCGTTTCCTAATCTGCATGGAAGCACTAACACGAAAACTTTGGGAAGCAAAAATAAGAAAAAAAAATTGGTATTGGTTTCAAAATTGCACCGAGAATGGACAAATTACCGTGCCTATTGTTTGCAAATGACAACCTACTTTTTTGCACGATAAACATTGAATCTTGCCGAAAACTGAATGCCTTGCTTAATAGCTTTTGTCAAAACTTTGGGCAACCCATTAATTTTCAGAAATCTTCAATTAACTTTTCTAAAAAAGCAACTATGAATGATCAGCACATTGTAACTTCTGTTTTTAATATAACATACTAGAATAATCTTGGTAAGTACTTATGTTGCTCGGTTTTCAAAGGCAGACCTAAAGTTGAAACATTTTCGGAATTAGTCAATAACGGCTGCAAAAACTCCAAACTTGGAACGCGAGAAACATTACTCAAGCAGGTAGAGTGGCCTTAATTCAGACTAATATAGATACCATGTCGGCTTATATAATACAGTGTTTCCAGCTTCCTAGTTCTACTAGTAAGAAAATTGATAAAATAAGTCGTGATTTCTTTTGGAAGAAACCTGATAGAGACAAAGGGCTCCCAATGGTTTCCTGGGACAAAACTTGTCAGTCCAAAAAGTTAGGAGGCCTTGCCCTTAGAAAGACGGAGGCCGTCAACAATGCTTTTTTGGATAAGCTAACTTGGAGGCTTTTTAATGAACAAAGCCTCTGGATGAAACAAACGATAGCTAAATACCCTATTAATGAAAATTTTTTTATAGTTAAGCCTAGAAAATCATACTCTTGGCTATGAAAGTGCGTTTTAAAGAGCTGACAACAGTTTCGTAAAGGGATACTACAACAGCCCAACTCTTAATCACATGATTAGTTTTAATCAGCTAGCCACTAGTGGTTGGTACAGCAGAAGCATTAGGGCTAGGACATTACCGTCATTCTAGAAGGACAAGTTTAACCGATTTACTTAACGTACATATTAGAACACACTTTAGCTTACTTGGAAACCAAATGGTACCCCATTTAGACATCCGCAACCTCATTGAAAGCCCAGTAACCACACCGTTAGGAAATTAGAGCAAACTAATAGCGGAAGTATTGGGATGAATAATGATAATCAAAAGTAAACAATGATAACAAGACCAATAAAGAACACCAAGATTTATGTGGAAACCCAATGCGGGAAAAAACCACGGACGGCGACGAGCACAAACAATCCACTATGAGCAAGAAGAGTACAAATGATCACAATCACAATGAGTGATTTGATCAAGATTACAATCTCTCAAAGCACTCTCTCACAAAGAAATAGCAGATTCTATATTTTTGGGATTCAGGGATGAGTATTAGAGTCTAGGCAAGGCCCTATATGTAGAGTCTAGAGGTACAAGGGTGCAACTCCTAGGAGAAACCCTAGATGCCAAGGAGAACAACAACCTAGCAAACACATAAGGAACCGCCAAAACTAATCCACTGTGGCCCACACTCGTTGAAGCCCGTGGTAGATCTACTAAAGCTGATTTTGGGCCACTAAACTCCATAATCTTTACCTTTTACTAAAATCACCAACATCAACTCTCGCACACCATCATAGCACTTCGAAGGGTAATGCCCCATAGGGTGGATCCCGAAGGGTACTCTAAGCGAACCAAACACCGGTTGAGTTCCAGTGATACTTGAACTTAGCTCTAGGAGACAACCTATATGAACTTTTGTTCATATAATCTGTCGTAGTAGATGCTTGCAAGACATAGAAGCTTCCTTGCCTCAAACCCTTCAACAAAATTCGAGTGCCTTTCGACACCTTCAGAACTCCACCTTCATCTAAATATTTACACCCGTTGGATTCAAGGTGCCTAGACAGATAAGGTTATGCTTTAAGTCAGGAATGTGACAAACATTCAATAAAGTCCTGACCGTACCATCATAGATCTGGATTTTAATAGTACCGATTCCAGTTACGTTACATTGGGCATTATTGCCCATGTGGACAACAGTTGAGTCAACTGGATCATATGTTAAAAATCAATCCTTATGAGGATACATATGATAGGTACACCCAGAATCAAGAATCCAACTAGAAATGCTCCCCCTTTAAGTAGAGGTAGCAAACAAAATGTCACCATCAGAATCAGATTCAATAAATGAAGTTTCAGCAGATTCATGAGAACTATCTTCTTCTTTCTCCCTCTTGTTTTGCAATTTCAACAGTTAGCAGCAATATAACCCAATTTACTACAGTAATTACAGGTCTTACTAGCATGAGGATTTCTAAACTTAGAAAAACTCTTTCTCCTATTACCATTATCCTTTTTAGTTATTTTACCCCTTACTACTAATCTCTCAGTAGAATCAGCATGAATGTCACTATCAAACTTCTCCTTAGACAACAGGTTTGACTTAACATCCTCAAACGATATAGTATCAGAATTACTATATAGCATGATCTCCTTAAAGTGTTTTTATGAAGGGGCTAGAGACACAACTAACAAAATAGCCTTATTCTCATCGTCAATTTTAACATCTAAACTTCTAAGATCAACAATAATCGAATTGAAATCATTTAGATGTTTTTGAACAGGAGTACCTTATGCCATTCCGAAAGTATATAATCTTTCCTTCAATTGGATCTTATTAGCGAGACTCTTCATCATGTAGACTTCCTCCAGCCGAACCCAAAGACCCACTGCAATTGTCTTATCAAGCACTTCTCGTAAGACATGTGGTGCCAAGCACAACTGTATGACAAAAAGTGCCTTCAACACCAATTCCTCTCATTTGTCGTCCGTCAGAGAACCATACTTCTTCTTCTGCTGTTCGCCCATTGTTCCTCTGTCATCATACTGGGTTTCGTATGAGGTCCTGAGAGAAGCTTCCACAACCCATGCTGAATGAGAACTACTCTCATTTGCACCTTCAAGAGTTTAAAACTAATCTCCCCATCAAACTTCTGAGTATCAACCTTCATGATTGAAGACATCCTAAACCAAGGTTCTGATACCACTTGTTAGGAAATTAAAGCAAACTAATTGCGGAAGCGTTAGGATGAATAATGATAATCAAAAGTAAACAACAATAACAAGAATAATAAAGAGCACCAAGATTTACGTGGGAACCCAATGCGGGAAAAAATCACGGACAGCGACGAGCACAAATAATCTACTATGAGCAGGAAGAGTATAACAATGAGTGATTTGATCAAGATTACAATCTCTCAAAGCACTCTCTCACAAAAAAATAGCATATTCTATATTTCTGGGATTTAGGGATGAGTATTAGAGCTTAGACAAGGCCCTATATATAGGGTCTAGAGGTACAAAGGTGCAACCCCTAGGAGAAACCCTAGTCGCCAAGGAGAACAACAACCTAGCAAACACACAAGGAACCAGCAAAACCAATCCACAGCAGCCCACACTCCTTGAAGCCCGTGGTGGATCTATAGAAGTTGATTTTGGACCACTAAACCCAACACACACAGTTTACACTCTGACGACCCATGACTTCCCAAAGTGTCACTGTGAGCTTATCTAGACTTCTTTGATTGTCCTCTTGCCCCTTTGGTGTTGCCAGTTAAAGATTTCACAACTTGTCAGCCTAAAAACATAAAATATAAAAGCATTTGAATAATGACCCGAAGTTCAATACATATACTTCTATACTGTAAAGAAAGAAAATCGTTTTTCAGTGAGCAACCACATTTCAATTCATTTAGCCTCAAAATCAGATGCAGAGAGAATTATATTACGACTGCTACACGTTATTATCTGAAAGTGGAACCCAAATTAATGAGCTCATATATATATATATATATATATATATATATATATATATATATATATATTATATATATATAAATATATATATATATATATATATATATATATATATATATATATATATATATATATATATTGCGATCATTGAATAGGGGCACACCTACCAGGCTGATCGGATATACTGACCTGAGGTTGCGCAAGTAAAGGGCATAAGCACTGATAATTGATAACTGGTGGGTCCACCTGAGTATGTAGCAAAACAATACTTGAAAATGATTCATTAAATAATTATATTTTATGTGATTTTGATGTTTATGAAGAACATGTTAACTTTTGAAGGGTACAAGTAGTAAACATATCTGAATTGTTGAAACCTCCCTCTCTTTCATAAAAAGTTCTTTTTTGACTTGTTAGTGACAAAAATGGCCTCGTTTTTTCTTCAAATAGATTTTCTATTGTTAGCAGAGTTTGAATAGCTTCTTGTTAGTAAAATTTATAAGTAATCCATAATTTCCCTTGACATCTTCCTAATTATTTATGTCCCCTTTTCTTACTCAATCAACAGTTTAAATCTTTATCTCTTCGGCTACCAATGATTCATGAAATTGGTTATATTGTGGCCTCGCCTCTTTTGCATTATTGTTGTTGTTGTTGTCGTCGTCGTTAATGGTTGTTATTGTTATCTTTTATTTCAATCCTTTATAATTGAATAATTTGTTACCGAAATACGATTAGTTAACAAATGACTCATTTCGTAAATATCCTTGTTTTCAAGGCCATGTACACATTCTCGGAATTGAAGCTAGGTGATATTTGTTTACAATGCCTCAACTAAACTTTGATTTTCCCTAAACTTGGTTTGGATTTCAATAGATATAACACTATCAATTCCTTCCCCATTGAGAATCCACCCTTACATAGTCTTTTGAGTTAAACTAACTCTTGACTCTACCATTAGCATTGATCTCAACTCTCTAGCCCTACTAATTTGATTACCCATAAAAACTAGACTCCCAATCACTCCGAATCGTTTTTACCACGTAAAATTTTCATTAATACACTACTCAATTCCCCCTCCCCCAAATTAAACTACAACATTCATGTTAAGTTAATTCATTTTCAAGCTCCCAAAATGACATCTCCCTCCTTCCTCTCATTTACAATTTTAAGTTCAAGTTTCTATGACAACATCCATTGTACCCTCATTTTGCTTTGAGATTTTCATTCATTACCCCAAAAATCGCTCAAAGATTCAATACAATCAAGCCACATGAACACAACCTTCTAACCGACTCAAACCTATTTTTACATGGATGCCAATGAACTTCCAACCATGTTCATCCTCTAATTTACCTTAATAACACCCAATTCATACAATCAATGTTCATCTAAATTAGAAAAACATGCACACACACACATGTGTGTGTGTGTGTGTGTATATATATATATATATATATATATATATATATATATATATATATATATATATATATATATCAACTAATAAGAAATCGCATGGCCAAAATTGAATTGGAAGACTCCGAGGTCACCTCCAAATCACCAAGAACAACACCAAACCAGAGGGAGATGTGTGGCAGCACGGCGTGGTCCTCACCAGCGATTGGTAGCGGCAGCAATTTGGGGTGGCGCAGCAAACAAAGGCAAGGTTGGCGTTTATAGTGGCACTGCTAGAGGAAGCAAGGGATTGGAGAAGGAGGTAGAATGGCTAAATGAAACAGAAAGAGTGAGGTGGTGGTGGAGTGCCAGTGTTTGCACAGCAACCGTCGACGGGCCAGTGAGAGTGCGGTCGGCTCTCCGACGGCAGGTACAGGGGTCGAGGTGTGTGCATTGCTGCGGGAAGAAGAAAAGGGCATTACTTGGTTTATTTTTTAAACAACCTAGATATTAATCCGAGATTTTTTTCTTTTATATTTTTTTCTTAAAAAAATTCTCCTTCTAACTTGTAATTACTTAGGCTAAAAACTTGAATTATTCTACTAGCATAGCAAATTATTTAGAAAGAAATTTTGAGTTTTCGCTCAAATTACTTGATATATACCTATACATATCTTTTCGTAATCATTATTATTTTGTTTATTCATAGTACTGTTTTATTACGTAACATAAGTAAATGAATTATATAAATTTTTCTTAGTTAATGTCTTCCACAAGGAGTATAATTTTTAGTCACATTTATAGATATGCCAATTTTTATTAGTTTAGAGGTATTGAATGATTTATGCAAAACATTACTAAATCTTATTTTCAAGGCCACTTTGTTGCTTGAGCCTGTAATAGAACAAATATTTCAAATGCTGAATTGAGATGCAACGCTCAACTTTATTAAATGAGATTTATTTAAATTGATTAACATAGATTAGGTTTGGGCTATTACAGCATTCCCCCCTTAAAATAAATTTCATCCTCAGGACTTACAAATTTGAAGACAAAGTACTTGATTTACCTCTGAATAAGTAAAAAGATTTGTTTCTCACACGTATTTCTTAAGCTATGAAATATGAGAAACATTAAGTACATATGCGGGTTTTGGTGCTAAAGTCAGTCTATAAGCCACCAGGTTTAACCTTTCAATAACTTCAAAGGCTCAATACACCTAGGGCTCGATTTCTACCTAACGTTGAACCTTATGATGCCGTTGAGGGCAATAGCTTAAGGAATACTTTATCCCCCACTTGGAAATGGTCTCCTCACACCTTTCATGGGCATTGATTGACATTTTGATCTTGTTAGATGGGTCCTTATTCTGTGTTCTTAATTGTGTTACATGCCCATTGATGACAAAATTTACCTACACTCTCATGGAATTTGATGTCGTCTTGTAACTCATGTCCACAGCTCCCTTCATGCTTATGCTAAAGGGATATCTTTTACTTTGTTTAACCACTCCAAACTTGCTTATTTACAAAACCTTACTTTTACCAGACTAGTCAACGGTTTGCTACATCTAATTTAACTTTAAACATGGACATGCCCAAGGGTAAGGATGGTGAATGTGGCAACCTAGCGAGTCATTGATCACAGAAAGAAACAATAACGAAATTGAAGTGTTTGACAAAGCAAGGTTTGTCATGGGATGGTTAGAATAAAGACAACTATGAATGTATTAAGAATTCAAAAATAGAAGGCCAAAAGAATTATGATTTGCAAGTATCGATCATAAGGACAATCAAAGACAATTGACATTTTGTAGGCCATGTCAATGACAAGGACATTGAAGAAATTAAGATGTTCAACATACGGTGTATAGATACAACCAAATTGAAATTTAAAGGAGGGAGTCAGAACTATTATGGAAGAGAATGTTGTTCAATTGTACTCGGGCTTATCAGTTGAATTACAATAAAGTAGCAGCAATTGAATTTCAATAGGTTGACCCCTTTGCGAAAATCGATATGATAACTTCAATATTTTGGCTTGGACATCCCGAGTATAGAGCACCTTGTATTTATCACAAGATGAATGTACACAAATACGCTATTGCTCATATTAAGCGAGTTCAAGTTAAGTGGCAAGGTTGAATAAGGAAGAATTTGGATTATTTATGGCAAGTTAATTTAAAAGTAACAAGAATGATGGGATTAGACAATTAACATTCAATAAAATTAGTGAAAGTAAAGTTGCATCTCTAACTCAACAAGTTGTACGACTTATTACTATGAATAACCGAGTATGCAGGGTATATATATGAATATGCTTTCAACGAAGTGGAGAAGAAGATGATCGCAGCCAAAATGTCAAGGTGTATGAACAACCATTTGAAGTTGAATAGGATGTAGTATGCAACAAGATTAAAAACATGGTTACTCATACGGAAAAGGAAATACAAGTGCTCTTGGGGGTCCACAAAACTACAGAAGTTTGAAATAGAGAGGGGAACTTGGATAACATTGGAAGGTAGATAATTTTAAAGATCAGGCAAAGTAAATAAACATGAGAATTATGAGGAGAAAGAGCATCAATATAAAGGAAAGCTCTAAATTGAGAAGGCTTGTTGTCAATTAAGAACTTTCAAGTAGGTGATTTGGGTCAAAAGAACATACAGAAGCAAAGAAATTAGGCCATTAAGCGAAGCAAGATGACCATAGGAAAATTAAGTTTATGACTGAAGGTAATGAGAATATTATTGGTATAAGATTTTAATCAAAGGTACTAATGGAAAATTATGAAATGATAGGTAAGGAAAATTGTTAGCACGAGATAGATAGTATGCCAGTAAGTGTATAAGTGTAAATAATTTCAAAATGGAGGTAGTAAAAATCATATGGTTACAGATATTAGTTCAGTAAGAAAGGAGTTATTCTGTCTTAGTTTGAAAAGTGGATGATAGTAAAAATAGACAGTTTAGGTGGTAATCAAATGTTTAAAGGCTAGTCAAATATCGCTATTTACAAAGAAATAACACATACAAGCTAATGATTTGATATTAGACTACACACTTTGTCTTCGACTTGAGGTGGAAATCAAAAGAAGGAAGGAAGGCCAATATGCGAAACAAGACTTTTATAAAGGTATCTCTCGTTAGTTAAGAAAGAATCCATATGTAGGTTTATATGGTTATAACAAGAAGTCGCTATGGTTCCTAGTTTATTCTCAAAAGCCGAGAGGACGAATTAAAAGGTCAAGGTTACAAAGTTGAACGGGTTGTAAGACACCAAAGGGGAGGGTAGTGTATGGTGCCAGTCTCTTTTAAAGAGGTTGCCGGAGCAATCGAGCAATGCTCATGCAAACTTATGAGTGGAAACTTTGAAAAAGGATTAAGAAAGAAGGTAGAAGTACTATAAGGAGGAGAAACTCTATTCATGGGCGGGTTTAATGTAAAATTCTCTACAATGGAAGGGAATAATTTTGAGCAAGCACAATGTTTTTAAGGATGCTGACAAGAGAAAGTAACAAAATCTAGGTTTCTTAGAAACAAGACTGGCACCCCTTAATAATGAAAGAAAGATTACCATATGTAACCTGTGCAAGGATGATTAACAAAGTAAGGGCACAACATTCCAACTTGAGGGTCATGATTCCACAAAAGGAGTATTGTCGTTGAACAATTCAATTGTTGAAGGAGTATTCAGTAAGGTATTGTTAAGATAACTAGGCAATTCTGCAAACAATATGTTGATAGGACTCAAATAAGGATTATAAGTTAGATTATGCTAGAATAGAGTCTCGGCACGACTAAAACCTAGTTGTAATTGGGAAAGAAATCAAAGGTTCTTGATAAAGGACTGTACAGCGTGTAATGGTACGTGCTTTATACAAAAATTTCCACGTTAGTTGTCCAAGGGTTATTTTGTGTTCCTTTACTTCCATACGGGAATTTATATAGCTATAATTATGTGGTTTTGTTATGCTCAAAAGAAAGTCGCCTTAGTTCTCAACCCTTGTAACAACTTCCCATCTCATACCTACCCTATGACCATTGATGTCCACATCTATGGTTGAGTTTGTCACAATACCCTCTTGGATAGGACAATCTAATTTTGTAATGGTCATGGCCCCATGCAATCTATGCAATACCTGACTCATAGTGGTAATTTCTTAACAAAAGGCTTGTGGGAAAAAAAAAATAACATCAAATATCTGAAGTTCAAGCAATAAAAAGATTATTACCTTATTATACGTCTGCATTCCTCACTTACTACCCAAAATCGTATCCATTTGTAATGTCCAATTATTGCTCAGGTTATAAATTATGATCCCTAGAATTCCTAGGATATGGTATACAAAAACATAGAGTATATGTGCATATACAGCGCTTTCTCAAATCCTTTATCTTAGGCTCCACATGTGTAACTTGATGCCCAGAGTTAAAGGAGTATCCTGAGACTGCTAACCACTGCTCCTGCTACTTCGATGATTCCACCATCCTAGTACCCCATTTTTTTCCAATTAGTCCTCATGTTTTCAGTCCTATATAGCGTTCCTATACCACCAAAACCCTAATAATATGAGGTCTTCTACCCTTGATGGCTCAATAGCTGTAACATGTGCTTTGTTTTCTTCTCCTCTAGTTCTCCTCTCTTTGTATTCTCTAATCCTTGCTAATCCCAATGACTTTACTTATCTCATTATTTCATATTCTATAAAATAAAATCTTTCTCAACTTGATTTTTCCCATTATCTAAGTGACATATCCCATCTCAAAAAGAATGGTACACCTAGTCCTCAAAACCTAATAAGGAATGCTGTATGTCCTCTTTCCTTTAAAACTTCCCAATAAGCATCCTGCCATTAACGTCCACCCACTAGTGATCCCCATGTATTCTTAGGGTCTATTCCATCCTTATAATAATTACATAACATTCTTGAATACATAAGGTACCTCAAATTGCTACAACCCTTTTTCCCCTCTTCTTTTTTTCCCATGCTTTGAAAATCTCCAAAAACTACCCATCTTTACTGATGACTTGATAAGGAGAGGGCTCTTGCTATAACCTTAACCAATGGCCCAAACTTTTAATGTCCACTCAGAACTAACATCTAGCATTCTTCTGCCCATTTTATCACATACCTAGTCACTCGACATGCGTTATATACATTGACTTGGATTTATAATTATCTTACGATGACCTAAGTAAGTTTATATAATTTTGGAAATAATCAATGATTATACTCATGGCATCCCTCGTCTTTTCACAAATGACCAATACGGTATCAAGTGGGCTATCACCACCCATCTGATTGATATTACGTGATTCACTGAGCTAAACAACAATTGAAAATCAATTATAAGTTTGTCATGGGCCCTTGTACATATATTTACTCAATGACAACCCCTCTCTATGTTGGTTTAACACTTCCACTTATTTAATAGAGCCCCTTTTTCTTTCCCTGTATAGAATATTAGAAAAGGTTTGATACAGCTAAAGTCACATATGAGTATGCAAATGGCCTCCTTAATAAATGGCATACAAAGGGTTGCCCAACTAGATCGATGATCCTAACACCAATGGCTGAAGATAAGGCAACTATTGGCTAAACCTTCCTCATTAGTCATTTACGTTCATAACTTCATGGGTTGGAATTACTTTAATAACTCCAACCTAATGCTTAACTACCCTATAGCTCACAGTGACCTTGAACCTGGTTTTGATACCACAACTATAATGCCCCAACTCTTAATCACATTATTAATTTTAATTAGCTAACTGCTAGTGGACAGTACAGCGGAAGCATTAGGGTTAGGACATTACTGCCCATCCTAGAAGGATAAGCCTCAATCGATTCACTTAACGTACATATTGGAGCATACTTTAGCTTACATGTAAACCAAATGGTACCCCATTTAGAGATCCTCAGCCTTGTTGAAAGCCTAGCAACCACACAATTTACACTCTGACAACCCATGACGTCCTGAAGTATCACTGTGAGCTTATTTAGACTTCTTCAATTGTTCTCTTGCCCCTTTGGTCCTGCCAGTTAAAGATTTCACAACTTGTCAACCTAAAAACATAAAACATAAAAGCAATCGAATAATGAGTCAAAGCTCAATACGTATACTCCTATATTATAAAGAAAGAAATTCGTTTTTCAGTGACCGGCTGCATTTCAATTCATTTTGGTTCGAAATCAGAGGGACAGAGAATTATATTAAGACTATTACCGGTTGTTATCTGAAAGTGAAATCCAAACTAATGAGCTCATATATATATCGCATTCATTGAATATGTGTATACTTGTTAAGCCGATTCAATAACTTGACCTGAGATTATGCGGGTGAACTAAATGGCGTAAATCCTGATAATTGATAATTGGTGGGTCCACTTGATTAGGGGGCAAAACAATACTTGAAAATGATTTATTAAATAATTATATTTTATGTGATTTTGATAGTTATGAAGAACATGTGAGCTTTTGAAGAGTACAAGTAGTAAACATATCTGAATTTTTGAAACCTCCCTCTCTTTCATAAAAAGTTCATTTTTGAGTTGATAGTGACGAAAGTGGCATCGCTTCTACTTCAAATAGATTTTCTATTGTTAGGAGAGTTTGAATAGCTTCTTGTTAGTAAAATTTGTAAGTAATCTATAATTTCTTGCTAATTATCTATGTTCCCTTTTCTTACTTAATCAACAATTTAATTCTTCATCTTACCGATTACCGATGATTCATAAAATTGGTTATATTGTGCCCTACTCTCTTTTGCATTATTATTACTGTTGTTATTATTGTTGTCTATAGTTGTTATTATCATCTTCTATTTTGATCCTTTATAATTGAATAACTTGCTAGCGAAATATGGTTAGTTTACAAATGACTCATTTCGTAAGTATCCTTGTTTTCATGGTCATGTACACATTCTTGGACTCCAATCTAGGTGATTTTACAATGCCTCAACTAAACTTTGATTTTCCCTTTATTTGGTTTGGATTTCAAAAGACACAACATTCTCAATTCCCTCCCCATTGAGAATCCACCCTTACACAGTCTTTTGAGTTAAACTAACTCTTAACTCTACTATTAGCATTAATTTCACCTCTCAAACCCCAACAATTTGATTACCTATCAAAACTAGACTCCTCAATCACCCCGAATCGTTTTTACCACTCAAATTTTCCATTAAAACACTACTCAATTCCCCCTGCCCAAATTAAACTCTAACATTCATGTTAAGTTAATTCGTTTTCAAGCTCCAAAAATGACATCTTCTTCCTTCCTCCCCTTTACAATTTGGAGTTCAAGCTTCTATGGCAACATTCATTGTACCCATAATTTGCTTTGAAATTTTCATTCATTACCCTAAAAATCTCCCAAAAATTCATTACAATCAAGCTATATGAACACAACCTTCCAACCATACTCAAAACCCACTTTTCCATGGATGCCCACAAAATTCCATCTGTGTTCATCCTCAAATTTACCTTAATAATAGCCAATTCATACAATCAATATTTGTCGAAATTAGGAAAACATATATATATATATATATATATATATATATATATATATATATATATATATATATATATATATATATATATATATATCTCAACTAAATTGAGAAATTGAATGCCAAAATCAAATTGAGAGACTTAAGGCTCATCTCCAAATCACCAAGAACAACACCATAGAAGAGGGGGATGAGTGACGGCATGATGGGATCCTCGCCGGCAACTGATGATTCAATAAACGGCGGCAAGGGTGGCATTTATGGTGGCGCTGCTGGAGGAAGCAAGGGAATTGAGAGGGAGGTGGAACGGCTGAGTGAAACAGAGATAGTGAGGTGGTGGTGGAGTGCTGGTGGTGGCACAACGGCCGTCAACAGGCCGGCGGGAGTGCGGCCGGTGCTCTGACAGCAAATGCAGGTAGGGGTGAGCGGGACCGGGCACACGGTTGGTTTTTCGAAACTGGAACCGGATCCGATTGGAACCGGTTCCCAGAATTGAGAACCGATCCCGGACCCGATCACAGACCCGGACAGGACCGGGCCCAATCCCGGGTACCCGGCTCTTAAGTAATGTTTTTTTATTTTTTTTCTCAATTTTCCCAAATAAAATAGGGAGAGAGAGAGACGGATTGAAGGAAGCTGAGAATTCATATATAAGGCTAAATTAAATATGCAATATATAGTAAAGAAGATTCACGTACTTTAAAATAAATTCAAATAATTGGAGATAATGTTAATCAAAAACCCATGAATCAAGATTATAAAATGAACAATAAACATAAAAATTATTTTAATTCACTTGAATTAGAAAGAGAAATAGAGAGAATATGTATGAATAATATAAAAACAAATACGTAGTAAGTAACAAGGCTCATGAGGAGAAGAACCAAAACTTAAAGGAAGAATTCCATGACATTTGAGATATACAAAGAGTAAGTCGGTGATAAATTAAAAGCAAAAAAAACAAAGGGTAAATTGGGATAGTTGGAAGTTGGGTCTTGATACAAAAGATACATTACTTGAAGATCAAGGATTTATTTTTTATAATTTTTTATAAAAATTCTTTAAATTTTAATCGGGTACCGGGCACTAGGCCCGGGTCCGGTTCCAAAATTTTAGGACCTGGTACCGGACCCTGTTATAACCAGGTCCTAAATTTTAGAACCGGTCCCAGAACTGGTTGAATCAGGTCCGAGTACGGACCCACTGGGTCCAAACCGATTATGGGTATGGAACTGGGTACCCAGTTTTTTTGGTCACCTCTAGATGCAGGGGCTAGCTGGAACAAGGGTTGGGGGGCATGCGTTGCTGCGGGAAGAAGAATGGGGCATTGCTTGGTTTATTTTTAAAAAGTCTAGATATTAATCCAAGATTTTTTTTTCTTTTCTATTTTTTTCCTTAAAAAAATCCCTTTCTAACTTGTGGTTACTTGGGCTAAAAACTTGAATTATTTTAGCTTAACAAATTATTTAGAAAGAAATTTGAAGTTTTCGCCCAAATTGCATGCTATATACCTGTACATATCTTTTTGTAGTCATTATTATTTCATTTATTCATAGTATTGTTTTATTACATAACACAAGTAAACCAATTATATAAAGTTTTCTTAGATAATATCTTCCACAAAGAGTATAATTTTTAGTCACATTTGTATATATTTTTTAGTCACATTTATAGGTATGTCAATTTTTATTCGCTCATAGCTATTGAATGATTTATGCGAAGCGTTATTAAATCTTATTTTCGATGCCACTTTGTTGCTTGAGCATGTGATAGAACAAATATTTTGAATGCTAAATTAAGGTGCAGTGCTCAACTTTATTAAATGAGGGTTATTTAAAGGGATTTACATGGAATAAGTTCAGGCTATTACAAATACGGTGGGAAGTTAGAGATGGATTAAGGTAGTGTTTGGTTGTGGGGAAAATGATTTTCCCCGAAAATGATTTTCCAATTTTCCGGTGTTTGGCGCCAAAAAGGATGGAAAATAGTTTTCCAACAAAAATGATGTTCCCCCAAATGAAAGAAAATAACTAATTTTTTGAGAAGATAAGAAGTTGATTTTCTCCCTTCAACTTCTTAACGGTATGGTCAGCCGAAATTTAGGTGCAAAATTCAATTTCATTGGTTTGAATCAAACCTTGGTTATCCGATGGGAAAGACCAAAATAAACTCAAATATAGACTTTAAGCTCAAATTACTTTCATTTGGTCAACAATAATCTCTGCCATAACAATTTACGGATATTTTTTGCCACTAAAACAACTTGTCACTAGAACATTTTCAATGTTTTGGATTGGAACCTGATCAACAGATAGAAAACATTAAAATAGGCTCAAATTCAAATTTTAAGTTCCCCATTCTTTCATTTGGTTAATATTTTTTTCCACTACAACAATTTAATCGATATTTTTCGCCATTTAAACAATGCAGTCAATATTTTTCACCACTACAACAATTTAAATAGTTTGGATCGAAACTTGATATTCGGATAGGAATGATTAAAATGGGCTCAAATTCAAATTTTAAGTACAACATTTCTTCCTTTGGTCAATATTTTTCTCCATCATGACAATTCAATCGATATTTTTTGCCGCTTTAAACAATTCAGTTGATGTTTTTTCCACTAAATCAATTTTAATGATTTAGATTGAAACTTGATTATTTGATAGAAAATATTTTAAAAAGTTCAAATATGAATTTTAAGTTCAACATTCTTTTATTCGGTCAACATTTATCTCTGCTACGACTATTAAGTCGACATTTTTCACCACTTAGAAAATTCAGTTGATATTTTCCTTTTTTCCACAGAAAATTATTTACCTTGTACCAAACGACAAAAAAGTGACATGAAAATCAATTTTCCTGAGGGAAAACATTTTCTATGGGAAATAATTTTTCAGAAAAACCATTTTCCTTCCAACCAAAAACTATTATATATTAATTTTTGGTTTGATAATTGGTGCTGTGATGATAGTCTCGCTCACCTAATGGGAATACGGGACACTTTCATCAGTGACACTTCACTCAAAGTCTCGCATGTTGTCTTGCCTAACAAAGAATGTGATATCATTAAACTAAAAACATTAGTTAGTGATTCTTGCCTTCAGAAAATTTTAGAACATTTTCGTTCAATTTGTTTACTGACTCTATTGGTTTGAGACTCTCTGGGAGTGGAGAGTTTTCCACCAAATCAAC
The DNA here is from genome assembly GCA_029747015.1 of Carnegiea gigantea. Classification (NCBI taxonomy): domain Eukaryota; kingdom Viridiplantae; phylum Streptophyta; class Magnoliopsida; order Caryophyllales; family Cactaceae; genus Carnegiea; species Carnegiea gigantea. The sequence continues at coordinate 780,541 of JAKOGI010000075.1, forward strand.
TACTTGGGTTGTCCATGGTCTGGATATTCATAATTCTCAATCATGGAAATTTAGTTGGATATGAAAATTAGATGTCATGCCAAAACTACAATTATTTCTTTGGCAACGTAGCTATATCATACATCCCTTCCTCCTAAGGGACATGTCCTCTTAAAAGGCTTGAATATTGACCCACTCTGCCCCCACTGCAGCAGGCAAATTGAGGATGCAGAATATCTCTTTCCGAAATGTCATAATGCTCAATCAGTGTGGCAACTAGCAAGCGACCACAATTGGGTTAATGCAATTCTTCCACACAATCTTCAAATAAAGGTACAAAACTGGTTATCTAGTTTAAGACTAGAGATGGCAACGGGTCGGATTCGGATCGGATGTATGAACATCCGAATCCGATCCGATTAATTTTCGGATTCGAAAATCCGATCCGACTCCGATCCGACGGAGTCCGATATAACATCCGAATCCGAATCGGATCGGATCCGATGAAATCCGAATCCGATCCGATTATGTTGGTTTGTTTGATATTTTTGAATGTTTTTTCCAATTTTCTTGTCATTTTTGCTTTGCATGATATTTCTTTCAAAGCAATTAAACTCCTAACAAATTACATTTGTCGTTCTTGTCACTTAACAATGTCTCAACAAATTATACAAATTACATACTTTTAACAATGTCTCAACAAAAAACTCATCCAACAAAAGTGAAAATCAAGGCTACTAATGCTCTCCCAAAGCTCCATGTCTCTTTCGATCCAATGTCCATGCTAACAATGAATGTCAATTATTTCGACTTTGGACCTACAATGTATAAAACAATTAATGCACAATTAGTGTAAAAACTTAAACTTTATTTTAATAAATAAAAGTAATAAGAGACCAAAATTATCTTGCTGTTTACTCATTCAACGTAAGCATCACAATCACCATCCGCGTCCACATCCTCATCAATAGTTCCTAATGCAAATGGGTTATCTTTAACAGCATCTACAAAGCAAACAATAAAATTACATATAAGAATTATATGTAATAGCCAACAGTAAATATAAACTTAAAGAAGTACTTTATAACTTACCTTGAAATATCATAAATCGCCAACTTTGAAGACACATCATGGCTTCAACTGTTGATGGATGTAGTCTACTACGATGCTCACTAATTAGTTTTCCGCCTTGGCTAAATGCACTCTCTGAAGGAACAGTAGAAATTGGCACTGCAAGGATATCTCGGGCTATCTTCGAAAGGATAGGGTATTTGCCCGAATTTGCACTCCACCAAGCCAACAAGCCAGATTTTTGTCCATCTAGAACAATTCTATCCTCCTCCAAATAAATCTCTACTTCAGATCGATAGCCACTTTTACGCGGTATCTCCAACACATGCTTGTCCCACAAATTCTCATAATCATCTATCTCATCTAATGGTCTTTTCCCATAACTAACATTGGACTCCATGTCTTTTGAAGGAGGCTCATGTGTAGAATGCACTTTACTCTTATAATAATCAACTAATTCAAACAATAGTTCTTTGATTCTCTCACATTCAAACTCATAAGAATCACCATAAATGAGATGAAAGTAAAATGATACACATTCCAACTTCCTTCTCGGATCCAAAACTGAAGCTATCGCCATTATGCCATTAATTACATTCCAATACTTGTCAAACTTTTCAATCATATTCCTTGCCATAGATTCAATCACATTATTCCCACAACATAACCATTTTCTCAATGCAAGCCTAATTTCACAAACTTTCTGAAAATACAAATTTGCTGTTGGATAATGTCTACCTGAAAAAGCTTCAGTTGTCCTGCTAAACAATGCCAACCTATCACAAATTTCCTTAGCCATTTGCCATTCTTGTGGAGTAGGTAAAGCAAACTTTTCAACTTTTCCTTTATTATTTTTCTTCAACCTAGTAAAAGCATCTTTATACATTATGGCAGTCTCTAGCATCTCATATGTTGAATTCCATCTCGTCTTACAGTCTAACTGAAGCTTCTTACCCCCACCAATCTTGTAATACCTACAAGCATCCTCAAACTTCTCAAACCTTTTTGGAGTGTTAGTCCAAAACCCAACGGCATCACGAACTTTTTCAATGGCATGAGCAATGATGTCTAAACCATCTCTAACAATCAAATTCAATATATGAGCACAACACCTCATATGTAAGAATCTACCATCCAAAATAAGGGTTGTGGGGTCAAGTTTTTGTAGCATATTCTCAATTACACCATCATTGGTAGTACAATTATCAACCGTAACAGTAGAAATCCTCTCATCCAAGTTAAAATCAACCAAACATTCAAGCAACACCTTGGATATTGTCACCGCATTATGTGGACATGGTACATATGCATACCTAATGGAATTTATAAAATATAGAAATATGCGAAGTGTAAGATTTATGGCATCACATTAAATACAAAATCAAATTAATTAGCAACATAAAATGCATTATTAGAAAGCAATTAAATATTATTCTTACCGAATAAGACGACTTTGTAAAGTCCAATCATCATCGATGAAATGAGCAGTCACAGCCATGTACCCTTTCTTTTGATGCTTTGAAGTCCACATATCTGAAGTAATGGCAACCCGCCCCTCTTGTGATGATATCAATTTTGTCAACTTCTCCTTCTCCTCCTTATAAGCATGCATGATGTCTGATTTTAAAGTATTTCTTGAGATTACCTTAAAATCAGGATTCAAACTATTTGAATATCTTCTAAAGCCAATTTGATCAACTATAGAAAGAGGATACCCATGCAATACAATCATATTCCACAACTCATGCCTTGTGACATCATAATTGAACTTAAATTTTCCCATTGAAACAGAGGAACTATCTCTGTTAACAGTTGCTCGCAAGATACTTTGCCTAACATCAACTTGATTTTTCACTTTAAAGCATCTTCTCAAATGGTCTCTCAAATGTGCAGTTCCGCTCTTGCTATCACCCACAAAATCCTTCTTACATCCACTACAAATTGCCCTCATTTTACCTTTCATCATCTTCCTTTCAAAATGATCCCACACACTTGAGATTAGCTTTCTTTTACGCCCACTCTCAACATCAACATCAATTCTTTGACCACTAGGTCCAGTACCATGCTCAGGAGTGTTTTGTGCAGCAACATTATCTCTTTCACTAGGAGTACATGATTCACCATGCATTGAATCCACATCAATGGGATCCGAAGACTCACAACGACGAATCATCTCAATTTGCGCTGTTAAGAAATGAATTAATATGATTAGCAACTTGGAACAACCTAAATTCTTAAAATGTTTCACCAAAGAGCATATATACAAGTTTTACTGAAATTACGCCAAAGAAAACTTAATCCCTCAATTCACATCAATTTCCCATTTCAAAACATTTGAATGTGTCCATCAAAATTGTGTTGCAGGCGAACAATTACAACTTTCCATGTGAAGGATAAATAATTAAAGGGCAAAAAAATTCATACTAAATAATTAAAGTGCAAACAATGCAAACCAAACAAATACAAATGAGAGGGACTCATTCTGAAGCAGATCTGTAAATCTGAAACTCAAACCCTCGACCCAAAACTCAAATTTGAAAAAGTAAGTAAATCGAGCACATCATATAAAACGAAAAGTGCGAAATTTTAATTGAGAAGTTTGGGGTTTTGTTCACCTTCAAATTTGTCAATAATCTGACCGTTGCCGGAGAAGCCTAGAGACGCCGGAATGCACTACGACCGTCGCCAGAGAGACGCCGGAATCAGACAAAACCAGAGCAAGGCAAGCGTGGAATTCGAGTTCTAGATCGGGAACCCAAAGAAGTGAGACAAAACCACATGAACATCAATCAATTACAGATTCAAAACTTCAAAGATCGAACAAAAATTTGAGCAAAAGACACGATTCCTCAATGAATCTAAAACTAAAGAACAAGCAGAGTTTTCATACCGTGAAGAGCAAAGAACTTGAGGCTGCGAGAGGAGAGAGAACCTGTGTGGGCAGCAAACAAGCGGCCGGTGACGAGAAGCGCCGGCGATGACGGTGGAGAGAGAAGATGGCGAACAGGCGAGTGATGACTGATGAGTCGGGACTCAGGGGAGGGAGGGCTGGGACTGGGAGGAGAGAGACTGAGGAGAGCAGAGGAATGTGAAAGGCAGGCAGCACTCAGCAGGCTAGGTTTTTAGTTTTTACGCTCAGAGTCAGCTCAGGCTTTTTTTTTTTTAATGAAAAAAAATAATCGGGTCGGATTTTTTGTCGGATCGGGTGGAGGTAAATCCGAATCCGATCCGACCCGAATCGGATTTGGATTTTTCTTAATCGGATTCGGATCGGATTTTTTAAAATCGAATTCGAATCGGATTATTTGTCCTCGGATCGGGTCGGATTTGCCTCGAACTCGGACTACACTGCCATCTCTATTTAAGACATTCCAATCCACCTATTAAGGTAGATAGAATTATAGCACTCC